>JAGFNQ010001550.1:518815-622895 GCA_024364735.1 Boesenbergia rotunda
ATTCATTTCTCTCTTTCTTGCTCTCCCTCTTGGCTATATTATTAATAAAGAAATATATTTTAAAATAAGTTTTAAGAAAAAGTTTGTGTATCAGAGCCTAGCAAAAGCTTAAATTGCACTAACAAAACTCCACTTTGAAAAGTATTGTAAAATTTGAAAAATTATTTTGTAGTTGTAGGCAAGTCTTTAGACAATTTACGTACTTAGAACATTATTGCCTTGAAAAATATTAGTACTTTTGAAAACATTATGTTTGAAAAATAGAAGTAGTTTTGAAAGATATTATGCATTTTTGAAAATAGAAGTACTTTTGAACATAATATGTTAAGAAAAGTTTAATGTTATTTTGAAAAACATAATACTTTACTTGACTTGGTTTCTTTTCCAGTCTGACACAATCCTAGGAAACCTTGTTAACTATAAGGTCATTTCCCTAAGTGTCCTGGAAAATTTTCCAAAGTCAAGAATTATTCTAAATAGATTTTAAAAGTGTTTCAAAGTCACGTAAAATTTTGAAAGTGATGGTATATATAATCAAAATGATTTAACAGGATAGTATTTTGAAAGAGAAATTATTTAAGTTTTCAAAAGGATTTTAAAAAACTTATAATTTTGAAAATATTCAATAATTCTTTTAATTTAATCTCCCCCTAAGCTTGACCCAGTCCTAGGAAGCTTGTTGACTACAAGCGATCTTCCTCTGAGTCTTAAGGTTTGATTCAAATTATAAGAATTATCTAATAATTTTGAAAAATAATTGTTAGAATAATTTCTTTCGATTTAGACTCCCCCTAAATTTGACATTTTCTAAGAGTCCTTGTAGATCATGAAGTGGACCTTCCTCTGTGTCCTTAGGGTTTGTCAAAATCAAAAGGGACTCAAGCACAATTCATAAAATGAACTTTGAAGTATTAACATTTAAAAAAAATGTGTATTTGAAAGACATATTTTGAAAAGATAGCATAGTTTTCGAAAAACATGAGTGATAGTTTGAAACCATAGTATTTTTAAACTTCTTCTTTTAATTTGAACTCCCCCTAAACCTGACACAGTCCTAGGAGGCTTGTTGACCACAAGTTAATCCTCCTCTGAGTCTTAGGGTTTGATTCAAACAAAAGAATAAAAAAAACTAAGTTTGAAACAACTTTTGAAACCTATTTTGTTTTAGCGATTTGAAAAACAAATTCTTCTTTTTCTTCCTTTGAAAAAGTTAAAGAACAAGGAAGAAGAAATTCTATTTTAAAATGATTTCTAAGAGAGAAACAGAATACCCTTAAGTCCAAAAAATATATAAATATCAAAATCCGGACTGCAGACATTTTTCGAAAAAAATATCCTAGGTAATACCCAAGGTGACTTTTGCAACACTTATTTTTCAAGAATAAATTGATTGTCTAAAAGGAGTTCTTTATATAGAAATGTTTGCAAACATTAAGTAATTCTTAGGTAAATGAGCAAAAGAAACCTAAGGTGAGCAATTTTGAAATATTAAACCTTAGTTTAAAAGTTAAAATGATTTTTGAGAATTTTGAAATTAATTAGAATTTTAACTTTGAATTTTAAAAATTGTTAAGTTGAATTTTGAAAATAATTGAATGAGAATAATTAAGTTGAATTTTGAGAATAATTAGTTGAGAATAATTAAGTTGAATTTGTTTTGTAAGGTTGATTGGGTTGGACCAAACTTTTAGGTCCTAAGCATCTCACCCATTTCTAAGTGACAAAACAAGGTATCCTTATATGTTTTGCGAGATGCGTTAAATTTTATGTTTAAATTTAAATTAAAAGCTATGATTTGATTGAAGCTTGTGTTAGATTCAAGTTTAACAAACGACAATTTGAAAGTAAGTTTTGATAATTGGCTTCCAGGTCTTGGCGAGGCACAGAGGCCTTCTTTGGTCGTAGCCTTATTGGATCAACAACACTTTCCTACACAAAGCCTTTTAAAGAAATTTTATTTTCAAATTGCTTTCTGAGAAACTTTGGTCTAACTAGCTTAGGATTCGGAGAGGTAGCTTCGGCTAGTTCCACCAGGCTAAAGAGCCCAAGTAGTGTATACTTGACCTTATTAGAAAAGGCTTCCCTAACGTACTATCATCAAACCTTGTCCTAATACTAGGTTGTTCAAATTTTAATTTAATCATTTGTCCTTAACCTAACCAATCCTAAATAAAAAAAATAAGATTGCAAAAGAAAATAAATAAGCAAACAAAGAAAAAGTTATCTAAGTCACATCATAATTGAAATAATACTCAAGTTTTTTAAAATCAACAAGATTGGGAATTAAGTTTTCTAACATATTAGCCTTAACTAATTTATATGAATTAATTACGTTCTTTGAGGTAAATATTAGATTTTCAAATATCGTAAATTTACCTTTTGTTTCCCGGTTGGGAATCTCCCCCCTTGATACTTGACGTCTTTCTTTTTTGTTTCTTTATCATCTTGTAGTGATCACGAGCTAATCGGACCAGTTTGGTTCGATCTCCTTCTTTGTTGTCAAATTCTGAGTCTGAGTTGGACTCAGGTATTGGTTGTGGCCTCTTTGATGTTCTCTTGGAGTTTTCCCTGTAATGAAAACTAAACCTTCCTCGACCATTATAGTATCAGCTTGATTATTTAATCTTAATTGAGAAAATGATTCAAAATTAGTTACCGATTTTGTCTCAGAAAACTCATCGTCTGACTCTGGTTCGATTTCGACGTCGGGTGTCGAGTCTGTCTCAGCTACTTGTGCTTGAGCAAAAAATACAAAATCTTCAAAGATCTCAATATCGAAGCCCTCTTCGTGTAGATTGATTAGCTTTTCCCACATTTCTTTGGCGCAGTTGAAGGATCCGACCCGCTCTGATACCACTTGTTGGATTGAGAGAATACGATAGAGGGGGGGTGAATATCGTAAAACTTTTTCGGATATAATTTTAAGAGAATGAACAGCGGAAATTAAAAACACAAACACGAACACAAGGATTTACTTGGTTCGGAGTCGCGGTCAGCTCCTACTCCAAGGCGCACGGTCCTTGACTGTTTACTGCAGGCAATACTTAATCATGCAAATAATTACAAGAGGATGTACAGTAGTAGTGCAAAAAAACAACAATCTAACTCTTCGTTATCGACACCCTGTGTGGATCGTTCTTCGGTGCGTAGGGTCGTCATCGGTGCTAGAACCTCGAGATCAGAAGTTTCCGGAGTAGAGCGCTTGAGCGAAGAGTATTGAGGCGTTGAAAAACTGTGTTTAGAAGCCTTGGGTGTCGAGCCCCTTATATAGTAAACCTGGGGCCGCCCTCCGCGTGTCACACAATCCGCAAACATCTCGGTCAGCCCTTATCCCTCCAGGATCGGGCTCGAGGTTTGACGAGGGCGCCCGGGAAGCAGGGGGCGCCCGGGTTGACTCAGTCTGCGGGCTTCTCGCTGGCTTGAACTCTATATTCTTCGTTGGCTTGGACCCAGGGCACCCGAGGCATCTGGGTTGCCCGGGAGCATGGGGGTGCCCGGGAGCTTGGGGGCGCCCGAGAGCAGTGAGCTTCCGAAGCGTTTTCTTGCTAACTCTTGTTTGGCTTTGACATAGGGCGCCCGGGACCTCCCGGGCGCCCAACCCAGCTACTTCCCCTCTTCTTTGGGGCGCTCTGAGCTGCAAAAACTCGTTCCTTCAGTCCTGCATTCAAAGTTAGTACCAAACAAAACAAAGCAAGCATGTTAGTGCATTTTACAGTCGTAGCTGTCTTGGTTCTGACTTTGGGTCTCCAAAATGGAACCCTAGGTTGAACCGACGTCTACTGTTCCCTCGACGGGGAACGCGTCCTCACCTACTCCTCTCAGGAGAATTTACCTGTTGCCAACCGGCTCCACCAGTTGGACTTTTGCCCAGCAATCCTTCGCCAGGTGCCTAGCAGTCCTTCGCCAGGTCTTCAGTACCAGGTGTTGGAGCAATCGGCCCTAAGATGGTCCGGAGTGACCATGGGTTTTGATGTTTGGGCAAAGGGTTTAAGTTAGGTTTACTCTTGTATTTGATATGCGTATGTTGAGTGTGCAGGTTGTACAGGTTACGCATATGGACCTGACTGGACGACCTCAGTACGGTGAAGGATGGCATGGAGGCCAGCTGGAGGCTGGCGTGCGCATCTGAGGGACCATGGAGTGCAGGGACGATGAGCTGATGGGCGTGGACTTCGAGACGTACGTGAAGGGTGGCATGGAGGCAAGCTGGAGGCTTGCGTGCGCATCCGAGGGACGAGGGCCGAAGATGAAGAGGGTGCGAAGGCAACAGTCGAGGCTGCGGAGGAGGAGTCAGTCGAGTCGTGTGTAACACCCCAAAATTCTCATTTTTAGTTCTTAAAGTCCTTAGAATTATTTAAAAATGGTTTAGAAATATTCTAGATAATTTTAGGGATTTTTAGAACATTTTTACGGAATTTTCCGAGTTCGTTTAGTATATATATATATAAAAGAAAAAAGAAAACGTTTGAGGACAGCCGGGGGTTCGAACCCGCGACCAGCAGGAGACCAGGCAAGCGCGCGACCAGCCAGGCTAGGGTATCAAGCACAGCAAAGGGTGGAGAGACATATATTTAAGGTGTGGTTAGGTCAATCCGCCCCCATAAGTATAAATAGATAAGTTAAGAGAGGAAATTAGAATTTTGGGTTTCTCTTCCTCACCCTAGCCGCGCGAAGCAGCCTCTTCCTCTCACGCACGCACGCCCAAGCTCTTCTCCTCTCTTCCAAGGGGCGCCGGCCAAGGAGGGATCAAAGAAAGAGGAGCGTTGTATTCGTCTCGACGAGGAGAACACGTAGGCGCGAAGAATTCTCCGAGATCTCAAGTTTCTCCCGAGTCCTAGACGTCAATCTTGGTTGTAAGTCCAAGATATCAAAGTAAGTACTGCTCACCTGCAGTAAGAGGCGGTTTTTTCGCAAGAATTTCCCTTAAAAGTTTTTAAAAGAGATATTTACTTCTTGTTAAGATTTTTGCATGTGATCTTAGTTCATTATATGCTTATATATTTTATTGAGTGCCCTATATGAGGTTAGGGTCCAAGAAAAGCTATGAGAAAAGAAAAGAGAAGATAAAGATAAGAAAAGAAAAGGCCAAGGCCTTAAGAAATCCCCAAAAGTCAAGACTTAGGGATTTTAGCACGCAAGGTGCTCGAGAAAATGCCAAGGCATTTACAGATAAGAAAGAAAAGAAAGAAAAGTTATTTTATTTTCTAAGGCCAGTACCCGGCGTCCAAGGGCGTCGTTAAAGAAATCCAGGTGTCCAATTCCAAGGTCTTGGCCCTGGTAGACCAATGTCTGCTCTATTAGGATTGGTGGCTCGCTACCCCAACCTTTTAGGGAACGCGCATGAGATGGTACTTACGTCTTCAGTGGATCCAAGTGATTATTATTTTCAAGTATATGCTATAGCAAAGTTTCTAAAGTTTAAAGAGTTTTCAAAAAGTTAAAGAATAGCTAAAGTTCCAAGTTGAGCCAAGAAAAGCAAGTTGAGATTTATTAATGCTTGAGTATGCATGTTTTGAGTTATACATGTTCTTAGTTTTCTTTTAAGCATATAAGTATCTCATATGATTTTCATATTGTTCAAGAAGCATGTTTGCACATTTCGAGATTTTGTGAGCTAGATAGTACTTACTAAGCTTTTTGCTTACTAGTTGCATTTCCTCTTACTGCAGATAAAGGTAAAGGCAAGCAATTCTGAAGGAAGGCGACGAGGCGGTGCTGAGTAAAGTATGTGTGGTGGCTGATTTTGGAGAGATCTTTGAGACGAGACAATTTAGTTATTTGAATTACAATGTTATAGTTTATTCAAATTTCAAGTTCTTGCTTTATAGAGTTTAGCGAACATTTAAGCCTTGAATAGTTTTACATGCTCAATTTCTTAGAGTGAAGATTCCGTGTCATTTCCTTTAGCATATATACCCTTATGATGGCATTGGACGAGTAGAAGTGTGAGTAGTTGGAAATATTGATACTTTGTTAGAAATATAGATGCATGTGCCAAGATAGTATTAATTTCTCTTTGAATCAAGTTTTATTGCTTAAATATGTTTAGAAGAGTTGCATTCACATTTCATAATGCATTAGCAAGGTTATAGAACATGTATTTGGTGTTATGAATGCATAGGAGTCAAGATTGGTACAAACTCTATTGTTAAAGTTCATATAAACTTGAATAGCTTATTTTCTTCCGCAAAAGTCCTAATTTCAAGTTAATGGATTCATTTTGATTGGCTAAATTGATTGGAAAACTGGCCTAGAGTATAGAAATGATGTCATGATCCTATTTGGCTCGAAAGTATAGGTTTGGTGGAGTTATGAAGCAAGTGCCGAAATCTGAAAATTCTATTTTCAGGCTTATCAGTCGACTGATACAGTATCAGTCGACTGATACCCGAAAGTTGAGTTGGGCGAGGCAAGTTTCAATAAGTTTCATCTTAGGAGTTTTTGAGAAGGAAAGTGTGACATGGTATTATGCATGACTACTTAAGTTAGAATATCATTCTTAGATAAATTTAAAAGAAAAAAAAAGATTTCCGTAATTTTTTCTTTAGTCGTGCATTAGAGTCGAGAAGTAGACAGAAGTAACGATCCGTCTAAGGCAGGAGAAGGCGGGTCGCTACATCGTGAGGGTACGAGTGCAGAGTGATTGTACTCGGGAAATCCTAGGGGTCGAGTGCGGAGTGGAATGTACTCAGGAAGGGTAACCTTAGGTGGATGAGTAGACCAGTCGACTGGCCTAGGGGCAGTCGACTGAGGGAACTCACAGAAAGGTCTCAGCCTGGGACCAGTCGACTGCCCTGTGGGCAGTCGACTGGTAGCGGCTGGTGAGTTGGCTAAAATTCGAACGTTGAGAGTTGCAACGGTCGAATTTAGCTGGCACCAGTCGACTGCCCTAGGGGCAGTCGACTGGTAGCGAGAAATCTGCCCCGAGTCCTATTTAAAGAGGACCTCGTGGTGGCTGAGTTTCTTGACGAAACTTGTCTTGGTTAAGGGCAAGTTAGTAGTCTTCGTGTCCAGAGCTTTGTTTGGTGTTGTGGTGAGGTTTCTCCACCCACAAGGAGTGACACGTGATAGCCGGAGGTTATCCGGGGAGTGATCCACCGATGGATTGATGGATTAGTCACCCGGCCGGGGTGGATACCAACTAAATCTGGTATTGTTAGCATTGTTATTTTCTTTACATATTATTTCCGCTGCGCTAACAGTTTTGTAGAGATCAAAACGATCCGAGAAAGTGCATTCACCCCCCTCTAGCGAACGGCAACGATCTAACACCAGGCAGCCCTTCGCTTGGTGCCTAGTAGTCCTTCGCTAGGTCTTCGGTTCCAAGCAGTCCTTCGCTTGGTGCCTAGCAGTCCTTCACTAGGTCTTCGATTCCAAGCAGTCCTTCGCTTGGTGCCCAGTAGCCCTTCGCCAGGTCTTAAGGTTTAGATGCCTAGCAGTCCTTCGCTAGGTGCCTAGCATTCCTTCGCTAGGACTTCAATCTGAACACTCAAGTAACACATTAGATCACAAATAGTACTTAACTTTGAATCCTTTGCAAATATCAAAATAAGGTTCGATATGTTGCTTCCTGCACCAACAGATCCTGGCCAATCCGGAAGTCCAAAGCGCAACGCACTTCCTCCTAGAGCCTCCTTGGTCGTAGAGCTTCGCCTAAGCACCATTGTTTCATAGAAAGTGAGTTGTAGGATGATGAACTTGATGATCTAAAACCACAGCTCGAATCCCTTTATATATGAGGCACTCGAGTGCCTACAGGGGTGCCCTCCATGTGATAGAATCTGATCCAATCAGAGAACATGATGCGCGGGCATAACACTGTGTTTAGGGCACCCTCAACAACCTTGAGGGCGCCCTCAACAACCTTGACCCAAGGTTTGTTCATTTACATTTGCTCTCTCATATTGCCACCAACTCCAGGTTCTTGCAAGACAAGCAAACACAAGATAAACAAACAATCCTAAGCCTTAGTTTTGTAAGTCTACCTGACCTATTAGGCTTTGCTTGGAGTCAACTATTCAATACTTTACTGTGGGATCCTTGTAATCGATAGAGGGGGGTGAATAGCGATTACGTACAAGTTCTCGAAAAAATCAGAACACAGCGGAAGAATTACAAAGTACAACGCTAACACGTTTCTTTTTACTTGGTTCGGAGTCTTAGACGGCTCCTACTCCAAGGCCCACGGTCCTTGACCATTTTCGTCGGACAATTCTATAAGTCAAAAGTATTACAAATATGTGAGTACATAATTTAAGCAACAAAATGTAACTAAATACCGATGACGTCGAAAGGATCGCAGAATGTCTTGGACGGCGTGACGTCGATCTTGATCGTTTGCGGCACAGAAGAACTCGAGCACGGAAGAAATCTGAAGACTGCTGGCGTGCTTGAGTTGTAAGAAAGCTTCTTTTCGTTGAATGGAATTGATGTTGGAAAGCAAGGGGTGAAGCCCCTTATATATGGAGTTCTCGGGTGCTTGAGGCTTATGGAGCACCTGACACGTGTCGCGAATCCAGTGCGTCCTTATCCGCAGACTCGGCCAAACTCCTATCTTCTGGTCTTGGGCGCCTGGGACCCCTGGGGTGCCTAATGGCTCACGGGCGCCTGAGTTGCTGACGTGGCAACCTACCAGCTCAGCTGAACTCACCCGCTGGAACAAGCCATCTGGGGTGCCTGATAACTATCAGGTGCTTGGCTTCTCGGGCTCCTGACTCCTCTAAGGCACCTAGGATGCAACAGTAAACACCCTTCACTTCTGCAACCAGGGTTAGTCCAAGAGCAATATATAATAGATAATTAAGTGAATGAATCACAACGGAAGCTATCTTTGTTCTGACTTTGGATTTCTAAGTGAAACCTTAGGTCGAATTGACGCCTACTGTGGGATCGGATTTAATCGATAGAGGGGGTGAATATCGATCGTCAAAACTTTTTCAGAAAGCGTAGAGTAATTGCATAGTGGAAAAGAAACAATCGCTAACACTTTTGTTTTTACTTGGTTCGGAGTCGCAGTCGGCACCTACTCCAAGGCCCACGGTCCTTGACTGTTTACGATGGACAATTCTATATTTTGTCAAGTGTTTTACAAGATGAAGTTGAATATAGAATTAAAAAGAATACATCAATAAAACTATTTTTATACCGACGACAGGAGAAGTTGGAAGTTCGGAGCTGCGGGTCGTCGTAGGCACTTAAATCTTGAGTACGGAGCTTGTCGGAGTGGAGCGCTTGAACGAATGTGTCGAAAGCAATTGTTCTGGAAGCCAAGGGGGTGAACCCCTTTATATAGTGTTAGCTGGGGTGCCTGTGTTAAAGGGGTGCCTGACACATGACCTTCTCTGCGAGAAACTCCATCCGCAGACTTGGCCAGCGCCTATCCCGTCAACTAGGGCGCCTGAGCTAACTGGGGCGCCTGTGTTAACATAGGCACCTCAATGACTGAGTCAGAGGCTTGCGTGGCAGTTTATTTTGAGTGCTTGGAATATCCCTTCACTGGGCTGCCTGTCTCAACACAGGCGCCTCACCATTGAGGCGCCTGACTCCATTCAGGCGCCTGGGAGCAGAAACCGCCATTCCTTTATTCCTGCAACCAGGGTTTGTTTCAAACCACAAGAAACATATAAATTCTATAAAATAAAGTATGATTTACAGCCTGAGTTGTCTTGGTTCTGACTTTGGGCTTCCCAAATGAAACCCTAGGTCGAACTGACGCCTAATGTTCCCTCCACGGGGAACGCGTCCTCACCTACTTCTTTCAGGAGAGTTTACATGTTTGCCAACCGGCTCCTCCGGCTGAACTTTTGCCCAATCCTCTGGATCAGATCTTCTTGCCCAGTCCGCGACCAGGACCTAGTGCCCTGCTTTACCCACCAAGTCTTTGGTGCCCAGCCCTCGGCCAGGACTTTGTGCCCAACTTTACTCACCAGGTCTTCGGTGCTCAGTCCATGACCAGGACTTATTGCCCAACCTTTGTTAGGACTTAGTTGCCCAGCCTGTGGCCAGGACTTAGTGCTCAATTCATAGAACTAGGACTTCGTGCCTAGTGTACCTAGGACTTTTCTTACACACTTGAGTAACATCGTTAGAGCACCAATAATACTTAACTTTGAACCCTTTGCCAATATCAAAACAAGATTTGATATGGTGCTTTCGGCACCAACACCTACTGTTCCCTCTTTCAGGGAACGCATCCTCCACCTACTCCTCTCAGGAGAAGTTACCTTTTGCCAACCGGCTCCTCCGATTGGACTTTTGCTCGGCCTCCGAGACTGCCGGATCTCGAGACGTCCATTCCTCGACCCGCCTCTACTTCTGTCCGCAATCATCGCTCGGCTAAGACTCCTACCCAATCTTCCAAATCAGGACTTCGGTGCCCAGTCCATGACCAGGACTTCTTGCCCAACCCTTGGCTAGGTCTTCTTGCCCAGTCCTCGACCAGGACTTCTTACTCAACCCTGTAGGTCAAGACTTCGTGCCTAGGTGAACGACTTTCCTGTACATTTGGTATATCCATTAGATAACAATACAAACTTCACATTGAACCCATTGCCATTATCAAACCCAGGTTCAATCTGGTGTTTCCGGCACCAACAATCTCCCCATTTTTTGATTTATGGCAACATCATTCAAAAGTTAAGTTAAAAAAAATAGAAAACACATTCATGATAATTGTGTACTAGAAAAGAAAGAACAAGTAGATTTTCTACTCTCCCCCTTAATAAATTCTCTCCCCCTTTTTCCTTAGAATTAATTTTTGAAAAACTTACTAGAAATTCGAAACATTGCATAACACTTTCTTTTAATTTGAAAATCTCCCCCTAAAATTTTTGAAAATATGCAATTTTCTATTTTAAAAGTTTTTCCAAAAAGATTTTGAAGACTTTGAGAAAAATAAGTTTTGAAAAATTTCTAACTTAAAGTTTTTCTCGAACAGAATTTTTTGAATCGAATTGAATTTTCTAAAAATAACTTTTCAGAAAAAAAGTTTGAGTAACAAACTGAAAAGACTATTTTGTGAGAAACAAATAATTTTAACTTAATTTTTTTCGAAGAACAATTTTCAACATAATTTTGAAACTTGACTTTTTCAAAACCAAGAAAAAACAAGGAAAAAGAAAAAAATATAACTTGATTTGGAAAAATTTGAATTGAATTTTCTAAAAATAACTTTATTTGGAAAAATTATTTTTAACTTGACTTTTCTTCTCTCCCCCTTTACCATATATCAAAAAAAGGTAAAAAAAGATGATTAGCATGAAAAAGATAGTTATGCGAGCCTGCTTGATTTGTAACAATGATGAAGGAAACTGCAACAAGTAATTGAATTGATCTCAGTTTGACCCAAGTAATAAATTTTGAACCCAGTTATTTACTAGTGAGTCCAAGCATGAAAAAGCTTTTCATAAAAAAATTAACCAAATTAACTTCTTTTGGTTCTTGTCTAACCCAGTTAGCTACTTACTAACTGTTATGTAACAACAACTGTCACTAGGGTTAGTCAAGTTAAGTAGCCTGATCAAGTTAGACTTTCTAAGCTTGAATACTTAACTTGATTGTTGTTCAAATATATTTATCGCCCTAACTACTCTTGATGCACTGACTTAAAGCATCTTGATTCAAGGCATAAACCTAAGCATGTGAACCCAATCTAGGTTATCAATCATAGTACCCTAATGTGCTTATGAGATGTTGGCTTCTAGATCTATAAGAGCATGCAGTTTTAGGGTTAAGTCTTAAGCTAAGTCTATTACGTAGAAAAACCCTAGTTTTGAAGGGGTAATTTTAAAAAAAAATAAATCGGAAAAACATTTTTAAAATCAAAACTTAGTTGAAAAGTATGATTAAATAGTGATTTTTCTTAAAACAATATAAACTTTTTTATAAAAAAATTAAGGGAAAAAATAGTGTTATAAAACAGTCATATTCTACTAAGCGCATTCCTAACTGCCTTCTTAGTGAATTAAACTCAAATTCAGGAAGTAGTTTATCGAAAATATCGGCTAGGTTAGATTTAGAGTCTACATTTGTAAGTACGATTTCGCCTCTGGCTATGTGATCCCTAACAAAATGATGACTGACTTCTATATGCTTAGTTACGGAATGGTGGATAGGATTTTTGGTAAGATTTATTGAACATATATTGTCAACAAATACCTTAGTTTGGGTGTAATCCAGGTTGAAGTCCTTAAGGGTATGCGCCATCCATAAAAGTTGGGCTACGCATTCCCTAGGGCAACATATTCTGCTTCAGTTGTAGATAAGGCAACACAATGTTGCTTTCTACTGCACCAGCTAACTAGACTCTGTCCTAGTAACTGATAGCTTCCACTCGTACTTTTTCTATCTAATTTACATCCGGTATAATCTGAGTCTGAAAATCCTGATAATTCAAAGTTGGATGTCCTAGGGTACCAAATACCTACATTTATTGTGCCCTTAATATATCTAAGGATCCTTTTAACTGTAGTTAAGTGAGACTCCTTAGCACAAGTTTGGTACCTGACACAAATGTCTACTGCAAACAGTATATCAGGTCTACTGGCAGTTAGGTAAAGCAGATTACCTATAATACTTCTATAATATTTTAAGTCAATAAGCTTACCTTCAAGGTCGTCATCTATTTTGGCATTTGTAGCCATAGGAATACTTAAATTCTTTGAATTATCCATTTTAAACTTCTTAATTAATTCTCTTGCATATTTTGATTGGTGAATGTAGTTTCCATCTTTGGTTTTTTAATTTGTAACCTAAAAAGAAGTTCAATTTTCCTACTAGACTCATTTCAAATTCGTTTTCCATAATTTTAATAAAGTCTTTTAGGAAGTTAGTGTTTGTTGATCCAAAAATTATATCATCTATGTAAACTTGGGCTATAAAAATATCTTTTTCTAAAGTTTTAACAAATAAAGTTGAATCAATTTGACCTTGGTTAAAACCTTTAGAAATTAGATAAGTGGAAAATCTTTCATACCAAGCCCTAGGTGCTTGTTTTAATCCATAAAGGACTTTCCTAAGTTTGAACACATGATTAGGGTAGTCAAGATCCTCAAAACCTGGGGGTTGTCCTACGTAGACTTTCTCTTTTATAAAATCATTTAGGAAGGTAGACTTGACATCCATTTAGTATAATTTAAATCCTTTATAGGATGCAAAGGCTAGTAGCATCCTAATTGACTCAAGTCTGGCCACAGGGGCATAGGTTTCATCATAATCTAACCCCTCTACTTGACTAAATCCTTTAGCTACTAAGCGGGCTTTGTTTCTTACTATCTCACCTTGGTCGTTCAATTTATTCCTACATACCCACTTGGTGTCTATTATAAACTTACCTTCTGGTTTAGGCACTAAGTCTAGACTTGGTTTCTTTCAAATTGTGATATTTCCTCTTACATAGCTATTATCCAGTCTGGGTCAGGTAAGACCTCTTCTATAGTTTTTGGTTCTATCTTCGAAATTAGTGCAACTTGACTTAGGTTCCTACAAGAGGATCTTGTTCTAACCCCTAAGGTTGGATCACCCATAATTTGGTCAGTTGGGTAATTTAGTCTAGGTTTCTTAGATTTCCTAGAACTTGGTTCAGCCTCAGGTCCAGCAGGTTGGTTTTGGGTTGGAACAGGTTCAACAGTTTGAATTGGTTTAGTTACTGATTCAATTGTTGGTTCAACTATTGGTTCAATTTTGTCTTAATCTTGATTAGAAATAGTTAATTTTGACAAATTGATCAAATTAATTGAGTTGGGTTTTATTATGATTTCTTCGTCAAATATAGCATTTGTGGTTTCTTCAATTCTAAAGGTATTCCTATTATAGACCTTATATGCCCGACTCGTGGTTGAGTATCCTACAAAAATTCCTTGGGTTGATTTGGATTGAAATTTTCCTAAGTAGTCCTTTATATTTAAGATATGGACCTTACACCCAAATACTCTTAGATAATATAAGTTGGGTATTCTTTGGTAATATATTTCATAAGGTATTTTATTGTGTCTTTTATTTATTAGTACCCTATTTTGAATATAGCATGCGGTGTTTATTGCTTCTGTCTAGAATTGATTGGTTAAACTATATTCATCCAGCATGGTCCTAGCGGCCTCTTGAAGGGTTCTATTTTTTCTTTCAACTATCCCGTTTTGTTGGGGGGTTCTTGGACAAAAAAAATCATGAATATAGCCATTTATTTTACATAAATATTAAACCTTTAATTTTCAAATTCTCCCCCATGATCACTTCTTATTCTTTTAATTTGGGTATCTTTTTGATTTTCTATCATTTTACATAAGTTGTTAAATGATTCATCTTTAGTTTTTAGAAATCTAACCCAGGCAAATCTAGAGTAATCATCAATAATTACTGAGCAGTATCGATTCCCGCTTAGTGACTTGGCTCCATGAGAATCAAATAGGTCTAGGTGTAGGAGCTCAAGTGTGACTTGGGTTAAGTCTGATTGGGTAGATTTGTGGGTTGATTTTGTTTGTTTATGAGTTACAAATTGAGTTTTCAAAGTTTTTAATTTTTGGAATTCCCCTAATTAGTCCATTTTGACTGACTTTAGAAATTAATTTTATGTGAGTATGACCTAGTCTCCTATGCCAAAGGTTAATTTCTTCAAGTTGGGTCAAAAGACCCTTAGGTGTTGATGGTAGATTAATAGTATAGATACTATTTTTTCTAACTCCTTAAGGGTTATTTCTGAGTCATGTAAGTTCCTAATAAGGCAGTCAGAGTTGGTAAAGGTGACTACATAACCAGTATCACATAACTGACTAATGCTAAGCAAGTTAAATTTAAAATTATCAACCAATAAAACCATTTTGATAATAAAATCAGAACATAACTCGATATTACCTGACCCAATTACCTTAAGTGTGATATTGTTGCCAAATGCCACTGAGCCTAGATTTTTGTACTTGATTTTAGTGAACTTCAATTTATCTCCAGTCATATGTCTGAAGCATCCACTATCCAACATCCACTGGTTCAAACCATTATGTTCCTACACATAAAGTATTCTGATTTGGATCCATTTATGTAGAGGTGTAATGATAGATTGATTGAATTTCACTGCCTAGTATGTCTCACCCAGTCTGGGTTATCAATCATGTTATTCCTATGAGTATTTTTGTGAGTCAGGTTTTCAACTTAAAATATGTTAAGTTGAATTTTTGAAAATATTAAGTTAAATTGAATTTTTAAAAATATTAAGTTGAATTTTGAAAATGTTAAATTAAATTTAAGAGAATTATTAAGTTGAATTTTGAAAATATTAAAAAATTTAAGTTAAATTTGTAAATTTGATTAAATGTATATTGGGGGTAAAATTAATTGAGTTGGTTGGGTTGGACTATATTATTAGGTCCTAGACATCTCACCAATTTCTAAGTTACAAAACAGGCATTCTTATCTGTTTTGTGAGATGTATTAATTTTATCTTGCTTTTATGTTAACTCTATGATTTAATTGAAACTTGTGTTAGATTTGGGTTTAACAATTAATAAGTTGAAAATAAATTTCGATAATCGGCTTCCAGGTCTTGGCAAGGCACAGAGGTTTTCTTTGGCCGTAGCCTTATTGGATCATCAACCCTTTCCTAGACAAAGCCTTTTAAAGAAATTTTATTCTCAAATTACTTATTGAGAACCCTTGGTCTAACTAATTGAGGATTTGGCGAGGTAGCTTCGGTTAGTTCCACCTGACTAATAGGATCAAATAGGGTACGCCTTACCCTACCTGACTTTTTAGATAAGTTTCCCTAACGTACTATCATCTCGCCCCACCCTAATACTAGGTTGTGCAAGTTTCAATTAAGTCAGATCCTTATCTAACCATTCCTTAGTCTAAGCATAAGATTTTGCAAGTTTCAATTCATCTAATTTGATATCTGAAAGTATCCTAGAAACCTTATAACCATCTACCATCGATACCCACAATGAATTTCTTGGGAATGAGTTTAGGGTATACCTAATTAGATCACGGTTTTCTACCTTGTGACCTATCGTGTGTAGACCGTTCATAATTTCTTGGATTCTTGCGTGTAACTGAGCGGCTGTTTCACTGTCTTGCATTTTGATCGTGTATAGTTTGTTGAGGAGGAGGTCTCTCTTGCTGATTCTTGTGTCAGACGTCCCCTCGTGCAATTCGATCAACTTATTCCATAGTTCTTTAGCACTGTTGAATGGGCCGACGCGGTTGAGTTCTTCCTTCGTCAGTCCACACTGGAGAGTTTGAGTGGCTTTTGCGTCCGCTTCTATCTTTTTCTTGAGCGAAGCGTCCCACTCAGAGTATCCTTGGATTTCTCCTTGCGCATTTTTAGGGATCTCCAGTCCAGACTGGATGATGATCCACATTTCCACCTGAGTTTTCAGGTGGACCTCCATTCTGCTCTTCTAGTAGGAAAAATCCTCACCGGAGAACAGAGGAGGGCGCACGGTATTGTAGCCTTCTTGTATGGTCATTTAGTATTCCTGAAAAAAAAATCAAAAACAAAAAGACTCGTTCCAAGACTTTGTCTTGGATTAGTAGTGCGGTATACAAAAAAACTTAAAAACAATTTGAGTGGTGTTGCACCAACCTCGAAGAACGAAGAAAATTAAAATAAATAATTTTTAAAAAAATGAACAAAAAAAATCAATTTCGAAAAACTGCTCAGTTGGCGATTTCACCAAGGTTGAGCAACCCGCTCTGATACCACTTGTGGGATCGTTGTAATCGATAGAGGGGGAGTGAATAGCGATTACGTAAAATTTTTCAAAAAAATCAAAACACAACGAAAGAATTAAAAAGAACAACGCTAACACGTTGTTTTTACTTGGTTCGGAGTCTTTGACGGCTCCTACTCCAAGCCCCATGGTCCTTGGCCGTTTTTGTCGGGCAATTTTATAAGTCGAAAGTACTACAAATATGTGAGTATAGAATTTAAGCAACAAAATGTAAATAATACCGACGACACCGAAAGGATCGCAGAATGTCTTGGATGGCGTGTCGTCAATCTTGATCGTTTGCGGCGCAGAAGAACTCGAGCACGGAAGAAATCTGAAGAGCACTAGCGTGCTTGAGTTGCAAGAAAGCTTCTTTTCGTTGAATGAAATTGATGCTGGAAAGCAAGGGGTGAAGCCCCTTATATTTGGAGTTCTCGAGCGCCTAAGGCTTATGGGGCGCCTGACACGTGTCGCGAATCCGGCGTGTCCTTATCCGCAGACTCGACAAAACTCCTATCTTCTGGTCTTGGGCGCCTGGGACCCCTGGCACGCCTGATGGCTCACGGGCGCCTGAGTTGCTGACATGGCAACCTGCCAGCTCAGCCGAACTGACCCACTAGAACAAGCCATCTGGGGCGCCTGATAACTATTAGGCGCCTGGCTTCTCGGGCACCTGACTCCTCTCAGGCGCCTGGGATGCAGCAGTAAACACCCTTCACTCCTACAACTAGGGTTAGTCTAAGTACAATATATAATAGATAATTAAGTGAGTGAATCACAGCTGGAGCTGTCTTGGTTCTGACTTTAGATTTCTAAGTGAAACCCAAGGTCGAATCGACACCTACTGTTCCCTCTTCCAGGGAACACGTCCTCACCTACTCCTCTCAGGTGAAGTTACCTTTTGCTAACCGGCTCGTCCGGTTGGACTTTTGCTCGGCCTCCAAGACTGCCGGATCTTGAGACGTCCATTCCTCGACCCGCCTCTACTTCTGTCCGTAATCCTTGCACGCCTAAGACTCCTGCCCAATCTTCCGGATCAGGACTTCGGTGTCCAATCCACGACCAGGACTTCTTGCCCAACACTTGGCCAGGTCTGCTTGCCCAGTCCTCGACCAGGACTTGTTGCTCAACCCTGCAGATCAAGACTTCGTGTCTAGGTGAACTAGGACTTTCCTGCACACTTGGTAAATCCATTAGATAACAATACAAACTTAACTTTGAACCCTTTGTCATTATCAAAATCAGGTTCGATCTAGTATTTCTGGCACCAACATTTACTACCTACTAGGCTTTGTTTGGACTTACCAAAGGCTTTTAAGAACCTATCACAAGGCTTCTCTTTTGCCAATAAATGAGCAACAAAACTCCTACTTCACCTAAGCTCCCCCTTGAACTAGGATTTTTTACAAAGTTACATATGGTTTTCCCAATTAAACCTTAATTCTCCCCCTTTGCCATATATTAAAAAGAACTCCAACAATATCTCAATTATTGGATTCTTTACCCTCTAATGACAATAAACATTGTGTATTTACCCCCATAAAGATTATACACATATTTTTCATCATTAGGATACTTTTCGACTTTGTTGAAAATAGTTTCAGCATGCATCAGTCAACTGAGATAGTTACCGGTCGACTAATCCCTATCGAAAAACCTTACAGTAGCTTTTTCACTCTAGAAAAAATTGTTACCAGTCGACTAGTACCCTTCATCAGTCGACTGATTCTGTCAATAGAAGTTTTCTCACTTTAGAAAGCACTGTTACCAGTCGACTGGTCCTCTGCACCAATCGACTGATACCATGATATCAGCCTTTCAGCATTTCTGAACACAATTTCAGAAATGCATAAGAAATTTCACAAATTTTAAAAATTTCAAATTTTGTGAAGAGGTTTGTGATACCCATGTCTACTTGAGAAAAATACATTCAAAAATGTATCTATCACCAATCCCAAGATTGACATAAAATTCAAAATTAGCTAAATGGTTCAATTGAACCTTGACCTAAAGTCCTAGTTTTGGCTTCCTCTTGATGTATTTGCCTTTACCAAACCACAATGTATCCTTAGCATTGGTTTATATGATATCTATATATCAACAACCAATTTTCATGTAATATGAATCTCATTTCATATTTTCATGCATGACACTCAAACCACAATTGTCAAAACTCAAAGATTGAGACTCAAATCTGTCTTCAAACCCTTTGACACACTCCATGGTCCATCTAGACTCCCAAGTAGTAACCACCTGAGATCCATTGACCATGGGTCCCAAATTGGCTCTTTGAGCTCTTCCTAGAGCTCCTAGCCTTGGCCACCTCCCTAGGTGACTCATTCACAATTGCTAGGTTACACTGGTGTACCTTCGGTAACCCTTGGCCTAAAGTAGCCTTCTTAATCTTAGACACCTTGGCCTTAGTTAATGTCTTCTTCTCATTAACCTTGGACACCTTGTCCTTGGTTTATGTCTTTTTGCCCTTAAATGGTGCTCCCTTGCCATTTTTGGACTTCTCATCCTTGCCATAATCATATGCTACCCTAGTATATATCTTGTCATTGGCCTTGGATGAGTTAGATCGGTATCCCAAACTCGATCTATCATTGTTGGGTCTTTGACTATCCAACACCATACCTAACCCTTTAGATCCAACATTGAATTTTTCTAGGGTTTTCTCCAATTTATCAAGCTTTGCCTTCAAGGCTTGATTTTCCCTTTCTAGGTATCTAAACCTAGAATCGATATGTCCACTTTGGTTTAGACCTACTCACTCTAGGCATATGTCTCCTCTTCTTGAGATTTATGTCTTGCTCCTTAGGTCTAGTATGCATGGGTTTATCATGAAATGATTTCATAGGGTTATGATGTGTATTTACCATATTTCTTTCATGACATTTAAATCCGAAATTATGCATGGGAGCATGATGAATATTATTAGCATGCTTGGGAAAGCAACAATTTGGATTGCAATTAAAAGTAGGATATATCTTCCCTTTTACCATTGTAGCTCTCCATTTATATGACCTTCTCTTCTTGTTCTTCTCCCATTTCTTCAAATACTCCAAAATTTTGAATTCTCTCTTCCTTGGGCATTTGGTGTGGTAGTGGCCCTACTCACCACATGTGAAGCATCTAATCTTCATCTTCTCCTTCTTCTTCCTACAACCCATATTAGAATTTAAAGGAATTGAGTCGGGTTTATGGTTTATCTCCTTTTTTTTACCCATTGGACACTTATCCTTGTAGTGTCCCTTTTCATTGCACCCAAAGCAAATGATGTGGTCTTTTGATTTTGCTTTGGCGGAGGTACTCACTAGGTTGACTTCTTCTTCAACCTTTGATAACGTGGATTGCTCATCCGAACTTATGAATATTATATCTTCATTCTCGGAAGTGGATGATGCTTCTTCATCTTCTTGTACCGCTTCATTGGCAATTAGGCTCATCTCTTTGAGCACATCTTCTTTTTCTTCTTGTGTAGGCCTTTCATAAATTTGAAACATCTTTACATTGCTCCACAAGTCGTGAGCATTTTCATATTGGCCTACACCACTTATCACGTTAGAAGGCCAAAATCTATCGACTATCACTCCGACTTCGTCGATCCACTTCGCTCGTCACATCTGATCCTTCATGGTCACGACCCCCCCCCCCCCCCCTCATCCCCCCTACTTGCCAGCCCCCCCCCCCCCCCCCCCCCCCCCCCACATCTCGAGCCTTCTTTTCTATGTTTTGTTCACTTCGCCCACCTCCGCCCCTCAGCGCCCACCCTACTCTCTAGCTGCAGACACTCTTCCCTCCCATCCATTGTCAAACCATAAGCATAATGTTTTTATCATTTTTTTCTACTTGCTCCATAATGACCCAGTCGACCGACGCCACTCCCTCACAACGCTCCTCACCACTCCCTGACCATCAACCGTCCTCTGGAAGCATTTTGCATCTATACAGCTTTTCGTAGCACTTAGCATACTGCTATCCGATATTACCTTTGAATTTGCCTTTGATCGTGATTGTTGTTCTTTTGGCCAATAGCATGGTCGGAGTTTCTTCCCTTTGTTGTCTCTTGGGACTTCAAATAGTTCCTTGATGACCATCATTGTGTCCCAATCTGTCTCGAAGAAAGTCTTCATTCTTTTCGTCCACCAAGAAAAATCTCCTCCTTATACTTTGGAGGAACCGCAAAATTGGTCATCGTTTGCTTCCTCGGTGGATAGTCCGATGGAGAGCGACCTTCGTTATGATACCACTTGTATAAGATCGAATGGTCATCTAGAGGGGAGTGAATAGACGTTGCCTCTCAACACTCTCGGTTTCTCTTCCTATGATGCTAGTGCATAAACAGAATAACAATTAAACTAAAACTAACAAGAAGAACAAACCAATGTAACGTGGTTCGGAGATGACGCTCCTACTCCACGACTGCCCGTAAGGTGGAAAATCTTGATCCGTCAGTGGATAAGTCCCGAAAAACCTCCGGCTAGCTCACGTAGCTCCTTTTGGGTCGAGAAACCTCGCCATAACATCGCACAAGACCTCTGAGAGATTAGACTACTAATTGGCCTTTAACCAAGTCTAATTTTGTCAACCTTGCTCAAGCAAACCGAGTTCTCTTAAATAGAACTTCGTTTGCTGATCCAGCCATTACCAGTCGACTGATAGCTATCGAATTTGAACATTATAGCCCAATGTTCAAATTTAATCGACACTAGTCGACTACACAAAAAGATCAGCCGACTGATCTTTTTGTACCCTTAACCAGTCGACTGATAAAATCCTAAACCTAGGGTTTCCCTTCTCGAATATATTTCACTCGCACTCGGACTCTCACGACTCACTTGACTCTTCTTTGCAGTCTTGACTATTGCCTTCAAGCCTTCTTCGTTTTGACTCTCGTCCCTCGGATGCATACAAGCTCGTGGCTCATCTTCATGTCATCCTTCGCATATGCCTTGCTCTCATCCCTGGATGCATACAAGCCTGCGGCTCATCCTCATGTCATCCTTCGCGTATGCTTCAAAGTGTGTTTCCCTCTGCTCATCGTTGTTGCCTTGTCCACAGTCCCTCGGATGCACCATCCTTCACCGGATTCGAAGCCATCAAGCTGAGTCATATGTGTATCCTGTAAAACCTGCACACTCAAATAGACATATCAAATACAAGGGCAAACCTAACTTAAACTCTTTGCCTAAACAGCAAAACACATGATTACACAGACCATAGATTGTCTCAACAAAAATGATTAATCATGATACGAGTCAACTCATCATATTACCTTCTGCTATAAAGAATGACAGAAACAAATAGGTGGTAGAAGTGGTTCACGTGCCACAGTATGTATCAAGTGTAGAGATCGAAAGTCTAGTAAAAATGATAGATTGTGTAATGTTTTACCCATTTCTATACATCTTCCTTCAATAACAAGAATCAAACTGATAACCATGACTACTTAACAAGTCACCAAATAATACAAAACATATGCAGTGCCATCCAAAAACATAAAGTAACATTTGATCTTTGGATATTATTGGAAGGAAGACAATAAGTCTAATACTAAATCCCTTCACGATGTTAGTTTCCTTGTATCCATTCTACCCTCTTCACCCTCATCCTATTAAGAGAATACAAGAAAAAGCAAATAAAAAAAGATCTAAACTGAGAAAGACAAGGATTGCGAGAGAGGATGGGCGAGAGGGCTTTGTCGGAGTGAGTGGGATTCGCCGGAGTGAGAAGTTAAGGGTCAGTGGTTGTCTTTCGGTGGTAGATGGAGTTTGCATGAGAAGTTTAGGTGGTAGAGGAAGTTCACGTGAGAGTGAGGAGGGAGCGAGTTAATTAGGTTTTGTTGGTGTAAAAAGCATTAGACATGAACAATTAACCTCTAGTGTTTCGATGTTTGACAATATACCAAGGTCTGGTCAAAGTGATCAAGGGTTAAGCCAAACATGACCTGATGTTTGGTAGGGTAAACCCGGATTTGATCAGTTTGACCAAAGGATTAGCCAAACAGGACCTGATGTTTGGCATAGTAGTTAGTACCCGGGGTTGGTCAGGTTGACCAAGGGTTAGCCAAACAGGACCTGATATTTGGCGGAGTGAACAAAACTAGATATGTCATGTGTGACAATACATCGATGTTTGGTCAGTTAGAACAAGGGTTAGCCAAACAGGATCTGATATTTGGCAGAGAACCCATGGTTGGTCAGTTTGACCAAGGGATAAGCCAAACAGGACTTGATGTTTGGCAGAGTGATTAAACATATCTGGACTGAGCCAAACAGACTTGATGTTTGGCAAAAAAAAATCTAGTCAGGATTAAGATAACTAGCAAAGAAGTCCTTATCGAGGCACAAAATCCTGGTGAGTGAAGCTGGCTCATAGTGAGTAAGGCTAGGTGGACGAAATCCTGGTGAGTGAAGTTGGGTCCTAGTGAGTGAAACTAGGTGGACGAAATTTTGGTGTGTGAAGTTGGGTCCTAGTGAGTGAAGCTAGATGGATGAAATCCTGGTGAGTGAAGTTGGGTCCTAGTGAGTGAAGCTAGGTGGACAAAATCCTGATAAGTGAAGTTGGACACGAAGACCTGACCGAGGGTTGGGGCACGAAGTCCTAGTTCGGGGAATTGGGCATGAAGTCCTGGTCGCGGATTGGGCACGAAGACCTGGCCGAGGGTTGGGCACCGAAGTCCTGGTTCGAGGAATTGGGCACAAAGTCCTAGTCGAGGATCGGGCAAAAGACTTAGCTGAGCGAGGACTATGGATAGAAGTAGAGATGGGTCAAGGATCTGGCGTCTCGAGATCCGGGAGTCTCAGAGGCCGAGCAAAAGTCCAACCAGATGTCCAAATTGGCAAAAGGTAACTTCTCCAGAGTGGAGTAGGTGAAGACGTGTTTCACAGGAAGGGAACAGTAGGCATCGGTTCGACCTAGGATTTCATTTTAAATCCAAAGTTAGAACCAAGACACCTCTGGCTATTATTCATGCATACATTTATTGTATTCTTAGACTAACCCTGGTTGCAGGCCGAAAGGAGTTGGCTGCTGTGAACCCAGCGCCTGAAAGGGATCAGGCGCCCGAGAACCCAGGCGCCTGAATGGAATCAGGCGCCCCAGAGTGGTTTTTCAACAGGTGGCTGGTTGGACTTGCCACATCAGCTCCCAGGCGCCTCCATCAACCCAAGCACCCAAGATGCTGATTTTTATCCCTGCGATGAATTCGCTGGTTGGATCGAGTTTGACCACTTGTGAAGCGCCTCAATGGCCTCTAGGGCGCCCGAATGCAGTGTATAAAAGGGGGTTCGACCCCTCAGTTCAGGAGATCAATTCTCACATCTGATTACTCATTCTTTGCAAAGAAAAAGTGCTAAGATGATGTTCTGTGACCAAGGAGGCTCCAGGAGGAAGTGTGTGACGCTTCGAAGTTCTGGATTAGTCGGGATCATCATCTTTTGTTTGGTTTGCATTTATTTATAAGTTGTAATTCATTATTATTATTGTGCTTATACTTAAACTGTAAGATGAGTTTCTCTACCTCTGGAAAACTTCCGGAAAGGAGACCACTAGTGGACGGGCGATTCCCTTAATTAGGCTTGGACGTATGGACCCTGGGGGTTGGGAACCAAGTAAATCCCTCATGTTATTATTGTGTCTTTTCGTTCTTATTTATTATTCCGCTGCGTACTAACTTTCTTGATAGAATGAACGAACAAACGAATGACAAGATTCTGAGCAAATTACGAGTCGATATTCATTCCCCTCTATCGATGCCACCGATCCCACAATTGGTATCAGAGCAGGTGGTTCTGATCGGACTCGCCGCCGAAGGAGCAAGAAGGCCAGGAATTGAGAGAGAGTCAAGGGTGAAAGGGGTATATTTTTTTATGTCTAATTTTAAATTTCACATAATCTGTTTCAAGTGCAAGGAGAGAGGGCACTATAAAAACAAGTGTCCTATTTGTAAGATTCGAACACCACTGACGGCAACGGAGGACTAGCGCCAGGAGTTCGGAGGGTCAAAAGCCACATCAAATGCTTCAAGTGTCAAAAGCATGGGCACTACAAGAACCAGTGTCCAGACTGGAGAGTGATCCGACCCATAATGTCAGGAAATGCAACGAAGGTAAAAGAGGTACAAAAATTTAATTTCTACAAAAATATTTTTCAAATTCCTGCAAAGTTACATAATTTTTCTGATAATTTAGATAATGTTGATTTTTCTATCAAATTAGATTTTCTGCATGAGAAATTAGAAATATTATATGATAGTGTAAATAATAATGATCTAAACAATATCAAAAACATGAATATCAATTCTGAAATTTTTTTAATTAATGATGCAATATCAAAAATTAATTTTGAAATTTTATCACATAAGTCTTTAGATAATACTCAAATATTAATTAATAAATTTTTAGATAATCCTGAAGATAATCTTAATAATTCACAAGAAATACTTTAATTAATAATCCACAAGATAATACTTTAATTAATATTTTTGAAGATAATGTTTAACCCTTAATTAATGATAATTCAAATAATCTTGAAGATAATTATGGAACTGTAATTAATAATTTAGATGAAAATCAAACTTTAATTAATAATAACTCAAATAATTCTAAAATAATAATTAACTTTAATTAATAATTCTAAAGTAATTCTAATAACCTTGAAGATAATTATGAATCCTTAATTAATTATTCTACTTATTTTGAAGATAATGATACAACTTTAATTAGTAATTCTGAAAATTATTCTACTTATATTGAAAATAATGATATAACTTTTATTAATTCTGAATATAACTCTGAAGATGAGGAAGAATATGATTATGAAAATAAATTTATCAAAATTAAAGATATAATTAAAAGAACTTACAAGAATTCAAAAAGTAGAAGTATTAAATAAAATTAAAAACTTAAATCAAAAGAAATAATAGATGAATCAGAATTTTTTTAATTAATAAAAATAATACAATTAGACCCAAAATTATTATTTAATTCTTAAAAATTTAAATCTTAATTAATAATGACAAACCTTAAATTCTAATTTAATTCTTAAAAATTTAAATCTACATTGATAATCTAAATCATAACAATAATTTAACATTAATTAGAAACTCAATCCTTAATTCAAAATTCAAAATCTGCTAATCCATGAACTAAATTCAAATTAATTACCTTTAATTATAAAACTAATAAAATTCTGCCCAACTAGAACAATCAACTTAATAATAATAAAAATGTCAAAGTGGTTTAACATATTCGTGGGTTCACACGATCTGTATCAAATCGAGAATTTGATACTTTATTAGAAATCAAATTAAATTACTTTGACTTGATTGACACATGCATAACTGTCATGCTCATACATCTGTTTATGTTTTTTCTACATATATCTGTCATGTCATTCATGTTAGTTTATTTTTTGCTTATTCTAGAATGGCTAGATAGGAAAAAGATTGGTTGACACTTGCCTAACATAGTACAAGGGTGGGGCGAGATGATAATATGTTAGGGAAGCTTGATCTAGGAAGTCAGGAAGGGTAAGGAGTACCCGACTTGGTTGACCTAGCTAAGTGGAACTAGCCAAAGCTACCTCATCACATCCTAGACTAGTTAGACCAGAGTTTCTCAAAAAGTAAATTAAAAATCATTTCTTTAAAAGGCTTTGTCTAAGAAAAGGGTCGTTGTTCCGATATCTAAGAAGACCCCTGTGCCTCGCCAAGACCTGGAAGCCAATTATTGAAATTTACTTTTAAATTACTACTTGTTAAACTTGAATCAATCTCATGGTCAAACAATCTATAAAATTAAATTGAGAAAAATTAATCAAGCATCTCACAAACACCCATAAGGCTACCATGCTTGTTTGTACTGCGACACTTAGAATGGGTTAGATGATAAGGACTAATCAATTGATAAATATTTTCAAAATATTTTCAAAAACTCTTAGAATATTTTTTTAAAATTTATTTCAAAATAGTGAGTAAACATAATAATATTTTAATGAATTTCATGCGTGATTGGGTGTACTTATAAATAGATTTCAAAAATTATATATCTTTTTGAAAATTATTTGACCTACACTTAAACACAAACCCTCTAGGTAAATACTAAAGTTCCTTAAGACACTTAGGTAGAGTATGTTGTAGTTAACAAGGGTAGCCAGAAGATGTCAAGTTCAGGGGGAGTCAGTTTTTATCATATTTTCAAACATTTCTGTTGACAAATTATTTTTGAAAATCTATTCTTTCCAAAAATTATTATCTCTTTCAAAATGATTTTTGCTCAAAAAATTATTTTTGTAAAATATTTCTTGAAAAATTTGTCTTTCAAAATATTTTTTGAAAAATATTACTTTAAAAATTTATTATGTCTTTCAAAATATTTTTCGAAAAATATTTCTTCAAAACTTATTATATTTTTTTTCAAAAATGCTCTTCTAAATAATGCTCTTATGATTTGGATTAACTCTAAAGACACATAGAAAATTTTCCTTATGATCTGCAAGGATTCCTACGATTGTGTCAAGCTTAGGGGAGTCTCAATCAAAAGAACAATTCGTCTTTTGATTACTTTAAATTTTAAAAAAATATATATTATGTAATTTTGTTCATTTAAATCGAACCCTAAGACTCAGAAAAAGTTCAACCTGTGGTCAACAAGCTTCCTAGGACTGTGTCAGATTTAGGGGGAGTTTAAATTAAAAGAACTATTTGAAATTTTAAAAAATACTATATTTTCAAAAATTACTATCTTGTCAAAAATACTTTATTTTTTTAAAAAATATAATATTCTCATTTTCGAAAATATTTTTTTAAAATCTTTTCGACTTTTGAACATCTTTGAAAACCTTTGGAAAATTGCTTGAGTTTGGCGAAATCTCCAAGACACATAGGAAAATTTTTCTTATAGTTAACAAGGTTTCCTAGGATTGTGTTAGAATCAGAAGGAATTCAAACTAAGAAATTTATTATTTTTCAAAAATTAAATACATATATTGAACATACTTTATCTTGATTGGAAAATCTCTAAGACACATAGGAAATTTTTCTTGTGGTCAACAAGATTCCTAGGATTGTGTCAGATTTAGGGAAATTCAAATCAATAAAGTACCTATTTTTTAAATTTTACTCAAGTATTTAATGCTCGCTAAAATATTTTCTGAAAAAGGTGCTTGGATTTACTAATAAAAAAAGAGGGGAGGATTTTTGAAAATTATTTTTCTTTAAAAAATCTTAAATATTTTCAAAAATCGTATTAATGGTGTAAATTTTAACTTAAAATCTTTGTTATTACCTTATATTTCTTTTTGATGTATGTTAAAGGGGGAGAGAGTACCTTAAGTTAGTTTTTTGAATTTCTCCCAAGTATTGACCTGAAACCCTTACACCAAAACCTAACTTAAGATTATTGTCAAACATCAGAAAAGAGAGATTGTTAGAGCAAAAAGCATCATACATGAACAGTCAACCTCTAGTGTTTCGATGTTTGATAATATTCCGAGGTCTAGTCAAAGTGATCAAGGATTAAGCCAAACAGTACCTAATGTTTGATAGGGTAAACCTAGGTTTGATCAGTTTGACCAAAGGGTTAGCCAAACAGGACCTGATGTTTGGCAGAGTAGTTAATACCCAGGGTTGGTCAGGTTAACCAAGGGTTAGCCAAACAGGACCTGATGTTTGGCGGAGTGATCAAACCTAGATTTGACATATGTGACAATACATCGAGGTTGGGTCAGTTAGAACAAGGGTTAGCCAAACAAGATCTGATGTTTGGCAGAGGATTTGTCAGTTTGACCAAGGGATAAGCCAAATAAGACTTGATGTTTGGCAAAGTGATTAAAAATATCTAGACTGAGGCAAATAGGACTTGATGTTTCGCAGAAAGAAGTCTAGTAAGGATTAAGATGACTAGCAAAGAAGTCCTTATCAAGGCATGAAATCCTGGTGAGTGAAGATGGGTCCTAGTGAGTAAAGCTAGGTGGACGAAATTCTAGTGAGTGAAGCTGGGTCCTAGTGAGTGAAGCTAGGTGGATGAAATCCTGGTGAGTGAAGCTAGGTCCTAGTGAGTAAAGCTAGGTGGACAAAGTCCTGGTGAGTGAAGCTGGGCACGAAGACTTGACTGATGGTTGGGCACGAAGTCCTGGTTCTGAGAATTGGCATGAAGTTCAGGTTGCAGATTGGGCATGAAGACCTGGCTGAGGGTTGGCCACCGAAGTCTTGGTTCTAGGAATTGGGCACGAAGTCCTGGTCGAGGATTGGGCAAAAGACTTAGCCGAGCGAGGACTACAGATAGAAGTAGAGATGGATCAAGGATCGGATGTCTCGAGATCCGGGAGTCTCGGAGGCCCAGAAAAAGTCCAACCAGAGGTCCCGGTTGGCAAAAGGTAACTTCTCCAGAGTGAAGTTGGTGAAGACGTGTTCCCCGACAAAGGGAATAGTAGACGTTGGTTCGACCTAGGATTTCATTTGAAATCCAAAGTCAGAACCAAGACAGCTTTGATTGTTATTCATGCATACATTTATTGTATTCTTGGACTAACTCTGGTTGCAGGCCAAAAGGAGTTAGCTACTGCAAACCCAGGCTCCTGAAAGGGATCAAGCGCCCGAGAACCCAGGCGCCTGAATGGAATCAGGCACCCTAGAGTGGTTTTTCAGCAGGTGGTTGGTTGGACGCGCCGCGTCAGCTCCCAGGCGCCTCATTGCTCCAAGGCGCCTCCATCAACCTAGGCGCCCAAGATTCTAATTTTTATCTCTGCAATGAGTTCGCTGGCTGGATCGAGTTTGACCACTTGTGAGGTGCCTCAATGGCCTCTAGGGCGTCCGAATGTAGTGTATAAAAGGGGATTTGACCCCTTAGTTCAGGAGATCAACTCTCATATCCGATTACTCATTCTTTGCAAGAAAAAGTGCTAAGACGATGCTCTGTGACCAAGGAGGCTCCAGGAGGAAGTGCGCGACGCTTAGGAGTTCTGGATGTAACGACCCTATCTTGCTAACTTTGACCTTATAGGGTCGTTACGTGACTTTACTGCTGGGCCAGCCAAAATAAAAAAACTCTAATCTTATTGGCTTTGCCAAGATTTGCCTCCTAGACCCCTTAGTTGTAAGACTGAAGCACTAACCATCAACCCTACAACACTTGTTGTTTTACACTGGCACTAGTCGACTGATATCCTGCCAGTCGACTGGTGCAGTTGACTGCACCTGGGATTCACTCGCCCGAATATTTCTGTTCCCTCGACTAGTCGATTGATATCTGCATCAGTCGACTGATACGCCTGGAACTGCAGCTTCCATGTTTCAGAAACACCGTTCAAGTATAAATATACATTCTACTTCAACTACACAACAATATTATAGACTCACAAACATAATAACCATAATCATATATACTCCATTTGCATGCATTTCAAACTCCACATTAACTACTCAAACTTAAAGTCTTTGCGGAAGTAACCTACTAACATAAACTCAAAAGAAAATACTCATAAAGTTCTATTGTTTAGAGTTTTAAACGCTAAACAAAACTCATCCCGAAGGATCCTACTCCACGGTTCCGCCGCCAATGACATGAATCATCCATCCTTGTGCATCCTTGCCTTACATCTTCCCTTTATCTTTATCTGCAGTAAAAGGATGCAACTATAAGTAAATAGCTTAGTAAGTAGATACCTATCTCACAAAAATATGCAATCGATATCAAACATGCTCTTGGTAAAGAATGCTTGCTTTAAAACATATGTACTGAAAATGCTATGCTTAAAATGAATAAGCTCATGAATACACTTGTAGCAAATGTTTGCATTTGGAAACTTTGCTTGAAATGAAAATGTGTAACATGCTTGAAATGATTTCTTGCTTTTGAAAAACTTGAAACTCATACACTTATACTTCTTATACTTCAAAATAATAAACATCCTCCTTTGGGCCCGGCATAGTACCAATGCGCGCATCCCTAATAGGTTCGGGGTAGCTAGCCACCGAATCCTAATAGAGCGTCTACTAGCTTGCCTAGTTTTAAGGGCCTTGTGCCCGGTACATGCTGATAGATCGTCTAGGCGTGCTAGAGGGGGGGTGAATAGCACTTTTTCGGATTGGATCTCTACAAATTCGTTAGTGCAGCGGAAATAATATGCAAATGAAAATAAGTACAATGCTAACAATGATCGTTTACTTGGTATCCACCCAGATGGGTGACTAATCCAAGGATCCACGCCGCGAGCACCACTTTCACTATCGAAAGCTCTCCTTCAGGTGAAGAAACCTTTACAATGGTGATCTTCCTCTTTACAGAATGAAGTAGAATGTGAGAGGAAGTAGAAAGCACTCTTCAGACGAGCAGCACTTCGACACTGTACGGAACCGTACCGCTCACGTACAAAAAGGTGCTCCTTTTATAGGTGAACAGGACAAACTCGTAGTCTGTCCAGCCCCGCACCAGTTGACTGCCCCAAGGGCAGTCGACTGGTCTAGCATTAATTGCTAGCCAACGGCTAGTTTTCGGGGTATACCAGTCGACTGCCCCAGGGGAAGTCGACTGGTCCGAGGCCGAAAACTTTCTGTGAGTTTTGGCAGTCGACTGCCCTGCCTCTCAGCCTAGTTCCAGCAACTCCGGACCTTCTCCTTCACGTGTGCCTTCAGGTTTGCTCCCTTGGCTTGCCTCTTGAAGTCCTCTTCCTCTGGCTATCGTCCCTCGGATGCGCACGCAAGCCTTCCCTTGGCTTGCCTCCATGCCACCCTTCACGTGTGCCCTTGAAGTCCACTTCCCAGCTTACCCTTGGAGCTCTCCTCCCTCGGCTCTCGTCCCTCGGATATGTCCACCATGTGTGATTCTCCAAGTCCTGCAAACTCAATCACACACATCAAACACAACATAACACTCTAACCTTAAACATATTCACCCACACACATCAAAACCATGATCTTCCAATCATTTAAGGGTCGATTGCCTCAACAATCTCCCCCTTTTTGATGTGTGACAATATGTTTAAGTTTAGAGATAAAAACAACACAATAACAATAACAAGAGATAGCAATTGAAAAAGCATAAGACATAGTAACCCTAAGAGGTAACCTCCCCCTTAATCATGTCTTCCCTCCATTTTCAATTCTAATCATAGTCCAAGTTAAGTTTCCACTTAACACTCAACAATATTAAAAAATGTAAGACATATCAGAACCTAAGAGGTAATCTCTCCCTTAATCCATGTCTTCTCCCTATTTTTAATCATTCAAGGTCTAAGTGAGAAAGAAACCCTTAAACCATCCATTCTAAGTTAAAATTCTAACTTAAACCACCCATTCTCCCCCTTTGACACCATCAAAAGGATTGTCTCAAGCAACCCAACCCTATGGCATCAAATGAAAGAATAATGGATTTCTGAAGTCGACTGATACGCTGTCAGTTTCAATTTTCAAGTTTTCTGTCGAATTTCAGAAACCTCCAGAAAAATCAAAAAAATTCCAAAAATTGTAAAATTTTGCAGACATGTTTGAAATGATATACTCTATCTAGGAAAAATATTAGTCCATATAAAATTTCAAACATGCATGACTTTTGATAAAAATCCAAACTCTTTGAAAACCACTACATTTTGTATCAAACTTACAATCTAGTTTTGCAATCATATAACTTTTAAAAGCATGGCAAAGCATATAAAACATAAAATGGTGTTCAAAGGTTTAAAATGTCCAACTATGATCTTTGGGCAAAGTGTCCATTGATTAAACACTTGTCTTCCCCATAGTTGATCTATTTTTCATATTTTGATACTTCTAATGATTCAACAATGTGCCACAAGCACAAGTGAGCCAAATGTATCACCCTAATGGATCAAGTACCCTTTTTCAAATCGAATATCACCAAGTTCATCCTACACTTCCACAAAACACATTCCAAGGCCTCTTCTTAAGGATGTAAACTCCGATTCGGGAAGAGGCTTGGTAAAGATGTCGGCTAGGTTCGACTTTGATTCAACATAGTGTAGTTCTATGTCTCCCCTTGCCACATGGTCTCTAATGAAGTGATGTTTCACTTCAATGTGTTTTGTCCTAGAATGGTGAACCGGATTTTTGGTCAAGTTGATTGTGCTTACATTATCACACAAGACTTTGACCTTGGTGTAATGTAACTCATAATCCTCTAAGGTGTGCATGATCCAAAGGAGTTGGGAAACACACCCACCCATTGCCACATATTCCGCTTCCGTTATTGATAGGGCAACGCATGGTTGTTTCCTACTACTCCAACTAACTAAGGAAGACCCAAGAAATTGACACCCTCCACTAGTACTATTCCTATTTAGCTTACAACCCGCATAGTCTGAGTCGGTGTATCCAATTAGATCAACACTAGGGGTTCTAGGATACCAAAGTTTGACATTGAGGGTACCTTTAACATACATTAGGATCCTCTTAACTACAACCAAATGGGACTCTTTGGCACAAGATTGGTACCTTGCACACATACCTACCGCAAAAAGTATATCGGGTCTACTAGCGGTTAGGTATAGTAAGCTACCAATCATGCTCCTATATTGTTTAGAGTCTACCATTTTCCCTTCAAGGTCACTATCCATTTTTACATTGGTTCCTATGGGTGTAGATGCTACCTTAGCATTTTCTAAACCAAATTTCTTTAACATTTCCTTAGTATATTTGGTTTGAAAGACATGTGTACCTTCATTAGTTTGCTTAACTTGAAGACCTAAAAAGAAGGTTAACTCTCCTACAAGGCTTATCTCAAATTCATCTTCCATACACTTGATGAACTCTTGTAAGAAGTCATTATTTGTTGACCCAAAAATGATATCGTTTACATAGACTTGGGCAACAAATATGTCCTTATCCTTAGATTTTAGGAACAAAGTAGGGTCAATTGTTCCTCTCCTAAACCCCTTAAACACTAGAAATGAAGAAAGCCTTTCATACCAAGCCCGGGGAGCTTGTTTCAATCCATATAAGGTTTTTCCTAATTTGTAAACGTGTCTTGGATAGTTAGGGTCCTCAAACCCGGGGGGTTGTTCTACATAGACCTCTTCCTTGATGATCCCATTAAGAAATGCCGACTTCACATCCATTTGGTGAAGTGTGAAACCCATGTGAGCGGCATAGGCTAGTAGAATTCTAATAGACTCTAACCTAGCTACGGGGGCATAGGTCTCATCATAATCTAATCCCTCAACTTGGTTAAACCCCCTAGCCACCAATCTAGCCTTGTTCCTAGTGATTTTGCCTTGGTCATCTAGTTTGTTCCTAAAAACCCATCTTGTGGTTACAATGGTGCAGTCATTGGGCCTAGGAACTAACTCTCAAACTTCACTCCTCTCAAATTGATTTAGCTCTTCTTGCATGGCTAAGACCCAATCCACATCTCCTAATGCTTCATCAATGGACTTGGGTTCTAATTGAGAGATTAGAGCTATTTGACTAGGTTGATCCCTAAAATAGGACATAGTCCTTACTCCTTGAGTTACATCACCTACTATTTGGTCAATAGGGTAATCATGGTGATGTCTCAAGGGCTTAGAGGTTGTGGGTTCATTTACTCCTTCTTCCTCATACTCTAGGGTACTTCTTACTCCCCCTTGATCATTGCCCTCCAACTGTACGTCTTGGATTCTTTGGGCAAGGGGTTGGACCTCTTCTATATTCTTATCAATTAAGGTCTTTCTAGGGTAGGTACTAGTTGTTTCATCAAACTTAACATTTGAGGACTCCTCAATTACTTTTGTCCTCTTGTTGTAAACTCTATAACCCCTACTAGTTAATGAGTACCCTACTAGAATTCCATCATCGGCTTTTGACTCAAACTTCCTTAGGTCATCTTTGGTATTTAAGATGTAGACTTTACATCCAAAGACCCTAAAGTAGTGAACTTGTGGTACCCTTTCATTCCATAATTCAAAAGGTGTTTTTCCTAGGAACCTATGTACCAATACCCGGTTTTGAATATAGTAAGCGGTGTTAACCGCTTCGACCCAAAAATAGCTAGGAAGGGAATATGCATTAAGCATAGTCCTAGCAGCTTCTTGTAGGGCTCGGTTTCTCCTCTCAACTACCCCATTTTATTGAGGAGTCCTTGGGCATGAAAATTCATGCTTGTATCCATTTTCAACACAAAATTGTGTGAAGCTTGCATTTTGGAACTCCCCGCCGTGGTCACTCCTAATTCGGTTTATTTTGATATGTTTTTCGTTTTCTACCCTTTTACTAAATCCTATAAAAATCTCTAGGGTATCATCCTTATGTTTCAAAAAATAAACCCATGTAAATCTAGAAAAATCATCTACTATGACTAGATAATATTTACTCCCTACAAGTGAGGGAGTACTATGACAATCAAATAAGTCTATATGCAAAAGTTCTAATGGCAAAGAAGTAGTGGTTAGGGTTTTACCTTTGTGTGATGATTTTGATTGTTTACCCTCTTGGCATGCATCAGGCAATTTGGTCTTCTCATACTTGATCATTGGTAGCCCCTTCACCAACTCTTCCTTGGCCACTCTTGCAATGCTTCTCATGTTGATATGTCCAAGTCTCCGGTGCCACAACCACCCTTCTTCTTCTTTAGACATGAAACACTTAGCAACATTGTTAGTAGCATAAGCAAGATCAAGATAATATAAATTTGTCTCTCTAAATCCTTCTAATATGACATCATTTGATTCATTATGTCTTATCATGCATTTCCTAGCATAAAATTTAACCCTAAAACTGGCATCACATAATTGACTCACACTTAGTAAATTGAACTTCATATCTTTGATTAGGAGTACCTTATGTATAGAAATCGTGGGAGATACCTCAATAGTGCCCCTACCAATGATTTTCAATTTTTCACTATTATCAAAGGAGATCGTCCCTTCTCTTAAGTAGCTAATAGTGGTGAACTTGTTCACATCCCCGATCATGTGTCTTGAGCATCCACTATCTACTATCCAAATAGTTGAGGTCTCCTTCACCTTTACCTATACAACATGAAAAATATACTCTTTTGGTACCCAAATCTTTGATCCATAAGCATCATTTAGAAATCTCTTAGGTACCCATGCCTTCTTTGTGTTTTCCTTAGCCCCTAGTCTCCTAGATACACCAATCCTACCGGTGAGTGAGACAAAGGCTACCTCCTTTGTCTTTGGCCTATATCCTAAACCGGCATTGTTATAAACGACCCTTTGACTGTTGATTATCATGTCTAGGTTACTAGATCCTACTTGGAATTTCCTAAGGGCCTTTGTGAGGTCATCTACCTTTTTCCTTAATTCCCTATTTTCAGTTTCAAGATGTGAAGCATGTGAAGAGGTAGAACTAGCATGCAATTCTTTAAGTTTAGTAGATTCTACTCTAAGCATGGCAATTTCTTCTTTTAGCTCCTTAATTTTACTTCTAGCCTTAGCTAAGTCCATGTTAGTGCTAGAAATTATCTTAACTAAGGTAGAGGAGGGTAAGTAGTATACCTCACTTACTGAAGCTTCTGACTCTGATGATGAAGTGGAGGAGCTCTCATCTTCACTACTTGAGCTTCTTTCATCATCTGATGAATCTGAGTGATCTTGTGTCATAAGAGTGAAGTGGGAGACTTGCTCTTCTTCTTCCTCTGAGGATGATGGATCATCCCAAGTTGCCTTGAGGTTGGTGGCACCCTTCTCCTTTCCCTTTGACTTCTTCTTGTCACCTTTCTTCTTCTCCTCCTTCTTGTCCTCTTTTCTCTTCAATTGAGGGTACTCGTTCTTCATGTGTCCCTCTTGGTAGCAGTTGTAGCATATGATGTCCTTGGCTTTACCTTTACCTTTGGACCCTTTCCTAGCATAGGATTTGTTAGACAAACTTTTAAAAGCTCTACGAAATTTTCTTACCATGAATGCCTCTTGATCGCTATCCAAGGAGGCGCTGGACTCCTCTGAATCTGATGAGGATGAGTAAACCACCTTCTTCTCCTTCCTCTTCTTCTTCTCCTTTTCTGCAACAAAGACAATACCTTTCTCTTTGGCCGATACATTAGCTTGCTCGTGTAGCTCGAATTCACAGAATAAGTTGTCTAATTTTACAATGGACAAATCCCTTGATACCTTGTAGGCATCTACCATGGATGCCCACAAGGTGGTTCTCGGGAAGGCTTGTAGAACATACCTGACGATGTCCTAGTTCTCGATCTTTTCTCCAATCACATGGAGCTCATTGATCACTTCCTTTACCCTTCCATGTAGCTGGCTGATGGTCTCGTTGCTCTTCATGGAGAGGGATTGTAATTGGGCCACTAGCAAGTCTTTCTTGGCTCTTCTAGACTCGTTTGACCCCTCGTTCAATTCCACCAACTTGTCCCACAGTTCCTTGGCGCTCTTGAACGACCCCACCTTGTTCAATTGCTCCTTTGAGAGCCCACACTGCAGTGTGTGTGGTGGCCTTGGCATTGGATTGCGCCCTCTTCATTACCTCCTTTGACCAAGATCTCATCGGTGTTGGTTCTCCTCTTTCATCGATGGGTGTTTCGAAGCCATCTGCAACACTAATCCAGTTTTCAATATCGTTCATAAGGTAGTATTGCATCCTACCTTTCCAATAAGCGAAGTCGTTCCCGTCGAAGAAGGGTGATCGTGCGGTGGAATATCTCTCTTGAAACGCCATTATCGTTGCTCCGGTTGATGGTTAGTTCTTCCAAAATGCACCGGCTCTGATACCAACTGATAGATCGTCTAGGCGTGCTAGAGGGGGGGTGAATAGCACTTTTTCGGATTAGATCTCTACAAATTCGTTAGCGCAGCGGAAATAATATGCAAATGAAAATAAGTACAATGCTAACAATGATCGTTTACTTGGTATCCACCCAGATGGGTGACTAATCCAAGGATCCACGCCGCGAGCACCACTTTCACTATCGAAAACTCTCCTTCAGATAGAGAAACCTTTACAACGGTGATCTTCCTCTTTACAGAATGAAGTAGAATGTGAGAGGAAGTAGAAAGCACTCTTCAGACGAGCAGCACTTCGACACTGTACGGAACCGTACCGCTTACGTGCAAAAAGGTGCTCTTTTATAGGTGAACAGGACAAACTTGTAGTTTGTCCAGCCCCGCACCAGTCCACTGCCCCAAGGGCAGTCGACTGGTCTAGCATTAATTGCCAACCAACGGCTAGTTTTCGGGGTATACCAGTCGACTGCCCCAGGGGCAGTCGACTGGTCCGAGGCCGAAAACTTTCTGTGAGTTTTGGCAGTCGACTGCCCTGCCTCTCAGCCTAGTTCCAGCAACTCCAGACCTTCTCCTTCACGTGTGCCTTCAGGTCTGCTCCCTTGGCTTTCCTCTTGAAGTCCTCTTCCTCTGGTCTATCGTCCCTCGGATGTGCACGCAAGCCTTCCCTTGACTTGCCTCCATGCCACCCTTCACGTGTACCCTTGAAGTCCACTTCCCGGCTTGCCCTTGGAGCTCTCCTCCCTCGGCTCTCGTCCCTCGGATATGTCCACCATGTGTGATTCTCCAAGTCCTGCAAACTCAATCACACACATCAAACACAACATAACACTCTAACCTTAAACATATTCACCCACACACATCAAAACCATGATCTTCCAATCATTTAAGGGGTCGATTGCCTCAACACATGTCACTTAGAAAGTAATATATTTAACTTATACTCATGCTTATACTTAACATACTTAACTTAGCACATATCTAGCATATAGGAAGTAGGGTTCCCAAAACTTGCTTTTGGGACTTCTTAAAGTCTTGGTCTTGTACTCCTCAAGGCATCTTGTGTGTCATGATCCCAAAACTTGCTTTTGGGCAATTCAAGACCTTAGTTTTCATCCCATACATTCCATCGAACACCTTGCGTGCCAAAATTCCAAAATCTACTTTTGGGCAAATCAAGACCTTGGTCTTGCTATTCTAAGATCACATCATACAAAAGACTTGAAAATCATGTTTAAAACTCATTAGAGAACTATTTTTCTGCAGGTGAGAGATCTACTTACATCCTTATGCTTAGAACTCACTATACCGACGTAGGATCTAGCGTGGTACTCCTCGTCCACTACCTTCGCACGATCCGGATCTTGGGCGCAAGAAAAAAAGAGGAGAAACCCTAATTCTTTTCTAGTTTTCGGAAAGGAAGGAGAAGAATGAGAAACTCTTGGTTTTCTCTTCTTCTATTCCTACATATACTAAGTGGAAGTTGAAGCATCACTCCTAAAAGATGCTTACTATCACTTATCTAATATCTATTCCATATTCTAACAAAATAATCACTAGCTTAATTGGAAACTTGCAACCAATATTTATCTTAGGTCATGGGTTTGATTCTTTACTCCGACCTATTTAAAAGAAATTTTTAATTTCTTTTTATTTATTTTGGAAAAATTCTGGTGTTACAATGGATTGGTCGGGATCGTCATCTTTTATGGTTTGCATTTATTTATAAGTTGTAATTCATTATTATTATTGTGCTTGTACTTAAACTGTAAGACGAGTTTCTCCACTTCCAGAAAACATTCGGAAAGGAGACCACTAGTGGACGAGTGCATCCCGTAATTAGGCCTTGGATGTACTGACCCTGGGGGGTTGGGAACCAAGTAAATCCCGCGTATTATTGTTGTGTCTTTTCGTTCTAATTTATTATTCCGCTGCGTACTAACCCTCTTGATAGAATGAACAAACAAACGAATGACAAGATTTTGAGCAAATTTACAAGCTGATATTTACCCCCCCCTCTTTCGATGTCACCGATCCCACAGGTTTCAGCGTGAGTAATTAGTTTATACGGTGTGACTGCGTGTTAACTAAATATAATTCAAGAGAAGATTATTAACGGTGCAGATTGCAGGCTATTAATATTTTATAATATTTATTAGCAGGGTATAGTTTTTGCGCGCCATTATTTCAAATGTATAATAAGTATTAATAGTGTGCTCCATATGTTGTTAATATCAAGTTATAACAGTGCACTCTGCACACCGTAGAAAAGTTCATTGACAGCATATTTTTTCTGTACGCCATTGTTTGTATGAACATTATACTATCTGCAGTGCACATAATTAGGTACGCTGTAAAAACTATTATTAACGGCGCACTTTAATCATGCATCATTGATGACGTGTTGTAGAAAGTCATATTTGTTGTAGTATCTAATATATTCCCATCCCAAGGAGGAACATGAACGTCACCTTCGCATAGTTTTGAAGATGCTCAGACAGGAGCATCTGTATGTGAAGTTCAGCAAGTGCATGTTCTGGCTTACTTTTGTGGGTTCTAGGGCATGTGATATCTAGGAGAGGTATTTCAGTGAACCCGTAGAAGATAGAGGTTGTTACCAACTGGGAGCGACCGAAGTCAGTGTAGTAAGTACGTAGTTTCCTGGGTTTAGCTGGGTATTATCGACGATTTGTTGAGCGTTTTCGAGCATAGCCACATCGTTGACACGTTTGACTAGGAAGTGTGTAAAATTTGCATAGTCAGTGGCTTATGAGACCAATTTTCAAGAGCTCAAGCAGTGACTGTTATCTACACCTGTTCTGGTACTACCTTCGGGTGAGGACAGATTTGTACTCTTCACCGACGCATCATATTTGGGTTTGGGTGTGGTTTTGATGCAGCATACGCGACTAGTCTCTTATGCTTCTCGATAACTAAAGAAGCTTAAGAAGAACTATTTGATACATGACTTGGAGTTACCCACTATTATTTTTGCACTGCAGATATAGAGGCATCACTTGTATGGCATCACCTTTGAGATATTTACGGACCACAAAAGTATCAAGTATTTGTTTACTCAAAAGGAGTTGAATCTTCAACAAAGAAGATGGCGGGATTTCCTGAAGGATTATGGATGTACTATTAGCTATTACCCAGGGAAAACTAACATGATAGCAGGTGTTCTGAGTAGGAAATCCCAGGGAGTTCTAGCTTGACACCAAGTTATGGTCACAGATTTAGTTTAGAGCTTCTCCGAGTTGGGATTGGTTGAGCAAGGACAGACAAAGAGAGGTTTATTAGTGATTATGGTTGCTTAGTCACTTATTATAAAGCAGATCAAGGAGGCTCAGGCTAGTGATCAACATCTTCAGTTTCTCTATGGCCGATTAGCTTCAGAATTGCAAACCAAGTTTTCACGTGATAATCAGGGTATTCTGTCTTGGATCGTGAAAACCGATAGAGGGGGGGTGAATATCGGAAATCGTTCGGATTTTCGTAAAGAGCACGTACGCAGCGGAAATAAAATAAAACAATCACAACACAAAGACACAGTCGATTTACTTGGTTCGGAGTCTGTGTCGACTCCTACTCCAAGGCCCACGGTCGTTGACCGTTTACTTTGGGCAATTCTATATACGCGCAAATCAGTTTACAATAATTTATTACAAGTAAGTGCACTAACAATAACAATAAAAAATTCGATCTTCGTTACCGACGTCCGGAGTGGATTGACTCTTTCGGGGCAGCGGGACGTCGTCGGCTCGAGTTGGAGTGTTTCCGGAGAAAGGCACGAGCGTAGAAGATCTTTGGGGCGTTTTTAGAATAGTTGCGTTGAAGCCTTGGTCGAAGGCCCTTTATATAGGGCCTGGGGGCGCCCGGGACGTTGGGGGCACCCCCCACGTGGCCTCTGATCCGCAGAGCTCTCGGTCAGCGTCTATCCTCTGGATCCGCTTTGACCGGGGCGCCCAGAGCGCTCGGGGCGCCCGCATTGACCGGGTCAAAGTCCTATCTCCTTGGCTTTGAGGGGTTCGGGTTCGATGTTGCGCATGGGGGCGCCCGCAGCGCAGGGGGCCCGGGAGCAGCGGGGGCGCCCGGGAGCACGGGGGCACCCGGCCCAGCATGTATTCGAACTCCTTTATTTTTTTACTTGTTTTGTATGGCCCTTGGGGGAGCCCGGGACACTCCGGGCGCCCTACTCAGCTACTACCTCATTCCTTTGAGGCTATCTGAGCTGCAGACACTCCTTCCTTTGGTCCTGCATCCAGGGTTAGTCCAAAACACAATAAAGCAATAAAGTATTTGTTTATACAGCCTTAGCTGTCTTGGTTCTGACTTTGGTCTCCAAAATGGAGCCCTAGGTCGAACCGACGCCTACTGTTCCCTCGACGGGGAACGCGTCCTCACCTACTCCTCTCGGGAGAATTTACCTGATGCCAACCGTTCCTCTAGTTGGACTTTTTGCCTGACGGTCCTTTGTCAGGTCTTGTAAACTGGCAGTCCTTCGCCAGTTGCCTAGCAGTCCTTCGCTAGGGCTTCAGTCCCAGGCTGTCCTTCGCCTGGAGCCTAGCAATCCTTCGCTAGGGCTTGAATGCTGGCAGTCCTTCGCCAGTTGCCTAGCAGTCCTTCGCTAGGGCTTGGTTGCTGGCAGTCCTTCGCCAGGTGCCTAGCAGTCCTTCGCTAGGGCTTGGATACTGGCAGTCCTTCGCCAGGTGCCTAGCAGTCCTTCGCTAGGGCTTGGATACTGGCAGTCCTTCGCCAGGTGCCTAGCAGTCCTTCGCTAGGGCTTTTTCTGCACACTCAGTGAACAATGTTAGATCACAAATAACCTTATCTTTGAATCCTTTGCCAATATCAAAACCAGGTTCGATATGGTGCTTCCTGCACCAACAATCTCTCCCTTTTTTATTATGGCAACACAATTCAAAGTTAAGTAAAAAAACTTTATAACTGTTTAAGAACATAATGTAAAAATGAAGTATAGCAATTTTACATAATTCAATGTTAAGTAAAAACTTTATAACATTTACTAACACAAGGTAAGAGTTAAAAAACACTTTTATTTCTCATAAAAAACATTTATTTCTTATACTCCCCCTAAAACCCTGAGTACTTGTGTTATAATACTTAACTTTGACCTTTCCTCCCCCTTTGACATATATCAAAAATAAACATGGGTGAATAAGGTATCTAATAGGGAGGTTTCAGTTTTACCAAAATAAGTTTTTGACAAGGTGTTTCAAAAAAAGAGTAAAAGCAAGCCTAAATTTTGTGAAAAAAATTACTTAGGCAAAATTTTGAATCCAAATTTCCCTAAAAAAATTTCAACTTTGAGAATTGGGAAAATTTTGTTTTAAAAGAATTTGCACACTTAGAAGAATATACTTGGAAATACTTTGTAAAAACAACAAAATCTTTAAGAATTTTCTAGAGAAGTTTTTCACCAAAAAACTTTACTTAGGAACATTTGCCAATATTTAAAAGTTTTTGCTCAGACAAATTTTGTTTACTAAGAAAAATTTTACTTAGGAAAAACATGTACTTAAAAAATTTAACACACTTAGAATTTTTCTTTTTGAAAAGTAGAAAAAAAATTTCTTTCTCTATTTCTTGCTCTCCCCCTTGGCTATATATATATCAATAAAGAAATATATTTTAAAATAAGTTTTAAGAGAAAGTTTGTGTATCAGAGCCTATGAGTTTTGAAAAAAAAACTTAGTATAATTCTTGAAAGCATAGCAAAAAAGCTTAAATTCCACTTTTGAAATCGAAAAAAAATATTCGTACTTTGTAAACATTAGTACCTTGGAAAGTAATAGTACTTTTGAAAAATAGTAGTACTTTTGAAAGATGTTCTGCATATTTTGAAAAATATAAGTCCTTTTGAAAAATATTATGTATTTTTGAAAAATATAAGCACTTTTGAAAAATATTATGTATTTTTGAAAAATATAAGTGCTTTTGAAAAGTTTTAATATTATTTTCTAAAGTCAAGCAAAATTTTGAAAATGATAGTATATATAAGCAAAAAGAATATAAGCAAAATTATAAGTACTTTTATTTTGAAAGAATATTTATTTATGTTTTCAACAGGATTTAAAAAGTGCAGTGCATGAAAACATATAATTTGAAAAATTATTTGTCAGTTTAATAATTCTTTTAATTTAATCTCCCCCTGAGCTTGACCCAGTCCTAGGAAGCTTGTTGACTACAAGCGATCTTTCTCTGAGTCATAAGGTTTGACTCAAATTATAAGAATTATCTAATAATTTAAACAAATAGTTAGAATTAATTTCTTTCGATTTAGACTCCCCCTAAATTTGACACTTCCTTGGAGTCCTTGTAGATCATGAAGTAGTGGACCTTCCTCTATGTCTTTAGGGTTTACCAAAATCAAAAGAATAACTTTTAAAGTATGATAATTTTTAAGAAGATAATTTTTGAAAACACGACTTGAAATGATAGCACAGTTTTCAAAAATCATGATGATAATAATTTAAAGAGTAATATACAAGGTTTTTGAATCAAATTTTTGAAAACCTTATTTTGAGATGTTACTAAATTTTAGAGCATAAGGTTTTTGAAAAAATCTAAAATATTAAAAGAAAACTCCCCCTGTATCCGACACAGTCTAACTTTTATCTAAATTCCTTAAGGGATTTCAGTGTTGACCAAGTTTGACTATGTTGACTAAGGTTGACTGTGTTGCCCAAGTTTTAACCAGTTGACTATGTTTGATTAACAAAAAAACTTAGATTCTATTTAAAATGAGTCTATTATGAAATTCAATAATAAAGGGATGAAAAAGTAGGCACAGTAAACTGAATTAATTTGACAAATAGAGACAATTTTGAATAACTTTTGAAAGTATATTTTATTTGAAAGGGTAGTGAGTTATGCATTTAGGTCCTAGATGTCTCACCCAGTTCTACATTATCAAGCATGTTAACCTTAAGGGTTTTTGTGAGACAGGTTTTAGTAGAAGATTTATTTTGAAAAGACCATGAATAATTTTAAAAAGTTAAATTAATTTTTTAAACACAATTTAAATTTATTTTGAAAAAAGATATTTGAATCTAAGATTAACTGAAAATTTGTGTTAGATTCGAATTTAACAAAAAAATAATTTGAATTTGAATTTCAAAAATTGGCTTCCAGGTCTTGGCGAGGCACTAGGCCTTCTTTGGTCGTAGCCTTATGGGATCATCCACCCTTTCCTTGACAAAGCCTTTTAATGAAATTTCATTTTCAAAATTATTCTTTGAAAAATTTCTGGTCTAACTAGTTTGGGTCTTGGATCGGTAGCTTCGGCTAGTTCCGCCAAATTGGCTTCCCTAACGTACTATCATCTCACCTCCACTCAATACTATGTTGTTCAATTTTCAATTAACTGATTTAGTCCCAATCCTAATTCTAAGCAAAAAAACACATAATTAAAACAAACAACTGTCTAAGTAAGGTCACAATTGGAGTAATACTCCGGATTTTCGAAATCAGCAAGATTATGAATTAAATTTTCTAACTTATTGGCCTTATGTTTTAGGGTTTCATTTTCTTGTTTCAATTTTCTGAAATTTGTTTTAATTAAGTTACATGAATCAATCACATTATTCAAGGTAAATAACGAATTTTCAAATACTGTAAATTTACCTTTGTTGATTGTTTGTTCGGCATTCTTAGTAGCTCTTTTATCTGTGCATTCCCTTTTGTAATGCCCGAACTCCTGGCACTTGAAGCATTGAATGCGATTTTTGTTCTTTCGTGCTTTTGGAACTGATTCCTTTGTCACCGGTGGTGTAGACCGAGTCTTACGAGTAGGGCACTGATTTTGGTAGTGCCCTCTCTCCCTGCATGTGTAACAGATTACATGATTAAAATTTGAATTTACACTTTTACCTTTTGGTTCTTTATTGGGAATCTCCCCCTTGATTCTTGCTGCCTCGGATCTAGGCTCATCTTCTGATTCTGTGTCTGAGTCGGACTCGGGTACTGGTTGAAGGTCCTTCTGTGGTGGTTCTTTAGGAGTTTTCCCTGCAATAAAATTTACACCTTCCTCGACCATTATAGTATCTGTTTGATTATTTAATTCTAATTTTGAAAAGAGTTCGAAATTGGTTACCGTCTCAGTCAATTCGTCGTCTAATTCTGGTTCGATTTTGGATTCGGGTTCAGACTCTGACTCGGCTGTTTGTGTTTGGACTGAAAGGGCAAGATAATTTACCTGATCTTCTTCTTCATTTGAGATCTCTTGATGAAGATTAATCAATTTTTTCCAGATTTCTCTAGCACATCTACATTGACCTACTAGCTCGAGTTGCTCCTTGGTTAGGCCACATTGCAGGATTACAGTTGCTCTTGCATCGGTCTCAATTTGGTTGAGGGTGTGTTCATCCAATTTGTCCCACTCGATGGATGACTCATCTTCTATGGGAAACGAGAATCCCGTTTGGATGATCTGTCATAACTCCATGTGGGCCTTCAGAAGGGACTCCATTTGACATCTCCAGAACGTGAAGTTCTCGCCGGAGAATAGTGGTGGGCGTGCACTGTTCCACTCTTGGTTGGCCATTTAATATAAATCTTGCACACAAAAAAATAGAAATGTACCAAGACTTGGTCTTGGATTAGTAGTGCGGGAGAGAGAAAAAAATCCAAAAAAAAAAAATACTACACAAGTTTCGAGGCAGAATAATAAAATATTAAGAAAAAGTTTTGACTAATTTTTGAAAATGGTGGCTTTATCAATTTTGATTAATGATGAAAAGATAAGACTTTAATGTTGGGAGAAAATTTGCTCAAATTAAAGTCGCACGATTTTCGAGAAAAATAATATTAAAATAATAATTATGACAAATTTTCAAAAATTAATTATTTTATCAATTCTGAATTATGGTGAAAAAATGAGAATTCAAATTTGAAAAAGGCAGAAAAGATGTAGTGGTGTTGATTAAAAAAAAGAAAAGAAATAAGATAAAAAATTTCGTAAATCCGAAAAACTTTCAAACTGGTGGTTGCACCAAGTTTGAACTACCCCGCTCTGATACCACTTGTTGGATCGTGAAAATCGATAGGGGGGGGTGAATATCAGAAATCGTTCGGATTTTCGTAAAGAGCACGTACGCAGCGGAAATAAAATAAAACAATCACAACACAAAGACACAGTCGATTTACTTGGTTCGGAGCCTGTGTCGACTCCTACTCCAAGGCCCACGGTCGTTGACCGTTTACTTTGGGCAATTCTATATACGCGCAAATCAGTTTACAATAATTTATTACAAGTAAGTGCACTAACAATAACAATAAAAAATTCGATCTTCGTTACCGACGTCCGGAGTGGATTGACTCTTTCGGGGCAGCGGGACGTCGTCGGCTCGAGTTGGAGTGTTTCCAGAGCAAGGCACGAGTGTAGAAGATCTTTGGGGCGTTTTTAGAATAGTTGCGTTGAAGCCTTGGTCGAAGGCCCTTTATATAGGGCCTGGGGGCGCCCGGGACGTCGGGGGCGCCCCCCACGTGGCCTCTGATCCGCAGAGCTCTCGGTCAGCGTCTATCCTCTGGATCCGCTTTGACCGGGGCGCCCAGAGCGCTCGGGGCGCCCGCATTGACCGGGTCAAAGTCCTATCTCCTTGGCTTTGAGGGGTTCGGGTTCGATGTTGCGCATGGGGGCGCCCGCAGCGCAGGGGGCGCCCGGGAGCAGCGGTGGCGCCCGGGAGCACAGGGGCGCCCGGCCCAGCATGTATTCGAACTCCTTTTTTTTTTTACTTGTTTTGTATGGCCCTTGGGGGCGCCCGGGACACTCCGGGCGCCCTACTCAGCTACTACCTCATTCCTTTGAGGCTATCTGAGCTGCAGACACTCCTTCCTTTGGTCCTGCATCCAGGGTTAGTCCAAAACACAATAAAGCAATAAAGTATTTGTTTATACAGCCTTATGTAACGCCCCAAAATTTCCATCTTTAGTTCATAAAGTCTTTAGAATTATTTAAAGATGGTTTAGAAATATTCTAGATATTTTTAGGAATTTTTAGAGTATTTTTATGGAATTTTCCGAGTTCGTTTGGTATAAAAAAAAAAGAAAAGAAAATGGAAAAATAATAAAAACCGGTTAAGGGCAGCCGGCGGTTCGAACCCGCGACCACACCGAAACAGCACAAGCGCCCAACCGGCTGGGCTAGGGGTATCAAGCACAGAAACGGATGGAGAGAAGGGTATTTAAGCGATAGTTAGGTTGATCCGACCCTTAAGTATAAATAGAAAATTTAAAGAGAGAAGTTGGGATTTTCTCTCAAAACCCTTTCGGCCAACACCTTGCGCCGACCCCTCTCCCTCTCCTCTCTTGTGCGCACGCCACACCAAGGCCTAGAGGGCCGGCCAAGGCTTTTCTCCAAGAGATAATCCTATATTTGGGATCCCCGCGACGAGAGGAACGCGTAGACGTGAAGAATTCTCCGAGATCTCAAGTTTCTCCCGAGCTCTAGACGTTAATCTTGGTTGTAAGTCCAAGATATCAATGTAAGTACTGCTCACCTGCAGTAAGAGGCGGTTTTTCCGCGAGAATTTCCTTTAAAAGTTTTTAAAAGAGATATTTCCTTTTTGTTTGAGTTTTAGCATGTGATATTAGTTCATTATATGCTTATATATGTTGATTAATACCCTATGTGAGTTTAGGGTCCAAGAAAAGCTATGAGAAAAGAAAAGAAAAGATAAAGATAAGAAAAGAGAAGGCCAAGGCCTTAAGAAATCCCCAAAAGTCAAGACTTAGGGATTTTAGCACGCAAGGTGCTCCAGAAAATGCCAAGGCATTTACAGATAAGAAAGAAAAGTAAGAAAAGCTATTTTATTTTATAAGGCCAGTACCCGGCGTCCAAGGGCGTCGTTAAAGAAATCCAGGTGTCCAATTCCAAGGTCTTGGCCCTGGTAGACCAAGGTCTGCTCTATTAGGATTGGTGGCTCGCTACCCCAACCTTTTAGGGAACGCGCATCAGATGGTACTTACGTCTTCAGTGGATCCAAGTGATTAGTATTTTCAAGTATATGCTTTAGCAAAGTTTTCGAAAATTTAAAGAGTTTTCAAAAAGTTAAAGAATAGCTAAAGTTTCAAGTTGAGCCAAGAAAAGTAAATTGAGATTTATTATAGCTTGAGTATGCATGTTTTGAGTTATACATGTTCTTAGTTTTCTTTCAAGCATATTAGTATCTCATATGATTTTCATATTGTTCTAGAAGCATGTTTGCACATTCGAGATTTTGTGAGCTAGATAGTACTTACTAAGCTTTTGCTTATAGATGCATTTCCTCTTATTGCAGATAAAGGTAAAGGCAAGCAATTCTGAAGGAAGACGACGAGGCGGTGCTGAGTAGAGTGTGTGTGGTGGCTGATTATGGAGAGATCCTTGAGACGAGACATTTTAGCTATTTGAATTGCCATGTTTAAGTTTATTCAAATTTCAAGTTCTTGCTTTATGGTGATTATGGAGTATTTGAGTTTTGGATAGTTTTATATGCTAAACTTCTTAGAGTAGAGATTCCATGTCATTTCCTTTAGCATATATATCCCCATGATTGCCTTGGATGAGTAAAAGTGTGAGTAGTTAGAGATATTGATACTTTGTTAAAGAAAAAGGTGTTTGTGCCAAGATAGTATCAATTTTCCTTTTGAATCGAGTTTTATTGCTTAAAAATGTTTAGAAAAGTTGTAATCACATTTCGTAATGCATTAGCAAGATTGTAGAACTTATAGTTGATGTCAGGGATGCATAGGAGTCAAGATTGGTACAAACTCCATTGTTAAAGTTTAAACAAATTTGTTTAGTTTATTTTCTTTCATAAAAGTCCTAAAATCAAGTTTATGGATTCGTTTGATTGGTTAAATTGTTTGGGAAGTTGACATAGAGTATAGAAATGGTGTCGTAGTTTGATATGGCTCGAAATTGAAGGAATGGTGGACTTGGAAAGAAGGGCCGAAAACCTGTAAAACTGAATACAGCCGTATCAGTCGACTGCCACGTCACCAGTCGACTGGTACGGGCTGTTTAGGTTGAGTAAAGCTGTTTTCGATAAGTATAAATTATGAGATTTGAGAAGGAAGGGTAATATGGAATCATGCATGACTACTTAAGTTAGAATATCATTTTTAGATGAATTTAAAAGATTCAAAGAAAAGATTTCCGCATTTTACTTTTAGTCATGTATAAAAGTTGAGAAGTAGAGGAAAGTAACGATCCGTCTAAAGGCAGTAAGAAGGCGGGTCGCTACACCTTAGCTGTCTTGGTTCTGACTTTGGTCTCCAAAATGGAGCCCTAGGTCGAACCGACGCCTACTGTTCCCTCGACGGGGAACGCGTCCTCACCTACTCCTCTCGGGAGAATTTACCTGATGCCAACCGTTCCTCTAGTTGGACTTTTTGCCTGACGGTCCTTTGTCAGGTCTTGTAAACTGGCCGTCTTTCGCCAGTTGCCTAGCAGTCCTTCGCTAGGGCTTCAGTCCCAGGCTGTCCTTCGCCTGGAGCCTAGCAGTCCTTCGCTAGGGCTTGAATGCTAGCAGTCCTTCGCCAGTTGCCTAGCAGTCCTTCGCTAGGGCTTGGTTGCTGGCAGTCCTTCGCCAGGTGCCTAGCAGTCCTTCGCTAGGGCTTGGATACTGACAGTCCTTCGCCAGGTGCCTAGCAGTCCTTCGCTAGGGCTTGGATACTGGCAGTCCTTCACCAGGTGCCTAGCAGTCCTTCGCTAGGGCTTTTTCTGCACACTCAGTGAACAACGTTAGATCACAAATAAACTTAACTTTGAATCCTTTGCCAATATCAAAACCAGGTTCGATATGGTGCTTCCTGCACCAACATTCTGTACTTCTAAGGGAGGCTATGTGTTCCTGAGTCACATCCGGTTCTGGAGACTTTGCTACAGAAAGCACACCGATCGAGGTTTACAATCCCCCAGGTGGTACCCGTATGTACAGAGATCTGAAGTGCTCCTACTGGTGGAATAGCATGAAGAAGGGCATCACGGATTTTGTAACTTGATGTCTTGTGTGTCAACAAGCGAAGGCTAAACACCATAGGCCAGCTGGATTACTTCAGAAGATCTGAATTCCATAGTGGAAATGGGAATAGATCACCATGGATTTTATTGTGGGTTTACCTAGGAACTAGAAGGAACATGACGTAATTTGGGTAATTGAGGCAATTGGGAGGGTCACTTACATTTGGTAGAGTTCGCCTATAACTATAGCTATCATTTGGCTATTCAGATATCACCATTTGAGACGTTATATGACAGGACTTATAGTACACTCACTCTCTTGGAGGAAGTTGGTGAACCTTAGCTATTGGGACCTTAGAGTGTTCGGCGTGATGTAGACTTGGTCCGTGTTATCAGATGCATGATGTCTAAAGCCCAGGATCGCTAGAAGAGTTATGTGGATTAGAGATGGAAACCCTTGGAGTTCTTTGTGAGCGATCACATGTTTTTACGAGTTTCACCCACAAAAGAGGTGAAGAGATTTGGGTTGAGGGATAAGTTAGCTTCACGTTATATTAACCCTTTCCAGATATTGGAGAGGATAGGAACAGTAGCTTCCCAATTGGCACTGCCACCGTCTCTTGCTAGGATACATGATGTATTCCTTGTCTCTATGTTGAGGAAGTACATATTAGATTCTACTCATGTTCTGACATATGTGTCAATCTCACTTCATCCTAATACGACCTATGAGAAGGTACCAGTGCGGACCCCAGGGCGTGGTAATTTATTTGTTATCAATGCGCCATTTACGGAATAAAACAATCTGACTGGTCAAAGTTAGATGGCAACATCATTCGGATGAGGAGGTGACCTGAGAGCTTGAGGATAAGATCAAAGCTTGTTACCCTATTTGTTCACTTGAGGTGCGTATAGTTTGTTTTGTGTGGTATTGGTGTTATATGTTAAGATGCTATATACTTATCATTGTAAAGAACAAAATTTGAGAACCAAATTTTTATTAGTGGGGGAAATATTAAATTCGAAAAATTAATACTCGGTTAGGAAAAAAAATTAAAAATTATTAAAGCCAACTTTAGGGTTTCACGCGGATAACCGATGAGGTTAATTTTAGTTAGGGGTGCATTGGAGTGTACTTGTAAGGGGTACAGTTGAGATCACCAAACTTTGGAGGGTTAAATTGCTTAAAAATTAAAGGGTATGAATTTAAAAAACAAACATTTGAGGGGTTTGTAAGCATAGAGCCTTAACTTATAACCTCTCCCCCCTTCTCTCTCTCCCCTCCGTCCACAGATTCCTCCACCCGTAGCTGGAGTGGTTAATGCCATGGATTGACGAAAAATAATTCATCAGAAACAGTAGATGAAAAATATCTGTTGGGTTGGGACTGGGCACTCCCAGATCTTGGCACGCGATGGCTTGCCAGGGCTGGGATTGGGCAGCAAGAGACGACGCCAAGGCTAGGGAGATGCAGAGCGATCGACAGTACGGAGAATTAGGGCACGCGATGGCTAAAAGGCAATCGTGATTACCTTTTTGATTTGGGAGACGCGGTTCGCCGAACTCACGTGGTGCGCACGTGAGATTTTTATCGTTTAACGGCTGAGACAAGTGGGACAGAGGGATGTTGGGATAGAGAATCTGAACTGACAAAACCCAACTAGCGAATAAAATAAGAATACTATATCTCCTTCAAGTACTAATGGCTAGCAAAAGAGCACAAGAAGGATAAAATTAAAAAGTACTATTGTAATTTAATTATTTTCTCAAAATAGCTTAAATTTTATTAATATTAAAATACTTTTTATAATTTTATTTTATTTTATATTGTAGTGTAACAAGACACCGACTTTATCTGCCGCCGCCTACAACACTCGCTAGGGTTTTTTGAGGAGAACAAATTAGAGGAGAGATCTATGAACAGGCTCCATTTCTTCTCCCTCATCTCCAAAACTCTCGCTCCTAATCGTTCTCCTCGTTCCCGCGATGCTCTTCTCATCGCCGTCTTCCCTTACTCTTCCGACGCCGCTTCCGCTGGCTCCAGCACTGGGCAGCACATGTTCATGGCGCAGTACCTCGTCGAATCCTGCGGCTTCGACCAGAAGAAGGCCGCTGATACCTCGAAGTTTCTCCGCGGCATCAAATCCCGGCAGCAGCCAGACTCCGTCCTTGCTTTCTTTAAAAGTTACGGATTCGAGGACAAATCTGTGAAAACTATCCTAGTTTTCTTTCCCCAATGTCTTCTTTTGGACGTAGAGAAATCTTTGGCCCCAAAGTTCCGAGCTTTCCAGGATCTGGGTCTCTCCCGGTCCGACGTCGTCCACCTCGTCCAGTCAAATCCCCTTGCCATCAAGAACAACATGGAAGGCATTCTATCAAAGATCCAATTTTGGCAAAGTCTAGCTGGGTCCGAGGATTTTCTACCGAAGATTTTGAAGCGTCGTCAGTGGTTTCTTGGGTACAGCATCCCGAAGAGGGTCCAGCCCAACCTCGAGATTCTACAGAAATGTGGAATCACTGGCCAGAAGCTCTCTTCTATCTTGAAGTATCATCCGAGCATTGTGTTGCAAAAACCTGATTCATTGAAATCCTTGGTCAGTCGCGTGGAGAACTTGGGAGTGCCGCAGACATCTGGGATGTTCCACTTGACTCTGTGGGCTCTTCACCTGGTCAATCCAAACAAGTTCAAGATGCAAATGGAGTTGTTCAGGGGCTTCGGGTGGTCCGAAGATGATTTTGTTGCTGCATTCCGAAAGTGTCCTACCTTCGCAACAGTATCTGTGAAGACATTGCAGAGAAAAATGGAGTTCTTTGTGAATGAGGTTGGATATGCGTCATCTGACGTGATGATGTGTCCAATATTGTTGACATTTAGCTTGGAGAAAAGGTTGATTCCGAGATATCAGATCTTGACATTCTTGAAGTCCAAGGGATACTACAAAAGAGCTACCAAATATTCAACATGCATGATATATTCAGAGATGAAATTCGTGGAGAAGTATATCCTCTGCTATAAGGACGAGTGTCCTGATTTGATTGAATTCTATGCAAGCTTGAAAAAACACTAATGCTTCTAATGTTGAACCTCAATAAGCTAAGTCAACTTTTCCTGCAAATTATCTTTATGTTGCAGTGTTGCTTCAATATCAAAATGTAAAACAAATCTTCAGTCATTTTCTTAATATGATCATGTGAGCAAGTTCTTTTAATCCCAGAGATTGAACATGTTTTTTGTGGCTCTACAACAGATATGAAGTAACTGTTTCGTCAAGCCCAACATTCATCTACTGTTTCTGATGAATTATTTTTCAGAAACATAGTTCTTTCAGGGAGGAACTTGTTCATTCAGTGGAGAGCTATCATTTGGGTGTTGATCCTAGATGTGATCAGGATTCAGGCTTGTGTTTCCTAACCTGATTTGTTTATGTTTCTAGTAGTTGTTTGGATTGAGTATAATGGATTGGATTGGTGAATCTAGATATTAATACGGGGTTGGTAACGGGGTGTTTCATTTGGATCTTGTCGTGAGCCACAATTTGGAGTTGAATCTTGTTTAGATTAGGTTTTGGTTTCTTGTATCATGATATCATGCTGAATTAGTTTAGAACAAAAATGGGGTGACTTTGTGGTGATTTTGTTGTGATCTAGAAACGTATTATTTATTATTGGATTGGAGATAATCTCACGGTTTATAAACTCTTATCTTGCTAGGTTATGTTATGATTTGGGTTAGCTAGGAGTTAACCCTAGATTAGACCATGTTTGAGTTAAGTGGAGACAAATCATTAATTAAGACTAATTAATGAATAACATAATTAGGTAGTTAAGCTTGGAATCTAGCTGAGTTAGTTGATACTTGTCTAAGTAGCTAACTGGTGTCTTTTAATACAAGGCACTGAGTTGAAACGGACATCTGAACGTGAGGAATCTATTTCTCATCGGATATGGACTACTTACTGGAGGTGGATATCTCTTACTTGATCTCTTTAGTTATTGATCATAATACATGACTAGCTTTTGTTATATGCAATAAGTTGTTTTATCTTGAATCTACTCATTGTTATTTCACTGCATGATACTTGATGCTTGACCTTAGAGATAATCATATTAATGTCTATATAGTCTCAACCTTGATACTCCTATTATGAAGAGTACACACGTCTAAGTGGGTGCATAAGAGTGATCGTTATGTTATACCTGGCATTGGCTGATACCTGGTTATACTTTACACGTATACCTAGTTGCATGACTGATAGATCATGATACTTGTTTGGACCTGTCCATTTCATATCGTTGTATAGTTGATGATTCGGTTGGTGTTGTGTGTATCAGTATCATGCACCGTCCTAGCACCGTTGCATACTAGCAATCATCGGCTCCCTTGTGGTCTGAGTATGTCGCTAGTAATATAGTTCCTACTCACTCGGCCACTCGGGATAGTTGTAGTTGGAGTGTGATCAGTCGTCCTGTTGTGCCACGCTCGACCACTCAGGGATAGTGGTAGCTGGACTTGTGTGCAGGCAATTGACACCCCCTCCGATGTCTTGGAGGATGATAGAGCTATTAGTGGCTTCCCCTTCTCATGGGATTCTAGAGCAATTAGCTCCCCAACATCATATCCACTTAGCCACTCAGAGTAGTAGTAGTTAGAGTGCTATAGTTGTCACAACCCTAGCCACTTGGTCTCACGGATGTGATATAATGGTAGCTTGATTGACATCATGGGTGACACATGTCATTACATCATGTGTATATGATGCATCATTGCATTTGTTTGTGTTTGCTGCATTTGATTAAGCTATGATTGCTACATATGGTTGACATGCACATACAAGTTATGTATTGCACTTGGTATGTTGATCTTGTACTGCTCATGTTGTACGAGTGGGCTTGTGGATGGTTTTTTGGGGTTTCTGATTATATTACCCCGCATGATAGATAGCCTACCAGTCCCTCTATTCGTCGAGCCAAGTTTGTTTTCATTATGTTTTCTATTTGGGCCTTATTTTTATTTTCTATTTTTATTTCTTTAGTATTGTGTATTTGTGATGTGGACTTGTCATGATGGACTTTATGTTTTGTGTGCCCTAGTGAGCTTGTCATGCTTTTGTGTTGGTGTAAGTCGTACTGGTATGCAACTTGTGGTTTATGGTTGTGTGTATGTTGGTTATTTCTTTTGTTTTCTAGCCTTGTAGACTAAGGTAGTTGATATGTGGTCGTGTGGCTTGTATACAAGAATCATATGTTGTCCGTATAGGAGATTTGCTATTCGATTTTCGTCGAACATGCGGATTCTCGGGGTGTGATAGGTATAAAACCATGAAGATCAATACCTAACTTAAGAAATATCAAAAAAAAATTGTTAGTGCAATCATCTTCCAGAGTTTCGATATTTGGCAATGTACCTAAGTCTAGTCTGTTTGGCCAAGGGTTGAAGTAAACAGGACTTGATGTTTAAAAGAGAAAAGTTTAATCAAGACTAGATGAGTAGTAAGAGAAGTCCTAAGTAGAGATTAAGTAAGAGAAGGTTGTTGGTGCAATCGACCCATGTTTGATCGGGTAGATCATGGATTTTGATGTGTGTGTCAATATGATTAAGTTAGATTTTTATGTTGATTTGATACGTGTGCTTGAGTCGTGCAGGACTTAGTGAATCACACATGAATAACGGAGTGAAGCATCCGAGGGATGAGAACCAAAGAAGAGAACTTCAAGGGACGAGCCGAGGAAGTAGACTTCAAAGGCATACGCGAAGGATGGCATGGAAGCAAGCCGCGGGCTTGTGTGCGCATCCGAGAGACGAGGATCGAAGGAAGAGAATTTCAAGGGGCAAGCCGAGGAAGTGGACTTCAAGGCATACGCGAAGGATAGACTTCGGAGTGAGTTTGAGTGAGCTTGTAAGCTAGGCAGTTGACTGGCAAAGGAAGCAGTCGACTGCAGCGTCGAGTGAAAACTCACAGAAAGATCAGTCGACTGGTCTAGGCACTAGTCGACTGGTCTGTTCAAAAATAGAGTCGTTAGGCTAGCTGTTGGCTGGGCATCAGTCGACTGGCCCTGGGGCCAGTCGACTGGTGTCGGGGCTGAGCTGTTTGGATAACAGCTCTCTCCTCTATTTAAGAGGAGGCTTTGGGGCATGAATAGGTTACGGTTCTTGATTGCAAAATCCTATTCTAAGTGTCCAAAGTCTCCAAAGCCTATTATCTTCCTCATACTCTAAATCTCATCTTGTAAAAGAGGAATAGAGCATCTTGTGAGGGTTTCTCACCTTTAAGGAGAAGATCATAGTGAAGCTTGATTGTGTGGTGTGGATTCTTTGATTAGTCATCTCTAGGTGGTGGATACTAAGTAAATCAAGGGAGTTAGCATTGCATTCATTGTTAATTGATTTTGTCTATTATTGTTTTTGTGCTTTAGCTAACATTCTTGTAGACAAAATCAAAGAGAAGCTATTCAACCTCCCCCCCCGGCCCGTCTAGCCAAATGCCAAAGTCCTAACAAGTGGTATCAGAGCTTGGTTCGTTTCGAGGAGAACTCACCGTCAACCAGAACATCAAGATGGTTTTCAAGAGGGATATAACACCGCACGACCACCATTCTTCGATGGCAACGACTTTGCGTATTGGAAAGGTAGAATGGAATACTATTTAATGAATGATATTGAAAATTGGTTTAGTGTTGTAGATGACTTTGAGATGCCAAAGGATGAGAGGGGAGAACCTCTTCCTACCAAGAATTGGGCAAAAGAGATTATGAAGAAGGCTCAAGAAAATGCAAATGCCACAATAACTCTACAATGTGGCCTTTCAAAGGAGCAATTAAATAAAGTCGGACTATTCAAGTCCGCCAAAGAGCTTTGGGAAAAGCTCATTGAGTTAAATGAGAGATCAAATGAATCAATAAGAGCCAAGAAGGAACTCTTGGTGGCTCAATTTCAATCCCTCACCATGAAGACAAATGAAACCGTGAGTCAATTGTACGGTAGATTTAAAGAAATCGTAAATGAACTTCATGTGATAGGTGAGAAAATTGAGAATAGGGATCTAGTAAGGTATGTGCTCCAATCTTTTCCTATAACCACTTTATAGGTCTCAATGGTTGATGCTTATAAAGTCTCTAGGGATCTTTCTTTAGTGAAACTTGATGATTTATTTTGTGAATTGAACTTCATGAATAAGTTAATGTGTCTACCAAAGAAAAGAGTATAACTCTTATTGTAGAAAAAGAGAGGAAGAAAAAGAAGGACAAGAAGAAGGTCTCATACTCATCATCCAATTCGGAGAAATCAAGCGCCTCAATGGATAGTGATCAAGAGGCGTATATGGTAAGAAAGATGAGGAAAACATTTAAAAGTTTTTCTTCTAACAAATTTTATGGTAGAAAAAATTCAAGAAGCAAAAGTAGGACAAGAAAAGTCATATGCTACAATTACCATGAAGAAGGACATATAAGGGATGATTGTCTACTCTTGAAGAAGAAGGAAGAAAAGAAGAAAGAAGAAAAGAAGAAAACAAAAGAAAAAGACAAGAAGGTTAAAACTTAAAGGCGATATGGGATGATCCTTCATCATCGGAAGAAGAAGTACACCACGTATCCCATTTTGCTCTAATGGAAATTGAAGACATAGTATCCACATCATCCGAAGATGAGAAGAGGTCAAGTGAAGATGAAGAAGGGAGCTCAAGTGAAGGGGGAGGTCAATCTTCGGATTCGGACGTCTCGGTAAGTGAGGTATACAAACTACCAACTACTATTCTTGTAAAAATTATTTCTAGCACTAATGATGATTTGTTTAAGGCTAGAAAGAAAATTAAGTGCTTGAAAGATGAAATGTGCATGTCAAAGGAAAAATTAGAATCTATGACAATTAAAAACGATATGCATGATTCTTCTTCTAGTTCAAGTGATTCATCTTTAGAAGAAGAAATTAAGGAATTAAGGGAAAAAGTAGATAGTCTTACCAAAGCCCTTAGAAAATTTGAAATTGGTTCAAAAACCCTAGATATGATCATTGAGAGTCAAAGGGCAAGTTTCATGAAAGAGGGGTTAGGGTTTGGAAAATCTAGCAATGGAAAAACCTATCATTGTTTACTTGCTAGAGGACAAGCAAAGACCAAAACCCTAAGTAAGAAATGGATTCCTAAGGAGTACTTGGTCAACCCAATTAGGAAACACTTCTATTGGGTGCCAAAGTCAATCCTCAAGAGTTAGAGGATTTGGGTCAACCATGTAGTTTAAAATTTCAATTTTTTTGAAATTTGGTTGACTTGAGATATTAAGGAGGAGCATTTTAGCCCAAGTAGAAATTCTTGATAAAGTGGGCTAAATAGGATGCGCCTTTGATACATCACATATTGCCTTGATTTATGATTATATTTATGCATATGAGATGTTAGGATGATACAAATAATTCACTTATCTTGTGGTATTTTGATGAGTTATTGGATGTATCACATTAGTGATAATAGACCAACTATGGGGAAATCAAATGTTTAATTAATGGACATCTTGCCCATAGATCATAGTTGGACATTTCAAATGATTTGAAAATATTTCTGTATTTTATTTGTTATAGCATAAGTTTGCAAAACACATGATTTCAAAACTAGGATGTAAGTTTGTTACAAAATTGAGTGTTTTCAAAGAATTTGAGTTTTGGTCAAAAAGTCAAATATATTTAAATTTTTTTAACATATTTTTCTCTGTTAGAAAACATCATAAGAAATATGTTTGCAAAATTTCAAATTTTTTCAATTTTATGGAATTTTTTATGCATTTCTGAATTTCAGCGCAAAAGGTTGAAATTTCAGACTAATAGGTATCAGTCGACTGGTACAGAGACCAGTCGACTGAACATTTTATGACTTGGCAATTCGCTAAGGTAGTCGACTGGTAACTGATTCAATCGACTGATACTTATATTTTCTAATTTCTGAGGATTCTTAAGGGTAATATTACTTGGGGCAATCTTTTTGATGGTGTCAAAGGGGGAGAAGTGAAATGTTTAAGTTAGAATTTAACTTATTTCTCTATATTTGTGTAAAATTTGAAAATTTTGTGATAAGACATAGGTTAAAGAGGAGGATGAACGTTTATGTGTCTTAATATACTATGCTTTTAATTTTCAATTGTTATGTTTGTACTTAACTTAAACATATTGTCACACACCAAAAAAGAGGAGATTGTTGGTGCAATTAACCCATGTTTGATCGGGTAAATCATGAGTTTTGATGTATGTGTCAATATGATTAAGTTATGCTTTCATGTTGATTTGATATGTGTGCTTGAGTTGTGCAGGACTTAATGAATCACACATGAATAACGGAGTGAAGCATCTGAGGGACGAGAGCCAAGGAAGAGAACTTCAAGGGGCGATTCGAGGAAGTAGACTTCAAAGGCATACGGAAGGATGACATGGAAGCAAGCCGCGGGCTTTTATGTACATCCGAGAACGAGAGCCGAAGAAAGAACTTCAAGGGGCAAGCCGAGGAAGTGGACTTCAAGGCATACGCGAAGGATGGACTTCGGAGTGAGTTTGAGTGAGCTTGTAAGTTGGGCAGTCAACTGACAAAGGAAGCAGTCGACTGTCAGCGTCGAGTGGAAACACACAGAATGATCAGTTGATTGGTCCAAGCACCAGTTGACTAGTCTGCTCAAAAATAGAGTCGTTAGGCTAGCCGTTGGCTTGCATCAGTCGACTGACCCTGGGGGCAGTCGACTAGTGTCGGGGTTGAGCTGTTTGGATAATAATTCTCTCCTCTATTTAAGATGATGCTTTGGGGCATGAATAAGTTACGATTCTTGATTGCAAAATCTTATTCTAAGTGCCCAAAGCCTCCATAGTCTATTCTCTTCCTCATATTCTAAATCTCATCTTGTAAAAGAGGAAGAGAGCATCTTGTGAGGGTTTCTCCACCTTGAAGGAGAAGATCATAGTGAAACTTGATTGTATGGTATGGATCCTTAGATTAATCATCTCTTGGAGGTGTATACCAAATAAATCAAGGGAGTTAGCATTGCATTCATTGTTAATTGATTTTGTCTATTATTGTTTTTGTGCTTTAGCTAACATTCTTGTAGATAAAATCAAAGGGAAGTTATTTACCCCCCCCCTCTAGCCAAACGCCAAGATCTTAACAAAAGTCATAACTGAAGGTTGGGCATGTGAGAAGCCTACTAAGTAACTAGTCCTAGTTGATGCTAAGCAAGGCAGGCCTAGTTAGAGGGACTAGACAAGGAAATTTTGGCAGATCGAGGACATCAGGCGAGAAGTCCTAGGGTCAAGGACACCAGGTGAGAAGTCTAGATAGATCGAGCATTGGAGGTTTAGAGGAAAGTCCTAAGGGTTAAGATCAAGCTGAGCAAAAGTCCAAACGAGTCTAGAGGACTAGAGGCTTGGCATGGTGAAATCCTAAGGAGTAGACCTTAGATGGTAAAGTATTTGAGGTGTTGACTCCAAGCAAAAGGTAAGCTAATAGGATAGGTAGACTTATAGGATTAGTCTTAGGTTGCTTGTTTGTTGTATGCTTGTCGTGCAGAAACCTGGAGTTGGAAGCAAGACTGAAAAGTACACAGACGCAAAAGGTAGCTAGTGGTCTAGACAAACTCCAAGTGCCTGAAGAGTCCAAGTGCCTAGATTTGATCTTGGCATCTAAAAGTCCAAGGCACTTGGATCTGTTCCAAGCACCTAGATTGATCCAGGCACTTGAAAAGGTTCAAGGCATCTCGACCAGAATATGATATAGGCGAGATAAGGCAGGGGTCAGATATGATTGGATGAAGTTGGGATTCAAGCACCTGAGGCTAATCCAGGCACCTAGAGAAGATTTATAAAAGGCACTACGAGCAAAGGGTTTATACCAAAACCAAGTAAAATCCCGAGTGTATTTCTTCCTTTCTTTATTTTATATTTCGCTGCTATTAACAATTTTGATAGAATGAATGGTGAAATCAAAACCCCCCCCCCCCCCCCCTTGAATATACTTGATCTATTTATGTTTATACAGTCTAAGCTTTGGCTATTCCTACTCTGTTATTACATATGTATATAGTGTGAATAATAAGAGTAATTATTATGTTATACATGTCATGTGGTAGATACCTGATCATATCTTACTTTTATATCTATTTGCGTGACTTATTGATCTTGTTACTTGTTGTATCTTATGCATATCATATTGTTGTGTGACTTGGATCATGTTACATGTTGGACTTATGCATATCATATTGTTGCATGGATGATGATCTGGGTTGAGACATGTATTAGTATCACACGCTATCTTTGCATTGTTGCATACTGACGATCATCGACTCTTTTGTGGTCTGAGCCCGTCGTCAGTTATATTCCTGGCTACTCTGCCTTTTCCTTTGAGGTTATAGAGTTGTTGGCTCTCCCTTTCTGGTTTTAGGGTTATTATCATGATGGAGCTATTAGTTCCTTCTTTCTGATTTTGGGGTTATTATCATGATGGAGTTGTTGGCTCCGAAGTTGTTGGTTCTTCTTTTTTGATTTTGGGGTTATTATCATTATGGAGCTGCTGGTTCCAAGTTGTTGGCTCCTCACATCCTGTCCACTCGGACACCTAGTGTAGTGGTAACTGGAGTGCGTAAGATGCTACTGCCTTCCCACTCGATCTCACAGATGTGATGTGATGATGGCTAGACTGGTATATAAGGGTGACACATGTTTTGCATCATGTACATATGATATATCGTTGTATTTCTTGTAATTACTGCATTTGGTTGAGCTATAATTTGATGCATATAGTTGACATACACATACAGATTTATGCATCATGCTTGTTATGCATTTGTTATTGTTCATGTGGTTTTGAGCTGATTACATTGCAGATCTTAGGTTTTACAAATCATTATACCATACATGTTTGACCAGTTTTGGTATGTGCATTTGTTATGTCAGTTATGGTTGTGTACATATTCTGTCATTACCTATGAGACTGCATATGTTTGATCTCCTTACATATTTTGTTCATACACTGTCTATTTCTACTACCCCCTAAGTCACCCAAACTCACCATTGCTTTGTATGTTTTTATTTTCCCCAAGTAGCATATAGACAATATGGAGTCTCTTGTAGTATCCTGACTACTAGTTCCAGTTCACATTGAGGGTACTTTTAGATTTATGGGTTTAGCATGGTATTATTTTGTGTGGTCTTATATTATAGTCTTGTGGCGGCTTCTATTTTGGTTTGTGGTTGTTGTCGGTTCACATGTAGTTGTTCCTTTGGTTTTTCTTGTGGTGATTTAATTTCCGCTGCCTTTATGTTGATTCCAACCATGTGGACTGTATAAACTGTGTGGTTGTTTATTCCAGTCGTGTAGATTGTAGTATTAAATTGCATGGTTGTTATTTTATTTTATTTTCAGCAGTGTGTAACCATGTGACTATTGTATCCAAGTTCTATATATTGTCTCTATAAGAGAGAAGTTGTTCATTTTTCAAGCAAACACCGACCTCGGGGCATGACAAATTCTACAATTGATTGTGTCACTTCTTCACGTTATTCTCACCAAATTATCTCTTTCTTTGAACCATATGTTTCTCTCAAAATATAGCTTATGCTCATCTCACATGTTATTTCTTTAGTTTCAACGTAGCTTTATCATAATCATTTTCTCTAAATTCTTTTAGAAATAAAATAATTTCTTGTAAAAGTTTGATTCACATTGAAGAAAACCGCTCATAATGTTGATAACATACAATAATTTCTACCAAATGACCACACCAAGCAAAATTTAAAAATTCTAAGTTCATATAGATAATTTTAAGGATCTTCGCTACATTTACAAGTCGTACAAAAGCATCCCTTATTTATATAGTTTACTTCTTTATAGGTTTAATACTCTCAACATGACTTCTCGAGTGTGTTTGTGATAATGAATTAACTGTCAAATTCTTTACATCTTTGAAAAATTTTCATCGCTTGATAGAAGAAGAGAACAATATATAGATCCGTATATCACTTCAAAAAATGATATAACATGAGGATAATAATTTATACTATTATATAATAGTTTTTTCTTAAAATTATGGACCCCTAGAAATAGTAACGACGGCTGCGACTATTATTATTTATTTATAAATGATGGCATTTAATAGGAGATGACGAGGATAGATGATTTATTTATTACAATATATATATATATATATAGAACGTGAAATTTTAGCGTGAAACTCAACGTGAATGACGTGGCACTTTTTATATACACGTCCGATTGTCGCTCGGACAGTGGCCGCCGTCCCGAACAAAACTATAACCTGGGGGGGACGGATGAACCCGTCGAGGATCGGTGCAATTGGGTTTCATATTGGATTCACGTTGAGTTTTTCATGTTCCCAATCATTTTCCTATATATATATAGTAAATTTATTAATTTTAAAAGTTTATGATAAGATTTATCTAGATAAAGGAAGTTTGTTTTAGCAATTAATCCAAAAAGTAATAATGCGAATACTAAAACGTAGCAAATAATTTGAGTTTTGCTTCTCATGTTCTCAATCTGGACTCTGTCAATTGCAGAACAAACCAATAATTAATTTCTGTGAAAGGGAAGTTCGCCGGATATATCAGAAAAATTAGACGGCGGAATTGCTCATTACAGCCCTCCGGCAGAGAGGGCAGGTGACGTGCTCTATGAGCCATGCATCGATGCATTGGACGTGGAATACATGGCAGCACTCCGGCAGAAACCGGACGATCTGCCCGTCCATGATCTCGCCGAGACAGATCATGCAGTCGGAGGTCTCGCCGCTTGAGCCGTCGATGAGGCTCTCGCCGGTCTTGTATTCAGAGAAACAAAGCGCGTCGATGGCCCACTCATTGAGTCCGGCAGGGACGACGACCACCGGCCTCTCATCCACGGTCGTCGTGTCCCAGGCCCTGGTCGACTCACTAATCCCGGCGACCACAACGGCCTCGTCGCTGGCTCCGTTCGAGTTTATCGCATGGACGACCGAAGGATGATCGCTTCGGGGGACGACGGCCATCTGCGAGGAATAGACGGAGCGGGGGGTATCGAGGCGGCCGCGGCTGTTAACAAGCTCGACGCCCTGGGTCATAGTCGAATCATCAACACCATCCTTAAGATATATTAATACCATCAAGATTAGTGCACCGATGATCAGGGGGAGGTAGATGGCAAACTGATGGTCGGCGGTACTAGCATTGTCGCTGTGGAACGTGGCGGCGGCGACCGCCCCGGCTGCTGTAGGCATCGGAGCAAGCCCATGGTCAGAGGTAGCATTGTCTGATCTGTAGAAGTCGGAGTTATGGGCGGCGGAGCCTGTGGCCATCGGAGCAAGCAGCGGAGGATGGTGGAGCGCGAAAGGGTTTAAAGGCGACGGTAGTTAATTAGATGGATTGGCGCGGAGACTTGTTCTGCAAAGCAACTAGTTTAAGGAATTAGAGGGTTGAGGTTCAGTTGCGAAGAATTATATATATTTTACTTCGATGAGTAATGAGTATTAGAAGGTGGATTGGATAGTTTATATATTCATCCGATTTATTTTAACTTATTCGAAGAATTGGATGTAGGTATCAATTAAAAATAAAAAAAAGTAGGATTATAAATCCATATATTCACAAATAAACTTGGCGTTAACAAAATAAAGTTTATTTATGATTATCAATAATAAAAAATATATGCAATAAATAAATTTAAATATTAATAATCTTAATTGAACATGTATATTTTATAAATAAACTTATATTATATTAAATAAAAATTATTTATAAATTTATTTTATGATTTTTTATTAAATATATAAATTTTACAAATTTTATAATATAAATTATTTATAATATGTTAAAAATAAAGAATATTGAGCTCTGTAAAAAATTCAAATTCGATAAGATTTTTAATAAATAAGTTTAATTAATAAATAAATAATATTAAACATAACTATGTTTGACTCGTTTCCACTTAATTACACTCGTACGAGAATTAGCAAAACTATTTTGAATTTTTATTGTCTAATGCCTCTGCTCTCACTTTTATTCATCCTCCGTTCATAAAATTGTTTATCTGGACAAAAGTTCAAAATATTGACTATTAACTTTTTCTCATCAAGCCGTAGAATTTAAACGTTTATACTGCATGAATTAGTGTTGTAAAAGTGTAATTATACCGCATGAATTAGTATCAAATAAACTAAATTAAACTAAATGGGCTAAAAAGAATTGAATATGAAATTAAACTAAATTAATTTCATATAATCATGGGTGAATCTATGATTTTAAATTTGGGAGGGAAAATTATCCTAAACTCCCTGCATACAAACTCAATTTTTTCATCAGTTTTTACGTCAGAAAAATTCGTTTCTACTCCCTACATGCAATGTTTCATGTGTTTCAACTACTGATTTACCGAATTACCCCTCAATATTTTTAGGTACACAAAATCTGAAATCAAGTATAATTCTTTCTAAATTCAGCATCATTTAACTAAACTTCAGTATATTTTATATCAAATTGAGAATGGCCTAATAAATTCATCCTAAGCTAATCAATTGGTATGAACTCCTAATTAATTGGCCTGGTGAAAAAGGAATTGTGTTCAATTTGATAGAACATATACTAAATTCTAATTGAAATATACTGAATTTAGAAAAAATTATACTTATTTTTGGACTTTTTATACGTATAAAAAGTGTGGTACTTAATTTGATAGAAAATATACTAGATTTTAATTATATGATACTGAATTTAGGAAGAACTATACCTCATTTTGAACTTTTTGTACTTAAAAATAATAAGGGCAATTAGGTATGAACTCCTAATCAATTGGTCAAGTGGAAAAAGAATTGTGCTCAATTTGATAGAACGTATACTAAATTCTAATTGAAATATACTGAATTTAAGAAGGATTACATTTCTTCCTGGACTTTTTATATGTATAAAAAGTGTGGCACTTAATTTGATAGAAAATATACTAGATTTTAATTATATGATACTGAATTTAGGAGTAACTATACCTCATTTTGGATTTTTTTTTTGTACCTAAAAATAATAAGGACAATTAGGTATGAACTCCTAATCAATTGGTCCGGTAGAAAAAAAAATTATGCTTAATTTGATAAAACATATACTAAATTTTAATTGAAATATACTGAATTTAAGAAGAATTATACTTCTTCTTAGACTTTTTATATGTATAAAAAGTGTGGTACTTAATTTGATAGAAAATATATTAGATTTTAATTATATGATACTTAATTTAGGAGAAATTATACCTCATTTTGGACTTTTTATACCTAAAAATAATAAGGACAATTAGGTAAAGTAATATTTATTAGGGAGCTGAAGCAAATGAAACTTTGCATGTAAGGAGTGGAAATGAACTTTTTCTGACATTGGGACTGAGAATAAAGTTTAAGATTCAATTGGAGATTTAAAGGCAATTTATAGAAATTGGGAAGACCATTTTATTTACTAGAAGGTACGGATGAAAAGGAAAAAAAAAGTCCATAGTGAAATCACGACTCATAGGTACCTCGGTGGTGACCTCATAGCTAAGTTGGGAGGCCAGACCTCACCCCGACCTCATGGTGAGGTCGTGAGATTAAACCTCACTCGTGGCGAGGTCGCGAATCACCAACACCTTGGCATAATCCTCGCAGTGAGATCGCGAGTTCGGCTTTTTACCAAAGGGCGTATTTAAGAATTGGTATTTATCAAAAGGCGTACCCTGATTTCATTGTTACTAAATAGCACACTTATTTTAGTGAACTTCCTCTTATACCCCTCCTGATAAGTACTGCATGCATTTCTCTTTCTCTTTCTCATTCTCAGTAACGAATTCCAAGACATACTTTTTCAGACTTTTTATTTTAAAATAATATATTATGAAATCTGTTAATTAAAAAACATAAGGTAAAAATCGAAAAAATATTTCAGTTAAAAAAATATCCCATCCAACGTATTTCAAAAATATATACAGAGATGATTTTGAGATGATTTTTTCTATTTGATTAATACAAATTAATATATTAAATAATATTCAATATATATATTAATATTAAAAATTATACAAGATGATTTTGAGATGATTTTTTCTATTTGATTAATACAAATTAATATATTAAATAATATTCAATATATATATTAATATTTAAAAAAAGGCCTCTGGGCCTGAAATCTTTTGATTTCAGGCCCACGTTGGGCCTGAAATTAGATGATTTATGCCCGACGTGAATTCAATTTTTTTTATTTTAAAAATATATTAACATATAAAAAAACATATCAAAACATGTAATTTCAGATTAAAACGCAGGGTCTGAAGTCACGCTATGGGGGCCTGAATACAATCTTGGATAAATATAAGTAAGTTAAATAAAATATCAATAGTTCTAGTTAGAGTTGAGCTAGGAGATGATATTTTTGGTATCCAAACTTCTAATTATTATAAATTATGTTGCAAAAGGAGATTTTTAGGTCTATCAGTGGGTTTTCATCAAAACCTACTGATGGACCTAGGATATTTAGATTTCTCAAAATCCAATATCAATAGTTAGAGTTGAGCTAGGAGATGGTATTTTTGATGTCCAAATTTCTAATGATAATAAATTATGTTGCAATATGAGATTTTTAGGTCAATCAGTGAGTTTTCACCAAAACCCACTGATGGACCTAGGATATTTGGATTTCTCAAAATCCAATATCAATAGTTAGAGTTGAGCTAGGAGATTGTATTTTTGGTGTCCAAACTTCTAATGATTATGAATTATGTTGCAATAGGAGTTTTCTAAGATGAATCCGTGAGTTTCGGTGAAAACTCACTGATGGACCAAGGATACTTAGATTTCTCCATACTTGATATCTCTATTTAGAATTTACATAGGAGATGTTATTTCTGATGTGCAAACTTAGTATCAATAATTTTCAGTTATGTTCTCTAACCGTATCAGTTGGCGCATAAAGATGTATAAATATGATTGCATCTTGGCACAGTTAAAAGAAACTTCTCTTTCAACATAATTTCAAAAATATAAAGAGATAATTTTTTATATTTGATTTTCTAAATTAATATAATAAATAATATTTAATAAATATATTAATATATAAAAAATCTATCAAAACACATGATTTCATATTCAAATGCAGGACCTGAAGTCATCCTAGGAGGACATGAAGTCAAATAACTTTAGACCCTATAAATAATTAATTTAATAACTAATAATTAAAAAAATATATTTTTAAAATAAATGATTTCAATGCCTTGGACCTGAAGTTAGATGACTTCAAGCCCAAGGAGGGCCTGAAGTCATCTGACTTCAGGCCCTCCTACCTATCAATATTATTAATATAAATATTATATGAGGCCCTGTGTAGGCCTCATATAAATATTATCAATATAAATATTAATAATATAAATATTTATTAAATATTAAATATTTAATAAATATATATTAATAATATATATATGAGGCCCTCCTACCTATCAATATTATTAATATAAATATTATATGAGGCCCTGTGTAGGCCTCATATAAAAATTATCAATATAAAAATTAATAATATAAATATTATTAATATAAATATTTATTAACTATTATATATTTAATAAATATATATTAATAATGTATATGAGGCCCTCCTTAGGTAGGAGGGTCTCAAGTCAGATGACTTCATGCCCTCCCTTGGGCCTGAAGTCATTTGACTTCAGGCCCTTCGTAGGCCTGAAGTCATAAGTCATATGACTTCATGTCCAAGGGCACTGAAATCATTTATTTTAAACATATTTTTTTATATTTAATTATTATTTATTAACTTAATTGTTTATAGAGTCTGAAGTTATTTGACTTCAGGCCTTCCTAAGATGACTTTAGGTCTTGCGTTTGAATCTGAAATCACGTATTTTGATAGGTTTTTTATATATTAATATATTTATTAAATATTATTTATTATATTAATTTATATTAATCAAATATAAAAATTATCACTTTATATTTTTGAAATTATGTTGAAAGAGAGGTTTCTTTTAACTGTGCTCAAGATGCAGTTATATTTATACATCTTTATATGCCAACTGATACGGTTAGAGAACATAACTAAAAATTATTGATACTAAGTTTGCACATCAGAAATAACATCTCCTATGTAAATTCTAAATAGAGATATCAAGTATGGACAAATCCAAGTATCCTAGGTCCATCAGTGAGTTTTCACCGAAACCCACTGATTCATCCTAGAAAACTTCTAGTGCAACAAAATTCATAATAATTAGAAGTTTGGACACCAAAAATACTATCTCCTAGCTCAACTCTAACTATTGATATTGGATTTTGAGAAATTCAAATATCCTAGGTCCATCAGTAGGTTTTGGTGAAAACTCACTGATAGACCTAAAAATCTCATATTGCAATATAATTTATTATCATTAGAAGTTTAGACATAAAAAAATATCATCTCCTAGCTCAACTCTAACTATTGATATTGGATTTTGAGAAATCTAAATATCCTAGGTCCATCAGTGGGTTTTGATGAAAACCCACTGATAGACCTAAAAATCTCCTATTGCAACATAATTTATAATCATTAGAAGTTTGGATACCAAAACTATCATCTCCTAGCTCAACTCTAACTGGAACTATTGATATTTTATTTAATTTACTTATATTTATCTAAGATTGTGTTCAGGCCCTCGTAACGTGGCTTCAGACTCTGCATTTTGATCTAAAATTACGTGTTTTGATAGGTTTTTTTATATATTTATATATTTTTAAAATAGAAAAAAAATTTGAGTTCACGTCGGGCCTGAATCATCTAATTTCAGGCACAACGTAGGCCTGAAATCTTTTGATTTCAGGCCCACGCTGGGCCTGAAGTCTTTTGATTTCAGGTCCAGAGGCCTTTTTTTAATATTAATATATATATATATATTGAATATTATTGAATATATTAATTTGTATTAATTAAATAGAAAAAATAATCTCAAAATCATCTCTATATAATTTTTAATATTAATATATATATTAAATATTATTTAATATATTAATTTGTATTAATCAAATAGAAAAAATCATCTCAAAATCATCTCTGTATATTTTTTTTGAAATACGTTGGATGAGATATTTTTTTAACTGAAATATTTTTTCGATTTTTACCTTATGTTTTTTATCCGATTTCATAATATATTATTTTAAAATAAAAATTTGAAAAAGCATGTCTTGGAATTCGTTACTAAGAAAGAGAAAGAGAAATGCATGCAGTACTTGACAGGAGGGGTATAAGAGGAAGTTCACTAAAATAAGTACGCTATTTGGTAACAATGAAACCAGGATACGCCTTTTGGTAAATTCAATTCTTGAGTACGCTCTTTGGTAAAAAACCCAAACATCACCTGTGACCTTGTGATGAGGTCACGAGGGCAGACATCACCCGTGACCTCACGTCGAGAGCTCGAACCTCGTCCTGAGAATTGATTTATATTTTTCAAAAAAATCATTTTTTCTCATTTTCTGAAAAATAATTTTATTTTATTTTTTAGTTTTTCAGAAAATGCTATATCTTTTTTTGACAAACAAGTTTGAAAAATATAAGCTAAATACGTTTTCAGGAAAATCATATTTTCTATGAAAAATAAAAAATAAGCATACCAAACGCAGTCTAAGATTTTAAAGATGGATTTTTAAAACGGAATTAAAATCAAATTCAAATTTTAGTAAATCATAAATAAATTTATTATTGAATTATTAATTCCACACTTAATATAATATAATATAATATAAAAAAATATTTGAGACGGATTTTAAAATGAACTAAAAAGGAATTTACAAAATAATTTTTTATAAATAAAAATAAATAAGATTCGAAACCGAATCTTACATAAAATTTTATTTGTAAAAATATATGTTTATAAAATTTTAAACAGAAATAAATTCTATAAAAATTTTAAATAGAAATCAAATTTATTATTAGTTTATATAAATTAAAAAGGAATTTATTAAATAATTCTTGTTTTATTTTACTAAATTAATAACATATTCTATAGGTTAAATCTTGTTTTCTTTTTCGTTCAGATATCCCGATGCCCTGTTTTCTATCGTGTATGTTGCTCGCTGAGTACATCTCATGCTCTTTCATCAGATAATTCCTAATTTATTCTTCTTTGTCCTACTGTGACTGGCACGCCGCACTTTTTCCTTGTCAGCAGCCATCGCCACGGTCACGGACGGGCGCGAGCGATCAAATCGCAATGATCGGTCACCTCCTCTCCTTAGATGCGCAGTGCGCACAACCAAATCGGAGAGACCTACCGCCTCCTTAGCCATGAGCTTGATAGGGTCTCAAATCTCAGCCCCGTGAGCATCGTGTAATTGGTAATAATTTACTTGGGATCTCTCATTTTCCGGTTTGATTTTTTTCTGGTAGAACGCATAGTATGTTGATGAAAAAAATCGTCACATACTACTGCATGATCGAATTATCGGGTACCGATATTATTAATGGTGAAATCGTCACGTGCTCAGTCTCACGATTTATCCTGACCGATAAAGACTCTCATTAAAGACCGTAAGATATGACCAGTCAGTTAAGTAAATTAATCAAACATAAGCTTGGATATTTTTTATATAAATAAAAAAGATTAATAGGGTCTCAAATTATAATAAATATTATTGAATCTTCTTGCATAAAATAATATAAAATTGACTCGGATGGTATTTCAACGAATGTAAAGATAGATTGATAATAATAGACTAGCTCATTATTATTTTTGGATTTTCTAATTATAAAATTAGAGGTTTGAGATTTTATTCTCTAAATTTAATATAGTAAATAAAATCCTATCTAAATCTACAATGCAATGCCATTTTACATTACCGATAATACCATTGACAAAATAAAAATGTAAGTAAGGAAATCTTAATTAAGAGATAAGTTGCAAGACAATAATAAAATTAATCTAATATAATTAAATTAACAAGACAAATAATAAAATCCTAACTAACAAATCTAAGTCCCTGATCAAACTGTGAGTATACCAGGTGAGTTTTGATATGATCAACCGAGTCAAGTTAGGTCTTGTTATGTATAATCCTTGTGTCTAAGTGTGTAGAAGCTTAAGAATGTAGGAAGTCGAGCGGAAGACATAGCGGTCGAGAAGGGTATCAAGGGAAGGGAGCCGACGGGCTCGGTGCATTCGAGGGGTGCGGAGGTCTACAAAAGAGTATGCTGGTGGAGTGAGAATGGCGCATACGACGTCCAAGAGACGAGAAACCGGGGAAAAACACTCTCGAGGAAAAGACTGGAGGAGGGTTCGAGTGAGCCCAACTCTAGAAGGCTCGAGATCACCCAAGAAGACCCGCTGGAGATTGGTCAGCATAGTGCTGAAACTCGGGCGCCTGTGAATGGGGGCGCCTGTATTGACTCAGGCACCCCATGTTCCCAGGTGCCCTAGTCAATATAGGCGCCCGGGAAGCCAAACTTCATCCAGAAGTAGCCGTTTACGAACGTTGCGACGTAGATAACCCCTGAGTCACGTGTCAAGTACCCCTATGCACTCGGGCGCTAGTATAGGGTCACGTCAACAACCAGATAAACTTTACTGTGGCTATAAATAGACCTCCAAAGCTCAGTTACATTCATCAAGTCAATTGTACATGAATTTGTTCTAAGTTTCCATTGTCTTTCTAAGTTCATAGTTCTGTAAAGAGGCTTCTGTTAGTAGGAGCCCTAGGGCCAATTATGTGATGATTGACTAGGAACCTTTTGTATAATATTCTATCATTATTGAAGGCATGGTTATTATACTTACTATATTTTGTGCCAAATAACTAAGTATAATAATATCCTTGTGTAGTATGTTCTTATCTACGTTATATCAATTGGTTGAATCAATAGTGAGGTAATGTAGAGAACACTACACTAAATTATTTCTAGTCAAGTATTAATATTCAGGGACAATATTAATGCATAGAGACTAGCATGTAGGTCAACTAATGACTTGAGCTCACAAGTCATGGATATGTGATATCAAGTTGACACATGGGTATACATTGGAGAATGTATACTGAATTGACCCGCCATGAGAAAGTTTATTAGATTGTCATATGAGTGTCATAAACTTTCTCATGTGACTGTTAGTTTGAATAGTCCTTAGACCTGAAGTCACTACGGTTCCCTACATAAGGAGTTATGTACTTTGGTATCGTCAAACGTCATCCGTAACGGAGTGGACTATAAAGGCGATTACTGGGTATGTAATGAATTATGCGGAGGGATGTGAGTGATGTAGATGGGATCTATCCTTCCCATATGATGGGAGTAATATCTGTGAGCCCCTTGATCGAGTAGGACTACTGAAATGCATGACCATGCTCAAATGAGTCAATATGAGATATTGAGCTCATTTGTTTGAGTGAGTCTACTCGGGGATCAAGAAACACAAGATTGATTGAGGATGACACGGTCTATGCCTCATTGGTCAATCTAGATATCAAGGATAGAAGGACAAGGTCATACACTATTATAGTCACGGAGGTTTAGTCGGATCTCGACTTTTCTTGTTACTTGGGTAGCAATGATGCATTGCTAGATGTCACTCATTGCTTATGTGTCTAAAGTGTTTGGACACATTGCCAACGTCGCGAGAACCTATTGGGTCATACACTAAGGACATGATGCTTCGGGAAATCTGAGTGCGAGCCCGAGTTGGGAACTCAGGGAAGTCCAAGCCTGAGTTGGGAACTCGGGAAGTCCGAGCCCGAGTTGGGAACTCGGGAAGTCCGAGGTCGAGTTGGGAACTTGGAAAGTCTGATCGGGAGCCCGAGCTGGGAGCTCGACAGACTGGGTCGGCACTCGGCAGACTGGGCTGGGAGCTCAGCAGACTGGGTCGGCACTCGGCAGACTGAGTCGGCACTCGGCAGACTGAGTCGGAGCTCAGCAGATTGGGTCGGGAGCTCGGCACTCGGGAGACTTGGTCGGGAGACCTAGTCGGAAGCCCGAGAGGCCCGGTCAAAATTGCATGTGAAGGAAAGAGAAAAGTCTCTCGTCATTGGATGAAGAGAAGGTGAAGAGTCACATGAAAAGATGTGTTCTTTATTGGCTTTAATGAAGGGAAGTCAAAGAGACAAAAAACTCTTCATATTCATGGGATGAATATAAAAGAGAGACTTTGTCATTTTGAATGATAGTGTGTGCTTTTCTTTCTTCCCTTCCTCTCCTCCCTCTTGGATGAAACCCTTGTGGTTTCTTGGTGGTCTTGTGAACTACCTCAAGTTGCTAGCACAACTAAGGTAGTTCTCCCGAAGTTGAGAGATTGTGTCCGTGTGGATACGAATAGAGGCACAAACGCTTAAACGTGCAAGAGATCCGGCGTATCTTGGACGAGCGGGATAAGCAAAGGGCACACTCCAAAGGTATATCTTCTTGAGAAGTATATGTAGATCAACTTTGCACGAGTTTTTCTTTCTCATGGATCGCTCGTGGGTTCTTGTTTCCGCTGTGTTTTTGTGTTTTGGTGCCGGGAGAACCCAACAGTGGTATTAGAGCCACTTGCGAAAGATCGTACAAAGTTTTTGTTCTTTTATATGTGATATAGAAGTAGGACAAGATTTTATGAGTTGCATATAACTGTTTTGTTATAGCAGTCGGGCTCCCGACCTCCACTCGGGAAGACAAACCGCTGTGGTAACGCCGAGTTGAAGCTTCCCGAGGTCACCTCGGAAGACAGACGCTCGGGTCGTCCCGGGAGAGGAAACCCCGAGAGTGCCTCAGGAAAGGGGAGCCCGAACTACATGGGTCTCGGATTCATGATGATGAATCAAGGGCAGCGACTCACTCGGGGTCTCGTATTGACTCGAGCGCCCATGTTCTAAGGCACCCCATTCAATACAGGCACCCAGAAGCCAAACTTCATCTAGAAGTAGTCGTTTACAAACGTTGCAACTCGGATAACCTCTAAGCCACGTGTTAGGCACCCTAATGCACTCAGGCGCCCGTATAGGGCAACGTCAGCAACCAAAAAACTTCACTGTGGCTATAAATAGACCCTCAGTGCTCAGTTACATTCATCAATTCAATTATACATGAATTTGTTCTAAGTTTTCATTATCTTTCTATGTTCAAAGTTATGTAAAGGGGCTTCTCCTCCCTAAGGAGATAATCAGGAGATTGAACGTCACATTGCCTTGGATTAGCAATCTTCCTGATTACAAACCATGTAAATTGTTTGTGCCTCTGTTTCTGTTTACTTGTTGCCTTTAATGTTATTATTTTGCTTGTGATCTAACCTTCATCTTTGTTTAAGAAAGATAAAAGATTATTTTTTTTTTAGGGGAAATTCACCCCCCCTCTTGCCTATCGCACGATCCCCAACACAAACAAACAAACCAATCACTATGTTACCGTCACACAAGGGTCGAAGAAGGAAACCACCCACTCCAGTGAACAACAGTGAAGATATCAGAGTCACTAACGTCGACAATGACAATGGTGTGAATCTCGGACCGATGATGGACCACTTTGATCGAAGTTGACCTAAAGGATAAAGGGTTGTCTGCCTCCGTCGATCTGTACTTCCACCCATGCGAACCACGCCAAGCTTGGCCAGACCAGATGAAGCTGAAACCGAGAGCACGTCATGGGGAACTCACCATGAAACCACTCCAGTGAGGTGGAGATGGTACCACTATCCCTCATTGTTCGACTTTATAACCACGTTGACTAGACTTCGGGGAGCATTGGAAGAGGGGGGAAACACACTAGCGAACCACACTGGTGAGGTGGATATGATCGGAGATCACTGCCGCCGCCGTCCCTTGGGTCCACTCCTTCGCAACCACGTCTGAAGGGCTTTAGGAAGCCTCAAAGGGAGATGGCAGCATCGACGAACCATGTTGGTGAGTCGAGCTCGATCAAATGGGTCATCACCGCCACTCACAGCCGCTGGAAAAAGGTCATTGTTCCTGTTCGTTCTTAGAGTTGCTCAGGAAGATAGAGAAGAGGAAGGAAGAGGACCGCGGGCCAGCAACGGTGAAGAGAAGTCGCTGCCAATGATGAAGAAAAGAAGAAGAAGTGGAAGAAGGTTGAGTCGGGCTTCTAGGGCAGTCGCCCACGCATGTATGAGAAGAGGTTGAGGTGGAGAGGGATGGCCGACCGGCGGTTGGGAATGTTAGAACTCGGATGGCTAGAGAGGGGGGGGGGGGTGAATATAGCCAAACACTTGGACTATAACACTTATCGATTTTCTGCACTTCAATCGTTAGTAGCACAGCGGAAGCACAATAAAACAGAGTACTGCAGAAATGCAGAAAACAAAAATAAACTAAAACAACTAACAAGATCGCTAACAAGGAGGGTTTATAAGGTTTGGGGATAATTTGCCCCTACTCCTTGGCGTGCCCTTAAGGTGGGCGATCCCTTGATCGTCGGCAGATCAAGCCCCGGTGAACACCGGATAAAATGCAACCTCCTTCTCGGTGGAGTAACCTCTCCATAACGTTTCAACAAAGATATAGTTTTAAGCACAATGAAACACAAGAAAGATCTTACTTAGCACAGACAAGAACACAGCAAGCTTCTTCCGAGCTCCACTCAGCAATGATCTCACGCAAGAACACCTTTCTTCGTGACTTCTCGCTGATGGACTCACCAAGCCTCTTGTTCCTTCCTTCAAGCGCTCAAGTAAGGGATGGTTGCTTCACAGATTGCAGTTGCTTGCTCAAGATGATGGAACTTCAGAACGCACAAGCAAAGTGTGGAGAAAACAATCGCGCAGCAAGAACTCAAGCCAGAAGTTGATTCCACGAACTCTACTCTGCTCTTCTCCACTATGCCCTTTTGTTTCTCCACTGAGCACCAGGTGACACCATCTCATTGTAGCCTCCAGCTGCTCACCTGCCAACGCCAGCTACCACTGAGCTCTCCCTGGACTCCCTGATCTTCCCTCAGCCAAGCTCCAGTCAGCAGCTCCAATCTGTAGCTCCACGCGTTGCAACCTGAGATGGCAAATGGACAAACCTGCTCCAAGGAAAGACCTCCATTGACTCTCCTTGAGTGTTTGAATCCTTCCCTGTCACCTACAGCTTAATCAGACCATTAACACAACATATCACTCAAAAAATCAAGTATCAGAGATCAAGTACAGAGAATCGGATACGTTCAGACGCGATCAAAGCGTCTGACAGTGCAATTTGAATTAAAGTGATCGGTCACCGGACCGATTTAGGGCTTGTGGGTCGGTCACCAGACCGATCCACCACTTTGCTGGGACTCCCAGCTTTCGCGGCGACACAAGCCTGATCGGTCACCAGACCGATCAGAGTGAATCCTGATCAGTCACCAGACCGATTAGGATAGCCACTGTCTGATCAGGCTCAAGCATGATCGGTCCACGTCTGAGTGAACAGTAACTGCGAAAATCAGATCCTAAGTCTTTGATCGGTCACCAGACCGTTCAGGACCTGATCAGTAGGGGAATTCAACTCACTGTGTGCTCCCTGATCGGTCACCGGACCGATCAGAAGCCAAGCAGTGAGGACACTCACTGCTCCCTGATCGGTCACCAGACCGATCAGGAGCCAAGCAGTGAGGCAATGGCCTGCTCCCTGATTGGTCACCAGACCGATCAGGAGCCACACAGTAGGTTTCCAACCTCACTGTGTGCAGCCATCGCTGGATCGGTCACCAGACCGATCCACGAAGGAGCAGCGTGCCAACATCCCTGATCGGTCACCAGACCGATCCAGGGACTCAAACCTAGCCCTCCAAGCTAGGATTTCATCCAACCTAGCCCTCTAAGCTAGGACTTTTTCACCTAACCCTTCAAGTTGGGACTTTTCACCTAACCCTCCAAGTTAGGACTTTTCACCTAGCCCTCCAAGCTAGGACTTTTCACCCAACCCTTCCGAGTTAGAACTTTTCCAATCTAGCCCTCCAAGCTAGGATTTTTCACCTAACCCTCCAAGTTGGGACTTTTCACCTAACCCTCTAAGTTAGGACTTTTCACCTAGCCCTCCAAGCTAGGACTTTTCACCCAACCCTTCCGAATTAGGACTTTTCCAACACCTAGCCCTCCAAGCTAGGATTTTCCACACCTAACCCTCCAGGTTAGGATTTTCCAACACCTAGCCCTCCAAGCTAGGATTTTCCATACCATGCCTAATCCCCGATCAGGACTTAATCAGAATCATAATCATCAACCTAAACTAAAATCGATGTCAACACCAAAACAACAATCAGGGTCATACTGCATCAACAATCTCCCCCTTTTTGTTGTTTGACAACCTGATTTTAAATTTAGGGATTCTCAATTAATTTTCTCAAATTCAGAATCATAGAGGAATCAGGATCCTCCCCCTACAACATAATCATCCTAAACTTAACCAACCACACTCTCCCCCTTTGTCGAACACCGAAAAGGATCTAGAGGGGCTGTTAAGTTTAAACATACTCCCCCTCAACCCTAGGGTATCCCAAAACAACAAAAGTATGATTTAATTTTGAAAAACATATGAACACATATGACAAAGATAAGGCATGGCAAAACAAGCATATGTATCATACGGAACATGACATCATAAGCAAAATCAATATCGAATGAGGCACACATGCAGATATAAACCACTAATAAGCAAAAGATGGCAAGATATACATCAAACACAGTCATAGTGATAACACATAAAATATCCAGACAAATAGTGTGATGCAAGTCAATGCCATAACAGGCAAAAGTCGAGACGGACAGATCCGTCAAATAGTCTGAAATCACCAAACAAGAACAGAAGACAATCAGTCGTCAGCAGGGGGGTCAGTATGCATAGGGTCGGCAATTGTGTCATCATCATGAGCAAAAGACCCAGGTGCAGTACTGGCAGAGGGCGCACCTCCAGGGAATGTGTGCTGACGCCACTCATCGTACCAAGTCTGCTGCAGCGTGGGAACCCCGGAGACATCAGACTCCACTGCCGTCAGTCTGCGGTCGAAAGATCGGATCTCCGAGCGATCCTCTGCTCTCCAGAGCTCTGAAACATGGAAAACATGCTGCATGGTCTGATCGAGCTCTGAAATCTACCATCGTAGATCCAGCTCGGGCTCATAGTCGTAATCAGCAACATCAGCAGCAGGAGCCTCCTGAGGTGCAGCAGCATCGGCTGGTGCCTGAAAATGTGGTCCTCCCCAGGTAGCTCACCGAGACCTCTCCCATCTTTCCAAACCAAGACCCGATCGTGCTCTTGAATGATAAAACCAGACTTGGCAAAAGCCCACCGGCCAAGCCTGCAATCCTGTCGGACCATGGGCACTGTCCTGCCCTAGGTGACATCAACACCTACTGACATAAGCCAGTCAGTGATGACGTGACCAAAAGGCATATAGACTGTGCGTCGGCTCGGCTCTCGATAGGATAAGATGGACTGGAAGATGCTCTCCATGATATCAAAGTCCATGCGGCGGTGCATGCCATAGAGCATCAGGCAATGATAGGGTCGGATCTCGGCTAAGGGCTTGAAAGTGATTGGCAGGATACAATTTGTGATAATCTTGAACAAGATGTAATCGGTAGGAGAGAGACGGAGTGCTGCAAAAGTAGGAAAATCAGGACCCAACTCATCAAGCCCAACTGGGCGGGGATGGCCAAAGAAATGCTGATATATAGAGTCGGGAGTGGCGTCCGAAAAAGGAGCCAACAGTGGGTCAGGGAGCTCACGATATATAGAATACAAGTTAGGCGATCGACGACCACCCAGATACTCCGTTAGAATGTCATAGGAGAAATCAAGAGTCCTCTTGGCGACTCGAGTAGTAAACTCGAAGCCCCCCTGAGGGTTTGCAGCTCAGAGAGCCTCAAAGGAATGAGGCAACAGCTGACCAGGGCGCCCGGAGTGTCCCGGGCACCCCCAAGGTAAACACAAAACACAAGAAAGCAAAGCAAGCTTCGACAGCTCAACTCCCGGGCGCCCCCGTGCTCCTGGGCGCCCCCGTGCTCCCGGGCGCCCTCGCTGCTCCCGGGCGCCCCCAGCCCTCCGGGCGCCTCCAGCGCTCCGGGCGCCTCCAGCGCTCCGGGCGCCTCCAGCGCTCCGGGCGCCTCCAGCGCTCCGGGCGCCTCCAGCGCTCCGGGCGCCTCCAGCGCTCCGGGCGCCCCCAGCGTCCCGAGCGCCCCCAGTGCCAGCTGCCGAAGCACACCCTCGCGAAGCCAAGAGGATGAAGGTTTGACCCGGTAAATGCGGGCGTCCCCAGCACTCCGGGTGCCCCGGTCAAACCTGATCTTGATTTTGAAGGGATCAGATGTTGACCGCGCTGGAGACGGATCGACCGCCACGTGGGGGGCGCCCCCGACGTCCCGGGCGCCCCAGGCCTTATATAAAGGGCCCTCGACCCCAAGCTTCAAGCATCACTTTCAATCAACGCTTCTACACTCTTCTTCTCTCGCGCCTCGCTACGAAAACTTCCCAACTCGAGCCGACGACGTCCCGCTGCTCCGAAAAAGACAACCTACATCGGACGTCGGTAAAAGAAGAGCCTCTTTTTAATTGTTAAGTTTACTGTGCTGAATTTGTAAATCAATCTTTGTAAACTATTATTGCGCCTCATATAAAATTGCCCTAAGTAAACGGTCAACGACCGTGGGCCTTGGAGTAGGAGTCGACCTAGGCTCCGAACCAAGTAAAAATTACTATGTTCGCGTGTTTGTTTTTATCTTCCGCTGTGCAATTTCTCTTTCCATAAATCCGAACGTTTTCCGATATTCACCCCCCTCTATCGGTTCTTTTGATCCAACAAGTGGTTTCAGAGCGGGGATGCTCAAAATTGGTGTAACCACCAATTTGAGAATTTTTCGGATTTACGAAATTTCTTTTATTTTTTTTCTTTTTTTAATCAACACCACTCGATCTTTTTCGCCTTTTTCAATTTTAAATTCTCATTTTTTCACTATAAGTCAAAATTGATAAAACAAATAATTTTTGAAAATTTGTCATAAATTTTTTTATTATTATTTTAATATTTTCTTCGAAATTCGTGCTATCTTAATTCGAGCTAATTTTTTTTTTAAACATTAAAGTCTCACTTTTTCATCATTAATCAAAATTGACAAAATAAATATTTTCAAAAATTTGTCATAAATTAGTTTTAGTATTTTATTATTATTCTACCTCGAAATTCTTGCAACATTTATTTTGAGCTAATTTTTCCCTTCTCCTGCACTACTAATCCAAGACCAAGTCTTGGTACATTTTTGTTACTTCTTTTCTGTACGAGGTTAAATCTAAATGGCCAACCAAGAATGGAACAGTGCCCGTCCACCGCTATTCTCCGGCGAGAACTTCAATTATTGGAGAAGTCAAATGGAGTTCCATCTGAAGGCCCATATGGACATATGGATGATCATTCATACAGGGTTCTACCTCCCTACAAATGATGGACTATCAATTACGTGGGACCAACTGGATGAACCAACCATGAGGAAGATCGAGACGGATGCAAGGGCAATTGCAATCCTACAATGTGGCCTAACCAATGAAGAATTGAAGCGGGTCGGATCCTTCAACTGTGCCAAGGAGATGTGGGAATAGTTAATCAATCTACACGAAAAGAGCTCCGATATTGAAGAATCAACACCCGACTTCAAAGTTAACTTCGGATCAAAAGATGAGATAGACTCGATACTTGATTGCGAATTCGAGCCAGAGTTAGAAGACAAAGTGATTGAGACAAAAATGGTAACCAATTTTGAATTTGTTCCAGAATTACAATTAAATAATCAGACTGATACTATAATGGTCGAGGAAGGTATAATTTCAAGTGCAGGGAAAACTCCAAAGAAGAAGCTTCAACCGGTACCCGAGTCCGACTCAGACTCGGAATCAGAAGACAATGAGGGAGATCGACCCAATATGGTCCGATCAGCTCGTGATCATTACAAGAGCACTGGACAAACGATCAGAAAAGGTAAGTTTATAGTATTTGAAAATCCATTATTTACCATGAATAATATGATTGAATCTTATAAATTAGTTAAGGCTAATTTGTTAGAAAATTTAATTCATAATATTGCTGTTTTTGATAATACAGAATATTATTATGATTATGATGTAACTTAGATCATTTTTTTGCTTTAACTGTATGTTTTTTTTTATTTTTATGTTTTTTTCTTAAAATTAGGATTGATTAGTTTAAGGACAAAACAGTTTAACTGAAAGTTGAACAACATAGTATTGGGTGGAGGTGAGATGATAGTACTTTAGGGAAGCCATCTTGGCGGAACTAGCCGAAGCTACCGATCCAAGACCCGAGCTAGTTAGACCAGAATTTTTCAAAAAGTAATTTTGAAAATGAAATTTCACTAAAAGGCTTTGTCAAGGAAAGGGTTGATGATCCAATAAGGCTACGGCCAAAGAAGGCCTAGTGCCTCGCCAAGACCTGGAAGCCAATTTTTGAAATTCAAATTCAATTTACTCTTTATCAAATTCGAATCTAACACAAATGTTCAGTTAATCTTAGATTCAAATATTCCTTTTCAAAATAAATTTAAAACTAATTATTTTCAAAATTAAACTAACTTTTCAAAATTAACCATGTTTTCAAAATTAAAATATTTGTCTCACAAAACCTATAAGGTTAACATGCTTAATCACGTAGAACTGGGTGAGACATTTAGGACCTAAAAGTATAATTCACTATCCTTTTAAATGAAAAGGTTTGCAAAAGTTATTCAAACTTATCTCTATTTTATTTTGTCAATTTATTGTACTGTACCCTACTTTTTCATATCTAGCATTTTTTAACATGAAATTTCATGTTAAAAATCTCGATAGACTCGTTTTAAATATAATCTAGGGCTTGTTTTATTTTAGTCATTGATTGGTCAAAACTTGGTCAAAACAGTCAACCCTAGTCAACATAGTCAAACCTGCACACTGAAACCCCTTAAGGAACTTAGATAAAAGTCAGACTGTGTCGGATACAGGGGGAGTTTCTTTTAATACTTTTCAAAAAATTTAATTTTTTTTCAAAAACCTTATGCTCTAAATCTTATTATCATCTCGATAAGGTTTTCAAAAATTGATTCAAAAACCTTCTTATACTACTATCTGTTTGAAAAATTATCATTATTTCAAAATATTTTTCGAAAACTGTGTTATCATTTCAAGTTATGTTTTCAAAAATGTATCTCCTTGAAAATTATCATACTCAGAAGGTTATTCAAAATTATTCTTTTGAGTTTAATAAACCCTAACGACACAGAGGAAGGTCCACTTCATGATCTACAAGGACTCCTAGGATGTGTCAAGTTTAGGGGGAGTTTGAGTCAATAGAAGAATTTCTGAAATGCTTTTTTTTTGAAATTGTTAGATAAATTCCTTTGATCTGAAATGAACCCTAAAGACTTAGAGGAAGAATACTTGTGGTCAACAAGCTTCCAAGGATTGTGTCAAATTTAGGGGAGGTCAAATTAAATGAGTTATTAAACATTTCTAAATAATATGTTTTCATACACTATATTTTCAAAATTGTGTCGAAAACATATGTAATTTGTCTTACAAAATATTATTTTAAAATATTTTTGTGACTTATAAAATTATTTTTGAAATACCTTAGAAAACAATACTTGACATTGGAAAATTTTCCAGGACACTTAGGAAAATATCTTGTAGTTAACAAGGTTTCCTAGGATTGTGTCAGACTGAAAAAGAAACCAAGTAAAGTATCATGATCTCAAAATAACATTAAATTCTTTTAAAATATTATGTTTAAAAGTACTTATATTTTTCAAAGATTGCATGATAACTTTTAAAAAAGTACTTCTATTTTTTCAAAATGTAATGTGTTCAAAAGTACTAATACCTTTCTAAAGCAATAGTGTTCTAAGTACGTGAATTTTCTAAAGACTTGACTACAAATACAAAATCTTTTTCCAAAATTGCACAATATCTTTCAAAGCGGAGTTTTTTTTGTGCAATTTATGTTGTGTGCTTTCAGAATTATACTAAGTATTTTTATATTTTCAAAACTCATAAGCTCTGATACACACATTTTTTTAAAATCTTCTTTCAAAAAGTTCCTTATTGATATATGGTCAGGAGAGAGAAAATTTTGAATTTTATCTTGTTTCACTAAGTATTTTTAAGTGCTTTAAATTTGGTCTAAGCATCTTCAAAGTACTGTCAAAACCTCTGAAGCACTAAGTACATTTATTTTGAAAATATTTCTAAGCAAAATCTTTCTTAGTAAACAAAGTTTGTCTGAGCAAAAACCTTTGAAATTTTTGACAAATGTTTCTAAGCAAAAATCTATATTTCAGTAAAAACTTGTCTATTTAAAGATTTTTCCAAGTAAAAATGGGGTTTAATGCACAAAATATGTTCCAAGGAAATTTCTCTATGAGTGCAAATGTTGAACCTTTTTAAAAGGAAAACCTGTTTCCAACATATTAGCTAAGTAAGTTACTCTTTAAAACTATGTTGCAAGTTTTTGCAAGTTTTTTTAATATAAGGAGAAGAGTTGTCACATTAAGGGGGAGCTTCATGTATTTTCAAAACACCTATTACTTTGAACATCATTTTTTATGAAATCCATTACTTAAAGTTTTTCTTGAAAACTATGTTTTTAAACTCCCTTACTTAAATTTATTTTGGTAAAACTCAAAACTCTCTATTAGATACCTTGTTCGCCCATGTATGTTTTTGATATATGTCAAAGGGGGAGGAAAGGTTAAAGTTAAGGGATATAACACAAGTATTCAGGGATTTAGGGGGAGTATAATTTTTTTTTTAATCTACACTTATACTATTCATACTCCTTCATTTCTTAACTGTTATATGTTTATACTTAACTTTGAATTGTGTTGACATAAATAAAAAAGGAGGAGATTGTTGGTGCAGGAAGCACCATATCGAACCCTATTTTGATATTGGAAAAGGATTCAAAGTTAAGTTTGTTTGTGATCTAACAATATTCACTGAGTGTGCAGGAAAAGTCCTAGCGAAGGGCTGCTAGGCACCCGGCGAAGGACTGCCAGGAAACAAAGTCCTAGCGAAGGGCTGCTAGGCACTGGCGAAGGAATGCCAAGGTAAAAAGCCCTAGCGAAGGAATGCTAGGCACTGGCGAAGGAATGCTAGGGTAAAAAGCCCTAGCGAAGGACTGCTAGGGACTGGGCGAAGGACAGCTCGGTATCCAAGACCTGGCAAAGGACCGCCAGGCAAAAGTCCAACCAGAGGAACGGTTGGCATCAGGTACATTCTCCCGAGAGGAGTAGGTGAGGACGCGTTCCCCGTCGAGGGAACAATAGGCGTCGGTTCGACCTAGGGTTCCATTTTGGAGACCCAAAGTTAGAACCATGACAGCTAAGGCTGTATAAATTAATATTTTATTGTTTTATTGTGTTTTGGACTAACCCTGGATGCAGGACCGAAGGAATGAGTGTCTGCAGCTCAGAGAGCCTCAAAGGAATGAGGCAACAACTGACCAGGGCGCCCGGAGTGTCCCGGGCGCCCCCAAGGTAAACACCAAACACATGAAAGCAAAGCAAGCTTCGACAGCTCAAATCCCGGGCGCCCCCGTGCTCCCGGGCGCCCCCGCAGCTCCCGGGCGCCCCCAGTGTCCCGGACGCCCCCAGTGCCAGCTGCCGAAGCACACCCTCGCGAAGCCAAGAGGATGAAGGTTAGACCCGGTCAATGCGGGCGCCCTGAGCGCTCTGGGCACCCCGGTCAAACCTGATCCCGATTTTGAAGGGATCAGATGTTGACCGCACTGGAGACGGATCAACCGCCACGTGGGGGGCGCCCCCGACGTCCCGGGCGCCCCCAGGCCCTATATAAAGGGCCCTCGACCCCAAGCTTCAAGCATCACTTTCAATCAACGCTTCTACGCTCTTCTGCTCTTGCGCCTCACTCCGAAAACTTCCCAACTCGAGCCGACGACGTCCCGCTGCTCTAAAAAAGACAACCTACATCGGACGTCAGTAAAAGAAGAGCCTCTTTTTAATTGTTAAGTTTACTGTGTTGAATTTGTAAATCAATCTTTGTAAACTATTATTGCGCCTCATATAGAATTGCCCAAAGTAAACGGTCAACGACCATGGGCCTTGGAGTAGGAGTCGACCTAGGCTCTGAACCAAGTAAAAATTACTGTGTTCGCGTGTTTGTTTTTACCTTCCGCTGTGCAATTTCTCTTTCCATAAATCCGAACATTTTTCGATATTCACCCCCCTCTATCGGTTCTTTCGATCCAACAGAGCTACCCTCCACTGGTTCATTTCCCTTAGATGATTTTCTAAAGGTTTGAATAGATCATGGCAAGAATTCGAATCAAGTGAATCATGACACAAGATTAAAGGATCACAAAATCAATACGAGAATTGGTCATGGTATAGAATAACCAAGTGTACATGAAGCATTGATCAAGTGAGCAAGGTTGAATTGATCACAAGAACATAGGTTTAATCAAAGACCCAAGGTTTGATCACGAATAGATAATCACAAAGTAAGACATTTGATCAAGGGTAAGACATGGCAAGGAAGGGTCACGACCAAAACATGAGGTCACGACACACCAAAAGAAAGACCATGATTAGCGCAAATACATAATCTATGAACTGATCTGTAATAAAAACTAACCAAAAATGCTTACTTAGGTGCCATTGAAGATTGATGATGAAGATCTTGGAGTATGGAAGAAGAAGCTCGCGCAGGAGAAGGTCCTCGGCGCAAGACAGAAGTGCAAGACCTTGAGCGAGAAAGAAACTTGCCGAATACTAGGAAGAGCTCGCAGGAAATCTTCTCAGGATCGCACGCGCATGCACAAACGCACACTCACAAGAGGAAGAAGAAGACACAGGGAAGGCTCTCGCACAGACTGAAGAGGTGCAAGAAGTGAGGTTCGGTGCTAGGGCTTGGGAGATGTGGGGTTTTCGTGAAGTTATTAGGTTGGTGGATCGGTCCACCAACTGAAATTTAATGTGATCGAACGGATCACCATTCGATCTGTGAGCACCCAGACCTATCTGGCTTCGGCCTGATCGGACTGACCTGGTCCTGATCGGTCGGGTGACCGATCAGGCAGGCTCCTGATCGATCGGTTGATCGATCAGAAAGCGAATAGTAGGGTTGGATGATATTCTCGAGGCCCCCTGATCGGTTTGTGGACAGATCACCACAGGGTGCCATATCGGTCCGGGGACCGATCCAGGCAAGCACAAAATGTTTAGCTGAAACTTCGCAAAGTCTCTGTGACTCCTCTGATCGGTCTGTGGACCGACCACCACAGGAGGGAGCCAGATCGGTCCGGGGAACGATCAGCCCTACTCCTGATCGGTCCAGTGACTGATCAGGGTTCCTGATACTCCCTGATATGATCTGAAACTTTCAGTTTCAAACTTTTACACGATTTCTGAAGGGATCTGATGAAAGATATCGATCTTGAATGGGATCCCTTGATTAAAATTGATCCCTGAATAAGGATCAAAGGTCCTTATAGGTTTAACAATCACTTTGCTCCACTCAAGTGGAGTCAAACTCAATCAACACTCATTCAAGCAATTTCAACCAAGATTGTGCCAAATTTAAGTTTCCAATCAAGTTTCCTTGATCGGAATGTCCAAGTATGATCATGGAGCCAAGTACACATATGTTATGCATTGGTTTTCCCCATACTTGGCCACCGAAGTGATTTTTATCTCGTCAACTTAATTTCTCAAGGGATGCATTGACATTTTGAGAAATTGAGTTGATTCTAACATCTCACCCCATTTCTAGCAAACAAAAACGTTTTGTTAAGCCTTATAATTTGTGTGAGATGTCCCCAAGTTACCCAATTGTATCCCAACAATTAGAAATAAGTCATAAAGGGTTTTGAATGCATTTTGATATTTACACATTCCCAACTCCCTTCTTAAGAAGCTAAACTCATTTTCGGGGAGTGGTTTAGTGAAAATGTCAGCGAGGTTTGACTTGGACTCTACATGTGAGAGTACAATATCTCCACTAGCTATATGATACCTAATGAAGTGGTGACCCACTTCAATATGTTTGGTCCTAGAATGATGGACTGGATTCTTGGTTAGGTTAATTGTGCTAATGTTATCACACAACACTTGCACACCCTTATAACTCAATCCATAGTCCTCTAAAGTGTGAATCATCCACAACAATTGCGATACACTCTCTCCCATAGCAATATATTCTGCCTCGGTCGTAGAGAGAGCAACACAATGTTGCTTCTGACTTGACCAACTAATTAAGGATGATCCTATGAATTGGCAACCCCCACTTGTGCTTTTCCGATCCAACTTACATCCAGCGTAGTCGGAATCGGTATAGCCAATTAGGTCAAATGATTCAGTACGGGGGTACCAAAGGCCAACTCCAATTGTGCCTTTAAGATATCTCAAAATCCTTTTAACAGCGATTAAATGAGATTCCTTGGCACAAACTTGATACCTAGCACACATACCCACAGCGAAAAGAATATGTTGGATCGAGAGAACCGATAGAGGGGGGGGGTGAATATCGGATATCGTTCGGATTTATGGAAAAAGTAATTGCATAGCGGAAGATAAAAGCAAACACGCGAACACAATAATTTTTACTTGGTTTGGAGCCTAGGTCGACTCCTACTCCAAGGCCCACGATCGTTGATCGTTTACTTTGGGCAATTCTATATGAGGCGTAAAATCCGTTTACAAAATTTGATTACAGAAATAAGTGCAGTAAATTAAAAATCACTCTTCTTTACCGACGTCCGGAGTAGATTGACTTTTTCCGGAGCAGCAGGACGTCGTCAGCTCGAGTTGGGAGGTTTCCGGAGCAAGGCGCGAGAGCAGAAGAGCTTTGAAGCGTTGAATCAAGTTGATGTTTGAAGCTTGGGGTCGAGGGCCCTTTATATAGGGCCTGGGGGCGCCCGGGACGTCGGGGGCGCCCCCCACGTGTCACTCGATCCGTCTTAATCTCGGTCAGCGTCTGATCCCTTTCCATTCGGGATCCGCTTTGACCGGGGCGCCCGGAGCGCTCGGGGCGCCTGCATTGACCGGGTCAAAGTTTTATCCCTTCGCTTTGCTGGCTTCTGGTTCGAAGGCTTGCACATGGGGGCGCCCGGGAGCACGGGGGCGCCCCGCCCAGCAGCTGTTCGAAGCCTTTTTTACTTGCATTGTTTTGTATGCACCTTGGGGGCGCCCGGGACACTCCGGGCGCCCTACTCAGCCATTGCCTCACTCCTTTGAGGCTATCTGAGCTACAGACACTCGTTCCTTTGGTCCTGCATCCAGGGTTAGTCCAAAACATAATAAAATAATAAATTATTAGTTTATACAGCCTTAGCTGTCTTGGTTCTGATTTTGGGTCTCCTAAATGGAACCCTAGGTCGAACCGACGCCTACTGTTCCCTCGACGGGGAACGCGTCCTCACCTACTCCTCTCGGGAGAGTTTACTTGATGCCAACCGTTCCTTTGGTTAGACTTTTGCCTCGCGGTCCTTCGCCAGGTCTTGGATGCCGAGTTGTCCTTCGCCCGGTGCCTAGCATTACTTCGCTAGGGCTTCAGTCCCAGGCTGTCCTTCGCCTGGCGCCTAGCAGTCCTTCGCTAGGGCTTTTTACCCTGGTATTCCTTCGCCAGTGCCTAGCAGTCCTTCGCTAGGGCTTTTTACTCTGCACACTCAAGTGACATGTTAGATAACAAGTAAGACTTAACTTTTGAACCCTGTTGCCATTATCAAAACACAGGTTTGACTTTGGTGCCTTCTGCACCAACAATCTCCCCCTTTTTGATTTATGGCAACCCTAGTTCAAAAAGTTAAGTTTAATCAAAAGCATAAAAATTTGTTCCCTCCCCCTGGAGGGAATCTCCCCCTAGATTTTTCAAAACTTCGTGGGGTTCTAAGTTCAAGGAAAGAAAATTTTTACTTAGGATGATTTTGTACTTTGAAAACTTAAGTTTAGGTAGTTTGTAAATCTTTTGATAACTTAAGTTTTAAAAGTACATAGAGGAGTTTTGAAAGCCTGAGTTTAGAGTACTTCAAAAATTTGAAGCCTTAAGTTTAAAGTACTCAAAAGTTTTGAAAGCTTTAAGTTAAGTACTTAGTAGGATTTGAAAAAACTTAAGTACTTAGTAAACTTTGAAACAATTTTAGTACTTAGCAAATTTTGAAAAACTTTAGCTTAAAGTACTTATGGAAGTTTTGAAAAACTTAAGCTTAAAGTACTTATGAAAGTTTTGAAAAACTTAAGCTTAAAGTACTTATAAAAACTTAGTACTTTTGAATAACTTCGTTGAAAAGCTTTGAAAAGTAGCTAACTTTTTGAAATTTTTTTTGAGATTTTGAAAAAAAATTTAAACTCTCTCCTTTCCTATCTCTCCCCCTTTGCCATATATCAAAAATAGATACATATAGCAGAAATTAAATTCCATAAAAGAAATGACTTTCATAAAGGAAAAATGATTTTGCTGTACTAAACCAAGACTTAGTCCAAATCAGTTAATTTTCTCTTGTAGGGGTCTATCTAACCCATTTAACTACTTACTAACTGTTATAAGCAGTAGTTTTCGCTAGAGTCAGTCAAGTTAAGTGTTTCTGTTCAAGTTAGATTTTCTAAACTTGACACTTAACTTGATTGTTGTATAAGTTGTATTTAGTGCCCCAATTACTGCAGATGCACTGACTTAAAGCATCTTGAATTAAGGCAAAGACCTAAGCATCTCAACCCTTTCTAGGTTATCAATCAAAGTACCCTAAAGTGCTTGTGAGATGCTGGCTTCTAAATCTATAGGTGCATGCAGTTCTAGGGTTAGGGCCTAGGCTAAGTCCATTTGCGAAAAAATCCTAGTTTTGAAAGGGGGTAGTTTTGAAAAAAAACTAAGTCCGAAAAGATTTTTCAAATTGATTTAAAAATAATAGTTTTTCAAAGTTCTTTTAGAAAATGATTTTTTAAATCAAGTAAAGCAGTAAGAAAATCAACAGTAGAGCACAATCCTAACTGCCTTCTTAGTGAGCTGAACTCATACTCAGGTAATGGTTTTGTGAATATATCAGCTAAGTTGGATTTTGAGTCTATATGTTTAAGTACTATCTCACCCCTGGCTACATGGTCTCTTACGAAGTGATGTTTAACTTCTATGTGTTTTGTTCTGGAATGTTGGATTGGGTTCTTAGTTAGATTGATTGAACTTATATTGTCAATAAACACTTGAGTTTGGGTGTAGTTGAGCTGGAAGTCCTTAAGAGTGTGCATCATCCATAAAAGTTGTGCTACACATTCTCCTAAGGCTACATACTCAGCTTCAGTTGTGGACAGAGCTACACAGTGTTGTTTTCTGCTGCACCAACTTACTAGACTATTTCCTAATAGTTGGCAGCTTCCACTTGTGCTCTTTCTATCTAATTTACAACCAGCATAGTCAGAATCCGAATATCTTGACAAATTGAAGGTTGAGGTTCTAGGATACCAAATCCCTACATTTAGGGTGCCCTTTACATATCTTAGTATTCTTTTTAGGGCTACTAAGTGTGTTTCCTTAGCACAGGTTTGGTATCTAGCACACATCCCTACAGCAAAAAGAATGTCAGGTCTGCTGGCTGTAAGGTACAGTAGACTACCTATCATACTTCTATACAGTTTGAGGTCTACTGGCTTACCATCAGGGTCACTATCTATTTTTATATTAGTTTCCATGGGGGTATTTATGCTTTTAGAGTTATTCATTTTAAATTTCTTTATTAACTCTTTAGCATATTTGGATTGATGGACGTTGTTTCCATCTCTAGTTTGTTTGATTTGTAGTCCTAGGAAAAAGGTAAGCTCACCAACTAAGCTCATTTCAAATTCGTTTTCCATTATCTTGATAAATTCTTTTAGGAAGTTTATGTTGGTGGATCCAAAGATTATATCATCTATGTAAATTTGGGCAATAAATATATCTTTTCCTAAGGTTTTAATAAATAAAGTTGAGTCAATTTGTCCTTGTTTAAATTCTTTAGAGTTTAAGTAGGTTGATAAACGTTCATACCAAGCCCTAGGTGCTTGTTTTAACCCATATAGTGCTTTAGTTAATTTGTAAACGTAGGCAGGTTTGTCTAAGTCCTCAAACCCAGAGGGTTGTCCTACATAAACTTCTTCTTTAATGAATCCATTTAGGAAGGCTGACTTTACATCCATTTGGTATAGCTTAAATCCTTTGTGGGATGCAAAGGCTAATAACATTCTAATGGACTCAAGTCTAGCTACTAGGGCATATGTTTCATCGTAATCTAGTCCCTCTACTTGGCTGAATCCCTTAGCTACTAAGCGGGCTTTATTTCTAACTATTTCACCTTGATCGTTTAGCTTATTCCTAAAGACCCACTTAGTGTCAATGATGGATTTGCCTTCTGGTTTAGGCACTAGTTCCCAGACTTGGTTCCTTTCAAATTGGGCTAATTCTTCTTGCATAGCTATGATCCAATCAGGGTCAGGTAGGGCTTCATCTATACTTTTGGGTTCTATTTTTGATATCATAGCTATTTGACTAAGGTTTCTATAGGAGGATCTAGTCCTGACTCCTAGAGTTGGATTACCCACAATTTGATCGGTTGGGTGACTAAGTCTGGGTTTCTTGGTTCTCCTAGAACTTGGTTTAGCCTCAGGTCCGGCTGGTCGGTTTGGTTCACTGTTTGATTCGGCTCTTTGGGCTGGTTCATTTGTTGGTTCAGTTGACTCATTAATTGGTTCAATAGTTAGTTCGTTTAAGGATTCAATTAAGGGTTCGCTAGTTTGTTCATTATTTTCTTGATCAGAATTTGATGAAGTTAGGTTTGGATTATCAGATTTTGAGTTGACTTCTTCATCAAATATTAAGTTAGTTGTTTCTTCAATTTTCTTAGTTTGTTTGTTGTAAACTCTATAGGCTCTACTTGTGGTTGAGTATCCTAGGAAGATACCTAGGGTTGATTTGGATTGAAATTTCCCTAAGTAGTCTTTGGTGTTTAGGATATGAACTTTGCATCCAAAAACCCTTAGGTAGTGTAGATTTGGGAGCCTATGGTAGTACAGTTCATAGGGTGTTTTGTTGTGTCGCTTGTTAATCAGAACCCTATTTTGGATGTAACAAGTTGTACTAATTGCTTCTGCCCAGTATTGGTTTGCTAGGCTAAATTCGTTGAGCATAGCCCTAGCGGCTTCTTGTAAGATTCTATTCCTTCTTTCGACTATCCCATTTTGTTGGGGGTTCTAGGACATGAAAATTCATGTAAATACCCATTGACTTTACAGAATTCCTGGAACCGTTGATTTTCAAATTCTCCCCCGTGGTCACTTCTAAGTCTTTTAACTTTGGTGTCATTTTGAGTTTCAATCAGTTTACAGAAATCATTAAATAGTTTTAAGGTTTCATCTTTGGTTTTTAGAAACCTAACCCAGGTGAACCTAGAATAATCATCAACTATTACTAAGCAGTATCGGTTCCCGCTTTGTGACTTGGCTCCATGTGAATCAAATAGGTCAAGGTGCAGGAGCTCAAGTGTGGTTTGAGTTAGGTCAGATTGAATTAATTTGTGATTAGATTTGGTTTGTTTACCTTGATTACATGATTCACATATTAGGTTTCATTGTTTTTAATTTTGGGGATACCTCTGATTAGACCAAGTTGGGTGACTTTTGAGATAGTTCTCAAATTGGTATGACCTAATCTCCAATACCAGAGGTTCGATTGTTCTAACTGAGTTAATATACATTTGGGTACCAGGGGAAGGTTTATAGTGTATACATTATTTTTCCTAGTGCCCTTAAGCATGGTTTCTGAGTCTTGTATATTTCTAATCAGGCAGTCAGAATTGTTGAAAGTGACTATATAACCAGAATCACATAACTGACTTATGCTAAGCAGATTAAAATTGAAGTTTTCAACCAAAAGAACTTTCTTAATAATAAAGTTAGATTTAAGCTCAATATTACCTGACCCAATTACCTTGAGTGTAGCATTGTTGCCAAATGCTACTGAGCCTAGGTTCTTGAGCTTGAGTTTGGTGAACTTCAATTTATCTCCAGTCATGTGTCTGGAGCAACCGCTATCCAACATCCATTGGTCCAAATCATTATATTCCTAAACATAAAGAGTTTTATTGATTTGGATCCAATTAGAGTTAGGAATAACTTAAATTGATTTTCACTGACTAGTCTGTCTCACCCAAATCTAGGGTTCTCAATCACGTTAACCTTATAGGTTTTGTGAGACAGGTTTTGATAAACGAATTTTTGAAAGACATGATTTATTTTGAAAATCTTTAATTAATTTTTGAATACATTTCAATTTATTTTGGAAGGAGATGTTTGAATCTATAAGTAACTGAAAATTTGTGTTAGATTTGAATTTAACAAAAAGTAATTTGAATTTGAAATTAAAAAATTGGCTTCCAAGTCTTGGCGAGGAACTAGGCCTTCTTTGGCCGTAGCCTTATTGGATCATCAACCCTTTCCTTGACAAAGCCGTTTAATGAAGATTCATTTTCAAAATTAATCTTTGAAAAAGTTCTGGTCTAACTAGTTTGGATTTTGGATCGGTAGCTTCGGCTAGTTTCACCAGTGTAAAGAGACCAAGTAAACTTGATCTTATTAGAATTGGTTTCCCTAATGTACTATCATCTCACCTCCACCCAATACTATGTTTTCAAGTTTCAGTTAAGTTTGTTCAGTCCTTATACTAACCTAAGTCTAAGCATGGTAAATTGCAGAAATTTAAATAAACAATCAAAACATGCAATTTCAAATCAAGAATTTTATCTAACAATAAAAATAGTTTTTAATTTGGCTCCCCCTGGACTATAGCCACGATAATAATTAGGCAAGATGTGAATCTTGCCCTTGGGGATCCAATACTGATTTGATCCAGTCGGTTTGTTTAGGCATAGTTTGGGTACCCATGCCTGAACTTTACCTCTGGACTGATTCAGTACAGCAAGATAAGATTTTTGTCGGGATTTGGTTCTATACCCAAGTCCGGATCGATTTAGAACGGACTTCTGTTTTCCAAGAATCATGTCAAGACCCTTGGAACCAGTAGTGAATCGTTCTAAGGCCGCTCTAAGATCCTTAACCTGAGTTTTCAGGGAGGAGTTCTCTTTCTCAAGTTTTTCAACTTGAGTAGGAGTTCCTTCTTGAACTTTCTCGGTTAAGGATTTAGAGTCAGCTCCCTCTTTCAGGAGTTTTACTTCCTGTCGGAGGGATTCGACTCGGAGTTTGGCTTTCGCCAAATCTCGAGAAAGATAAGAGATAAGTTCGTTTAATTGACTTTTATTGAAACCACTTACCTTGATTTCGCCGTCTTCTGAAAAGGTTAGTCTGCCGTCGTCCTTTTCTGACTCTGACTCGGTCTCGACTTCTTCTGAAGCGGTCAGGGCTAGTAGGTTTGACCGGGGTGCTTCTTCTTCTTCTTCTGAGGAAGATTCGTCCCAGGTTGCTTGGAGTGCTTTCTTTCTTCTTGTCTTTTTGTTCTCCTTTAGGTTTGGACACTCCGTCTTGTAGTGGCCCTTCTTCTTGCACTCGTAGCAGATTACGTTGGGCTTGATTTTGTCACTCGCGGGTTCAGCTGGTTCGTCCTTTCTTCGGCTTGTCCTCCGTTTGTTAGCTTGATTCTTCAATTTTTTGTAGTAGCTTCGGGCCAGTCGGACCAGCTCAGATTGATCTCCTTCTTCGTCTTTTGCATCTGAGTCTGAGTTGGACTCGGGTTTAGGTTGTGGCTTCTTCTTTGTCGATCTTCCAATTTTTCCTGCAATAAATGCAATACCTTTCTCGGCCATATTGCAGTTAGTCTGTTCATGAAGTTCTAACTCAGAAAATAATTCATCTAATTTAATTTTAGAGAGATCCCTTGAAACCTTGTATGCATCTACCATAGATGCCCACAAGGTATTTCTAGGGAAAGCATTTAGGGCATACCTTATTAGGTCACGGTTTTCGACCCTGTGACCTATAGTGTGAAGACCGTTCATCAATTCTTGGATTCGTGCGTGGAGTTGGGCTGCTGTTTCGTTGTCGGCCATCTTGATGGTGTAGAGTTTGTTTAGTAGCAGGTCTCTCTTACTAATCCTGGTGTCTGATGTTCCTTCGTGCAGCTCGATCAATTTTGCCCACAGCTCCTTGGCACTGTTGAAGGGGCCCACTCGGTTTAGCTCTTCTTTTGTTAAACCGCATTGTAGGGTCTGAGTCGCCTTTGCGTCGGCTTCTATTTTGCGCTTCAGAGCGGTGTCCCATTCTGAGTAGCTTTGAGGTACTCCTTCAGCGTTCTTGGGAATCTCCAGTCCGGACTGGATGATGATCCACATGTCCACCTGAGTTTTCAGGTGGACCTCCATTCGACTTTTCCAGTAGGAAAAGTCTTCTCCACTGAAAAGTGGAGGTCTGGCGGTGCTAAATCCTTCTTGCATGGCCATTTAATCTGAAAAAAAACACTAACAGAAAAAAAAACTTCCCAAGACTAGGTCTTGGATTAGTAGTGTGGGATGAATAAAATAAAATAACGAGGGGTGTTGCACCAACCTCGATTAACGAAAAAAAGTCGAACGAAATATTTAATGAAAATTCGAATGAGAAAAATAAAAAAATCGAAAAATTTTCAAACTGGTGGTTGCACCAAGTTTGAACTTCCCCGCTCTGATACCACTTGTTGGATCGAGAGAACCGATAGAGGGGGGGTGAATATCGAAAATCGTTCGGATTTATGGAAAAAGTAATTGCACAGCGGAAGATAAAAGCAAACACGCGAACACAGTAATTTTTACTTGGTTCGGAGCCTAGGTCGACTCCTACTCCAAGGCCCACGATCGTTGATCGTTTACTTTGGGCAATTCTATATGAGGCGTAAAATCCGTTTACAAAATTTGATTACAGAAATAAGTACAGTAAATTAAAAATCACTCTTCTTTACCGACGTCCGGAGTAGATTGACTTTTTCCGGAGCAGCAGGATGTCGTCGGCTCGAGTTGGGAGGTTTCCGGAGCAAGGCGCGAGAGCAGAAGAGCTTTGAAGCGTTGAATCAAGTTGATGTTTGAAGCTTGGGGTCGAGGGCCCTTTATATAGGGCCTGGGGGCGCCCGGGACGTCGGGGGCGCCCCCCCCCCACGTGTCACTCGATCCGTCTCAATCTCGGTCATCGTCTGATCCCTTTCCATTCGGGATCCGCTTTGACCAGGGCGCCCGGAGCGCTCGGGACGCCCGCATTGACCGGGTCAAAGTTTTATCCCTTCGCTTCGCTGGCTTCTGGTTCGAAGGCTTGCACATGGGGGCGCCCGGGACGCTGGGGCGCCCGGGATGCTGGGGGCGCCCGGGAGCAGCGGGGGCGCCCGGGAGCACGGGGGCGCCCCGCCCAGCAGCTGTTCGAAGCCTTTTTTACTTGCATTGTTTTGTATGCACCTTGGGGGCGCCCGGGACACTCCGGGCGCCCTACTCAGCCATTGCCTCACTCCTTTGAGGCTATCTGAGCTGCAGACACTCGTTCCTTTGGTCCTGCATCCAGGGTTAGTCCAAAACACAATAAAACAATAAATTATTAGTTTATACAGCCTTAGCTGTCTTGGTTCTGACTTTGGGTCTCCTAAATGGAACCCTAGGTCGAACCGATGCCTACTGTTCCCTCGACGGGGAACGCGTCCTCACCTACTCCTCTCGGGAGAGTTTACCTGATGCCAACCGTTCCTTTGGTTGGACTTTTGCCTCGCGGTCCTTCGTCAGGTCTTGGATGCCGAGCTGTCCTTCGCCCGATGCCTAGCATTCCTTCACTAGGGCTTCAGTCCCAGGCTGTCCTTCGCCTGGCGCCTAGCAGTCCTTCGCTAGGGCTTTTTACCCTAGCATTCCTTCGCCAGTTCCTAGCAGTCCTTCGCTAGGGCTTTTTACTCTGCACACTCAAGTGACATGTTAGATAACAAGTAAGACTTAACTTTTGAACCCTGTTGCCATTATCAAAACACAGGTTTGACTTTGGTGCCTTCTGCACCAACAGAATATCAGGTCGACTAGCTGTGAGGTATAACAAACTATCTATCATGCTCCAATATTGAGTCAAATCAACAGGTTTACCACTCTCATCATTGTCTAATATTGTGTTTGTAGCCATGGGAGTGGTTACCTCTTTTGAATCACTCATATTGAATTTACGGAGCATTTCTTGAGTATACTTTGATTGATGCACATGGATTCCATCTCGGGTTTGTTTGATTTCAAGTCCAAGGAAGAAAGTCAACTCTCTAACTAGACTCATTTGAAATTCACTCTCCATGTGTCCAATAAACTCATTTAAATAACCCTTGTTGTTTGAGCCATAAATTATGTCATCGACATATACTTGAGCTACAAAAATATTGTCACCATCTCTACGTAGAAATAGTGTAGGGTCTATTTGGCCTCTTACAAAGCCTTTTTCAATTAAAAATGTCGACAACCGCTCATACAAAGTTTGGGGTGCTTGTTTAAGGCCATAAAGCGCCTTTTTGAGCTTGAACACGTGGTTTGGAAATTCAGTACTCTCAAACCCCGGAGGTTGTTCGACATAGACCTCTTCTCTAATCAAACCAATTAGAAAGGTCGATTTAACATCCATTTGATATAGCTTGAAGCCACGATGTGCTGCAAATGCAAGCATCAATCGGATGGACTCTAATCGTGCCACGGGAGCATAGGTCTCATCATAATCAAGGCCTTCAACTTGACTGTAGCCCTTGGCTACTAAGCGTGCCTTGTTTCTAATGATTTCTCCCTTATGGTTCAATTTATTTTTGAAGACCCATTTGGTTCCAATGATGGTGGTCTTCTTAGGTCTAGGGACTAAGTCCCAAACTTGACTCCTTTCGAATTGACCTAGTTCATCTTGCATTGCAATGATCCAATCGGGATCATTTAATGCTTCATCAATTTTTCTAGGTTCAATTTCAGAAATTAAGGCAACTTCATTAGCCTCATTCCTAAAGAATGATCTAGTTCTAACCCCATAATGGATGTCTCCAACAATTTGGTCTTGGGGATGACTAGAGGCTAATCTAGTTTGCCTTGGTGTTGGTGGTGCTTCTTGAATGGTTTCACTAGACACAAGCTCAGTGAACGAGCCCAAATATACTAGATTAATTTTGTCACGAAATGTATGGGCTCATCAAATTTAAATATCAATGAATGCTGGAAACCCTTTTACAATCGAAAGTATGAAAATGTAATATAGGGGCCACAGGTCGTATTTTTCTCGGGGCTAGTTGACGTTGTTTGATTCGCACTTGTATTTAGGTGTCGTTTGTGAATTTCGGGTTTCAAATTAAATCTGGGTTTTAGGTTGCAATTTGGAAATGAAAACACCAACAAAAGAATTAACTCAATCAATGGAAAGCAACCAAACTAAGGCAACTTAATTAAATTTGGGAAACAAATCTGAATTTAAATGCAGCCCAAATACTAAGCAAATGAGTTAGAATGAGGCTGAAATTTGATGGTAACTAAAACCGCAACCTATCTTGATGCAAAGTGAAGAGAACACAATCAACTTAATCAAGAGGAAGAAGCTCATGTGTCAAGATGAGATTACAATTCAGGGACAAATCAAATGCATATGACATTGATGTCAATCACAACACAAACACAAAAAGATGAGTTTCCTCCTTATACAAATCTGTTGTTGACTCTAATCATGCAGAATTTGGCAAAATTTCTACGCAAGGGATAAGGAATCCATGTGCCAGAAACTAATATCAAACGCAAAATAGATTAACTTCAAATTGCCATAGTTCTCCCTTGTCTAAGCTCACTGAAATGGATCTCAGAATTGCAAAACAGGTTGCTGAACTAATGGTTAAAATTCAGAAGCCACTGACTGTGAAGGAGGCTGCTTCAAAACACATAAGTGCTCACAATGTTTGGTTAACATCAGGAAGCAAGCTCAGAACAAATTGAACAAAAGAAATCTGCACAATTCAGTAACTACAATTCAATTGGTACGCATGAGAGAAAGATTTCTTTGTGCCAGAATTTGGTGTTGAGTGCAGTAGCTATATGATCAGATCTGAAACGCAGGAATGAATGGCAGAAATTCCGAAATTGAGGCAGAATTTAGCAGAAATGAAAGCGAAGAGTTCATGAATGAACTGAATTTGCAGAAATGCAGTGAGGTTCAGAAATTTATCCAAATGCAGAACTGATACTACTATGCATAACAGGAATGAAAGTTACTGCACGCAAGAATGGGACTGATCAATTCAGAGACAATTGGAAGAAGAATGGAAATCAGAAACTGTAGAAATGGAGCTTGACAGCAGGAATTTCAGCACTATATTCAGAATTGAAGGAATTGATTGAATTCCGAAACCAACACACAACTAAAATCAAGTTTACACCTCTAGAGTTCAGAAATGGTCCAGAAAAATTGGTTTACTGATGAGAAATTCAGAATTGAATTCTGAAACTTAGGTTCAGAAATGGTTGATCAGAATTTGGCACGCAGAAATGGTATGGCATGCAGAAATTAGCTGACTTTTGCAGGGATGAACTGAACATAAATGAGGCTGACATCAAGTGTGAAAGTTCACTCAGAATTGAGTGTAACTTGGTACAACTCCAAGTTGAATTGTTATTTGAGACAAAGGAAGGAATTAATTGCTGGAACGCAGGAGTTTCAGAAATGAGTTGCGCAGAACTGTAAACTGCAAATGAAGAAATGAAATCGAAATTCTGAATGAACCAAGCTAAACACAAGCTGAACTAAAATACAATGGCACACTAAAGTCTTCGTTTAACTTCAAGAATGAAAATTATAATGAATTAACTACAAGGCTGCTGATACTCTAAAAACTGGCTGATACGAAATTGCAGGAAACAGAGCTAAAATGGGACTGATACGCCAGTAATAAAATAGAAACAAACTGAAGTAAAAAGCAGTTGTCAACTAAACAAGCTACCTACTGATTAACTTGCAAGATTGAAACCTAATTTGAGCTAGAACATTTAAGTAAACCAAACTTAACCAATTGAAACGAAAAGAAACGAAATTACAGCAGTAATGGAAATTACAGAAAACAAGCTGAATTTAACTAACTAAACTAGCATCTATCTCTTCTCTGAGCTCAAATTCGTCTTGCCGTCACACAAGATATGAGCCTCGAACCCGCAAGCTCAACACATCGCCGGAAAACTGCCTCTGCGAAGTAAATCTAGTTCAGCTCTGCTCAATTGCGAAAACCCACTCAATTCCTTCAACTAAGCTGCGATGATGATTTGGGATTGATCCGAGCACTTCAGGGAACCCCTCTGAACTTCTCGGATGGATGAAATGGTGCGCAGCATTGAATTCAAGGAACTGATGGCAAAACTGACGAGACCTCGATCAGTCCTGTTCTTGGGCAATTTAGAGCTAGATTCTTCTCGGAAACCCTTTTCCAATGATCTGAAACTTGATCCAAAGGAGAGAATGATGCGGTCGCGCCTCGGATTGAAGAAAACTAAAGAAAAATTAAGAACTATCGAGGAAGACGAAGTTTGCGGCGAAGACGCGACAAGGAGAAGGTGACCAGCGTTTCTGATTAAATAGGAGATAATGGACGGCTGTGATTGATTTGATGAAATCCAACGGTAGATCTTGGTCTGATTTGAGCCAAACTTTTATGATGATGATCTGGGGTCAGGATCTGCCTTGTGGTAGCTCGGATCCTCCAGATATGCAACGGATGGTCCAGATCAACTCTATCTGTGAATGGACGCTCTAGAGCCCTCCAAGCTTGATCCAACGGTTGATTGAGCTCTGATTGGGATGAAACCTTCAGATCTTGATCATAGAGCTTGATCAACCCTAACCCTAGCTCGGATTGCTTCAGATCGTCCCGGATGGCTCAGATCTAGCCGCTCTTGAATCGGACGGCCCGGATTGATCATAGGCTTGATAATTCGATCCGGTTCACATCCGACTCAGGTTTGACCCAATATGCCCTAAGTCCTTGAACCTTTGGTGCCTACAAAAATAAATCCAAAATTTAGTGGCCAATTAATCCAATTTAATGTAAATTTGCAATTAAGTCCAAAATAAAGGTAAGTTCTAAAACCTAGGGCAATTTCACAATTAATCAATAAAAACATGGGTCAAACATGGATTTTAACATCTAAAATAATCACAAAAATGGTACTTATCAACTCCCCCACACTTAACCTTGAGCGTCTCGCGAAACAACTAAATAAGTATCCCTTAGGCTCTCTTAAGCATAATTAGAAGCAAATGAAAAGAAATTACCTAAGGTTGTCAATTCTCATAAATCTAAGCTCTATGGATTAGTATCTGGTCCTTAAATCAACAACTTAGCCTCTTCATCTATCATGAGTCATTGAGATGAATTTAAATCACTAGCCTTTCAAGGGAAGTTTTGGTGGCTCTCTCTTAAGTTTTAAGTTGGTGATGGAAGTGGAGCTCACTCTTACACACATGTTTCATGCACTACCATAGGCTTGCTTATTATCTAATCTCCACCATTAATCATGATTGGAATCAACAACTATAAAAACAAATGAAAACATGGAAAATGGTAAGAAATGGAATAAAAATCAAGAAAATGGAAAATGAATGGAGTGGAAGACTTGGTTGCTCAAAAATGTTTCCAATGTGCTTTGCCCCATCTTAACAGTCCTCTAATGATATCCAAAAGTGTGGTGAAGTAAATCTTGAGTAATTCCTTTGGTTTGGATGAAAAATAACTCCATTTGATCTCAATGTGCCAAGTTTCAATTTTTGTGCCAACATTGCTTCTTTCACTCCCTTTTTTTTTTCTTTTCTTTTCTCAAACTGTTTTCTCATTTTTCTTTTCTTCAGATTCTTCATCCTTGCAATGCTCTGAGTTTTCAAGGCAAATACATCACATAGCAATGGGAAAATTAAATGCTTCACTTGAGGTTGTGGCATACACTGATATTTTATTTTTTTCTCTTCTCTGATTCTTTTCTCTGATCTGAACTGGAATTTCAATCATCCCAGCAGCCTCATTTTCCTTTGTCTTGATCAGCAATGAATGCTCTCAACACTTTTGGCACGTTCATGTGCTTCATTCCTTGATTCACAACCTTGAAAGTCAATTTCAGCTTCAAGTTGACAATTTCTGTTCACTTCACATTCCAGCAACCTCTTCTCTGGTTTCAGAATTGTATAGCTGAGGTTCAGCTCTTAGAAGAGTGGCCGAATACATGTTCTATAGCAAATTTGATACATCATTCTTCAATTGCGTGCCAACTTCTTTTCTTCTCTGCAGAAAAATTTTTTCCCAGCCAAATGCATAGATTTGTCCTTCAAATCAGCTGTTGGTTTCTGATTCTGGTTGCAGAACATCTGAAATTTCGAATCATAACTCAGAGCAAATCTTGCATCATATGGTTCATGAATTGTTCAGCTGCAATTCCTCTTCTAATCCTCACAGAATTTCAATTCAGCACAGATTTTGCAGTTTTCAGCTTGCAATGCAGTTTCTTTGGCAGTGGCACAGAATTTTTTTTCAGCTTGTTTTCAGATCTGTCCATCTCACAAACTATTTAGCAAAATGTATTTGACTTCTAAGCAAAGAGCAGCTGCTGGTCCACAGCATTCCGACCAAAGAACAGCTGCCATTCCAAAAGATCTTTAAATCAGCTCAGCAGACCTTGCCTTCACTGCATTTCCTATTTTTTTTTTTTCTTCTGCAATTCCAGCTCTCGATCTCAATTTCAAACTCTAGAATTGTTAGGTTATTCATCCTTGCATCCTCTAATTCAGTTCTAGCTCAGATTAGGCTGTTTTTCTTTCAATCCAACTCTCACTGATCCAAATCTGTTTTG
>JAGFNQ010001550.1:629010-774232 GCA_024364735.1 Boesenbergia rotunda
GGACTGGATTCTTTGTTAGGTTAATTGTGCTTATGTTGTCACACAACACTTGCACACTCTTGTAGTTCAATCCATAGTCCTCTAGAGTATGAATCATCCACAACAATTGTGATACGCTCTCTCCCATGGCGATATATTCTGCCTCGGTCATGGAGAGAGCAACACAATGTTGCTTCCGACTCGACCAACTAACTAGAGATGATCCTAGGAATTGACAACCCCCACTTGTGCTCTTCCGATCCAACTTACATCCGGCGTAGTCGGAATCGGTATAGCCCATCAGGTCAAATGACTCGGTACAGGGGTACCAAAGACCAACTCCTATAGTGCCTTTAAGATATCTCAAAATTCTCTTAACTGCAATTAAGTGAGATTCTTTGGCACACACTTGATACCTAGCACACATACCTACAGCAAAAAGAATATCAGGTCGACTAGCTGTAAGGTATAGCAAACTACCTATCATGCTTCGGTATTGAGTCAAATCAACAGGTTTACCACTCTCATCATTATCCAATCTTGTATTCGTGGCCATGGGAGTGGTGACTTCCTTTGATTCACTCATATTGAATTTTCGAAGCATCTCTTGAGTGTACTTTGATTGGTGCACATGAATCCCATCACGAGTTTGCTTGATTTCAAGTCCAAGAAAGAAAGTCAATTCTCCCACTAGACTCATCTCAAACTCACTCTCCATGTGACCAATGAACTCATTTAAATAGCCCTTATTGTTTGAGCCATAAATTATGTCATCGACATAAACCTGGGCTACAAAAATATTATCACCATCTCTACGTAGAAATAGTGTAGGGTATATTTGGCCTCTTACAAAGCCCTTTTCAACTAGAAAGGTTGACAACCGCTCATACCAAGCCTGAGGTGCTTGTTTAAGGCCATAGAGTGCCTTTTTGAGTTTAAACACGTGATTTGGAAATTCAGTATTCTCAAATCCCGGTGGTTGTTCAACATAGACCTCTTCTTTGATTAGACCATTTAGAAAGTCCGATTTGACGTCCATTTGATATAATTTGAAACCACAGTGTGCCGCAAATGCAAGCATCAACCGGATGAACTCTAATCGTGCCACGGGAGCATAGGTCTCATCATAATCAAGACCTTCAACTTGACTGTAGCCTTTGGCGACCAAGCGTGCCTTGTTTCTAATGATTTCTCCCTTGTGGTTCAGTTTGTTCTTGAAGACCCATTTGGTTCCAATAATGGAGGTCTTCTTTGGTCTAGGAACCAAGTCCCAAACTTGACTCCTCTCAAATTGACCTAGTTCATCTTGCATTGCTATGATCCAATCGGGATCATTCAATGCTTCATCAATTTTTCTAGGTTCAATTTCAAAAATTAGGGCAACTTCATTAGTCTCATTCCGGAAGAATGATCTAGTCCTAACCCCTTGATGGATATCTCCAACAATCTGGTCTTGGGGATGACTAGAGGCTAATCTAGTATGCCTAGGTGTTGGAGGTGCCTCTTGACCGGTTTCACTAGCCACAATTTCAGCCTCAGGATCCGGCTGATTTATGATTTGTCTAGGCTCACCGTCATCAGATTCATTTCCATCCATCACCTTAGGAGTCTCACTCAAACTCAGTCTCCTAAGTTCGAGTTGAGCTCCTTCTACACTTTCTGATTGGTCACTTGATTTTGGAAGTTCTTCAAAGACCACATCAGAAGACTCTTCAACTAGTCTAGTTCTCTTGTTGTAGACACGATAAGCTTTGCTAACAAGAGAATACCCGACTAGTATCCCTTCATCAGCTTTCGCTGTGAATTTTCCAAGATGATCCTTGGTGTTTAGGATATACACCTTACAACCAAACACCCTAAGGTGTTTAACCGTAGGTGGTTTTCCAAACCAAAGTTCATGAGGGGTCTTACTCAGAAATTTATGTATAAGAACTCGGTTTTGCACATAGCAAGCTGTATTTACAGCTTCGGCCCATAAGAAACTCAGTAATGCGTACTCATTGAGCATGCTACGTGCAGCTTCTTGCAATGCACGGTTCTTCCTCTCTACCACACCATTTTGTTGTGGTGTCCTAGGAGTGGAGAACTCATGCCTATACCCTCTATCTTGACAAAATTCTAAAAACTTTTGATTTTGAAATTCACCTCCGTGATCACTCCTAATTGTCTTAATGGTTGAAGATTTCTCATTCTCTACTCTTCTACAAAAGGTAACAAAAACATCTAGAGTTTGATCCTTATGTTTTAGAAAATATGTCCAAGTAAAACGAGTGAAATCATCAATGATCACAAAACAATATCTACTTCCATTCAAAGATATGATAGTACTACAATCAAATAGATCCATGTGAAGCAAATCTAATGCATTAGAGGTACTTACAACGCTTTTACCTTTATGTGCCGATTTTGTTTGCTTACCCATTTGACACGCATCACAAATCTTCTCTTTTTCATACTTGATGCTTGGTAAGCCACGTACTAATCCTTTGCTAGCCAACTTCCGGATGTTCTTCATGTTCACATGTGCTAGCCTCCGGTGCCAAAGAATGGACTCTTCTTCTTTTGACATAAGACACTTAGCAAAAGCATTAATAGCACTTTTAAATGATACTTGATAAATGTTATCTATTCTTGTACCTACTAGTACCGTGTCATGGTTGTCATGTTGTCTAACTAGACATTGACTTGGTTGAAAATCAACTGTGTAACCCGTATCACACAATTGACTGACACTTAGGAGATTGAAAGTCATCCCCTTGACTAGAAGTACATCCTTGATCCTAAGACATTCGGATATTTGAATGTCTCCTATCCCTATGACCTTGAGACTACCATTGTTACCAAGTGAAACATTATCTCTCCTTTTCTTTTGAAGAGTAGTAAATAAGGACTTATCTCCGGTCATGTGTTTGGAGCATCCACTATCAACGAACCAAGTTGATAGATGCTCCCCCTCAATCATAACCTACACAATTCGAAAAATAGAGGATTTAGGTACCCACACCTTGGGACCTAAAGCACTAACTAAACAAGACTTAGGCACCCATGCCTTGACAACTTTCTTTTGAACCTTGGGTGTCTTGGATTGTCTCATATCAGTTCTAGACATCAATGACACAAATGAGGGCTCTTTGGGTTGATATCCAATGCCGTCCCTATTGTAGACTGCCCTTTGAGCATTCAAGATCATGTCTAGGGTCTTTGAGCTAGTTGAGAACTTCTCAAGAATATTCTTGAGCTTCTCAACTTCACTCTTCAATGATTGATTTTCTTCTACTAAACAAGCATTACTCAAGGTATCCATATCCTCAACCCTAGAGAATTTCAATTTCTCAACTTCTAGTTTCAATGATTTGATCTCATCTTCTAACAATTCAACATGCAAATCATCTATGTTATCATCTCTAGAAGACTTTAATTGATCAATTTCTAATTGCAATGATTTAACCTTAATTTTAGACTTTTTCAACATATTGGTTAAGCATGCAATAGCTCTATAACACTTTTCAAGCTCGGAAGAGTTTACCTCTTCATCATCCGAGGATGATGAAGCCGCGTTTGAGGAGTTTGAGGAATCATCATGGCTCTCTTGATCATTCAATGCCATGAGCGCCATGTGCCTTGTGCTCTTCTCCTCCTTCTCTTCATCGGAAGAGCTAGATGATGATCCATCCCAAGTGGCCTTCAAGGCCTTCTTCTTCTTCTTGAATCTTTCCTTCTTCTTCTTGGACTTCTCCTCCTTCTTCTTGAGTTTGGGGCACTCATTCTTGAAATGCCCTTTCCTACCACATTCAAAGCAAGAAGCATTATTCTTATCAACTTTGACTTCATTAGGGTTACCTTTGCTCTTGAAGCGACGACCCTTTCTTATCATCCTTCTAACAAAATTGGTCATTTCGGATGAAGAGGATCCACTCTCTTCTCCCTCGGAGTCGGATTCGGATTCGGAAGAGGATGAGGATGAAGAAGCTTCCTTCTCCTTCTTCTTCTCCTTCATCTTCTTATATGACCTATCCCCTGCAACTAAGGCAATCCCCTTCTCCTTGGGGCCTTTGTTAGCCATTTCATGTAGCTCCATTTCACAAAACAAGTCATCTAATTTGACAATTGACAAGTCCTTGGAAACTTTGTAGGCATCCACCATGGATGACCACAAAACATTCCTTGGAAAAGCTTTTAGAATATACCTCACAAGGTCGCGATTCTCGACCTTTTCATCAATGGAATGAAGTCCATTAAGAACTTCCTTGAATCGGCTGTGCAGTTCACTCACCGTTTCATTTTCCTTCATGGAGAGATTTTGAAGTTGATTGAGGAACAAATCCCTCTTGGCAATTCTCGAATCTTGGGTGCCCTCATGAAGTTCTATAAGCTTGTTCCACAAGTCCTTCGCACTTGTGAATGGACCAATCTTGATGAGTTGGTCTTTGTTCATGCCACATTGTAGAGTGACCACTGCCTTTGCATCAGCTTCACTCTTCCTAGTTTGATCTGCAGTCCACCTTGATGATTCAAGCTCTTTCCCTTCATCATCCTTTGGGGGAGTAAATCCTTCCTTCACTGCAAACCAAGTGTTGATGTCCATCTTCAAGTAATACTCCATCTTTGATCTCCAATATTGAAAATCTGCACCATCAAAGAATGGAGGACGTGTAGTGGAGAATCCTTCTCTCAATGCCATGAATATTAGCTCTCGGTTGTTAATCCGCAAAAACAGAGCCCCAAGCTCTGATACCACTTGTTGGAACTTGGATGGCTAGAGAGGGGGGGGGTGAATATAGCCAGACACACAAATCGCTTTTGGCTTATCAGATTTCTGCACCTCAAATGTTAGTAGCACAGCGGAAGCAACTTGAACAGAGAATGTAGTAACTGAAATGCTAAGCTAATGCAAGAACAAAAACGCTAACAGGGAGGATTTACAAGGTTCGGGGATAATTTGCCCCTACTCCTTGGCGTGCCCTTAAGGTGGGCGATCCCTTGATCGTCGGCAGATCAAGCCCCGGTTATCACCGGATAGAATGCAACCTCCTTCTCGGTGGAGAAACCTCTCCACAGCGTTTCAATCACAAGTATGAAGTTAAGCACAATGAAACACAGGAAACCTTACTCAGTACTTATCAAGGACAAGAACACAGCAAGCTTCTCAGCTCCAACCAGCGACGATCTCACGCAAGAACCCTTCTTCGTGTCTTCTCGCTGATAGACTCTCTAAGCTTCTTATTCTTTCCACCAAGTACTCAAGCAAGGAACGGTTGCCTCAAGATCTGTAGTAGCTTGCTCAAGGATGAAATCTCAGCACAAGCACAGCCCCACAGAACACAGGAAGATGGAGAGAATCAATGTTGTTCAGCAAATTCGTTGTTGAAGACTCGTTAGGCACACCAGCCCTTAAGTCCTCATCTCACTGTCTCTGCCTGCCATCTCACTGCAGCCTCCAGCTACCTTCCTACAACTACTAGCCACCCCTGAGCCCTTCTGAACTCCCTGAGTTCCCCTCAGACCAGTCCCAGACAGCAGCTCCAGCCAGTGCCAGCATCCGTTGCAACCTGAGATGGAAAACACGACAAACCTGCTCCAAGGAAAGGCAATCTTTGACTCTCCCAGAGTTTTTAAATCCTCCCCTGTCACCTGTGACTTAATCAGAAGATTAGTGCAGTGAATCAAGCAGTGTATCAAAAATTCAGAGGCAAATCGTAAGCAACAGAATCGCGATCAGAGAACCTGACAACGCAGTTTGAATTAAAGTGATCGGTCACCAGACCAATCCAGGGCATGTGGACCGATCACCAGATCGATCCAGATGAAGCCTGATCGGTCACCAGACCGATCAGCTATCCCCCTGATCGATCAGGCCCAAGCCTGATCGGTCCACCTCTGAACCAAGAAAATTAGACCCTAGGTCTTTGATCGATCACCGGACCGATCAGGATGGAACCTGATCGGTCACCAGACCGATCGGGTATATCCCTGATCGATCAGGCACAAGCCTGACCGATCCAGTCCTTTGCGCAAAAATCAAAACCTAAGTCACTGATCGATCACCAGACCGATCAGGACTTGATCAGCAGGAGAACTCAACTCACTGTTCGCTCCCTGATCGGTCACCAGACCGATCAGGAGCTAAGCAGTGAGGACACTGTTCGCTCCCTGATCGATCACCAGACCGATCAGGAGCCAAACAGTGAGGCCACGCTCTCCTCCCTGATCGGTCTCCAGACCGATCAGGAGACTACCTGACCGATCACCAGATCGATCAGAAGACTCCCTGATCGGTCACCGGACCGATCAGGAGCCACACAGTAGGTTCCCAACCTCACTGTGTGCTCCCTGATCGGTCTGGTGATGCTTGCTTAAGATGTCAAAGTATAAGTCTCCATGACTAAGATGACTTGAACACCACAAGTCAAAGGAACATCGCACTTAAGCTGCAGTAAGAACTTCACTGACATATCTATATGTAGACTATCATATGAAGTTTTATAGTCAGTCACTCCAATGAACTAGTTCCCTTAACTAGCATTCATGTTTATCTCCGGACATCTCAATGTCACCAGCCAGTGAGAATCAGCTGATTAGAGAATAACCCATGCTAGTCTCAACAGAATTGATAGTGTCCATATTTATCAATTCATCGACTAGGGACAATTTCAATACTTCACAATTGCACATGTAGAGATAATCACTAGTTGTGAGTTCATCACAAATTCTCTCATGCTGTGAATTATATTGCGGACATTCAGTAAATGAATTTAAGATCTCAATCAAATACACAAACATGTATACTCAAATAGTAAATATTCATTTATTAGAATAAATGATTACAATCATAAGGCGATTACCTTAGGACACTTCTCTCATATCACTAACATTTTCAGCCTCTCAACCAGCCGCTACCAGTCGACTACCCCTGGGGCAGTCGACTGGTCCAGTCGCAAACCTTCTGTGAGTTTTTAATTTTATTGACAGTCAACTGCCATTTTACCAGTCGACTGCCCAGCTTATACAATCACTCATTTTCACTCCGAAGACCCTCCTTCACGTGTGCCTTCAAGTATACTCCCTTGGCTCGCCCCTTGAAGTCCTCTTCCACTGGCTATCGTCCCTCGGATGCGCACACAAGCCTTCCCTTGGCTTGCCTTCATGCCACATTTCACGTGTGCCCTTTGAAGTCCACTTCCCGACTTGCCCTTGGAGTTCTCTTCCCTCGACTCTCGTCCCTCGGATCAGTCCTCCATGTGTGATTCTCCAAGTCCTGCAAACTCAATCACACATATCAAATAACAAGGGAAAACCTAACTTAAACCCTTTGCCCAAACATCAAAGCGCATGGTCACTCCGGACCATAGATTGCCCCCAACATGTCCTTCCTTATTGTTAGTTTAGTTTGATTGTATTCCGTTAGCACAACTAACATTGTAGGAAGTGTTGGATCGAGAAATGCGATAGAGGGGGGGTGAATATCGCAAAACTTTTTCGGATAAAGAATAGAGCGATTACGCAGCGGAAATTAAAAATAAACACGCAAACACAGGGATTTTTACTTGGTTCGGAGCCTGGGTCGACTCCTACTCCAAGGCCCACGGTCGTTGACCGTTTACTTTGGGCAATTCTATATGAGCGCAAAAAAAACGATTACAGAAAGATGGCACAAGTTGCAGTAAATTAAAAAGTACACTCTTGTTTTACCAACTCCCGGTGTAGCTTGAATTTCGGTGCAGTGGGAGGTGGACGGCGCTTCAATCTTGAGTCGGGAGGTTTCCGGAGCAGAGCGCGGTTGTAGAAGAGCGTAGTTGCGTTGAATGAATTCGGTGTTCTGAAGCTGGGGTCGAGGACCCCTTTATATAGGGCCTGGGGGCGCCCCCCCCCCCATGTGGCAGCAGATCCACTTTTATCTCGGTCAAGCCTGATCCCATCATCATCGGGATAAGGGCTTGACGGGGGCGCCCTGAACGCTGGGGGCGCCCGGGTTGACCGAGTCAAGCCTTATCTGTTGCGTTGGCTTCTGCTTCGAGTTCTGCGGCTGGGGGCGCCCTGGACAGCGGGGGCGCCCTGGCAGCCGGGGCCCCCGGGACAGCGGGGGCGCCCTGGACAGTAGCGCAGAAACTGCTGTTTGCTTTACTGTTCTGTTTCTTCACCTTGGGGTGCCCGAGACAGCGGGGGCGCCCTGAGCAGCTTCTTCAGAGTTGAATTTTGCTTCACTTGTCTTGTATTTACCTTGGGGGCGCCTGGGACACTCTGGGCGCCCTACTCAGCTTCTGCCTCACTCCTCTGAGGCTATCTAAGCTGCAGACACTCGGTCCTTCGGTCCTGCATCCAGGGTTAGTCCAAAACAAAATAATATAGATAAATATTAGTCTGATACAGCCTGAGTTGTCTTGGTTCTGACTTTAGTCTCCAAAATGGAGCCCTAGGTCGAACCGACGCCTACTGTTCCCTCAAAGGGGAACGCGTCCTCACCTACTCCTCTCGGGAGAGTTTACCTGGTGCCAACCGGCTCCTCCGGTTGGACTTTTGCCCGGCAGCCCTTCGTCAGGTCTTGGATACCAAGCTGTCCTTCACCTGGTGCCTAGCAGCCCTTCGCTAGGTATTTACTTCTGGCAGTCCTTCTCCAGAGCCTAGCTGTCCTTCGCTAGGGCTTTTCCTCTGGCAGTCCTTCGCCAGTGCCTAGCAGCCCTTCATTAGGGCTTTTCATATGACAGTCCTTCGCCAGTGCCTAGCAGCCCTTTGCTAGGGCTTTGCCTCTGGCAGTCCTTCGCCAGTGCCTAGCAATCCTTCGCTAGGGCTTTGTCCTGTACACTCAAGCAGCATGTTAGACAAACAAAACATCTTAACTTTTGAACCTTTTTGCCAATATCAAAACCCAGGTTTGACTTGGGTGCTTCATGCACAACAATCTCCCCCTTTTTGATATATGGCAATCCAGTTCAAAAAGTTAAGTTAATTACATAGATGATTTCCTAAGTTAGATTCCCTCCCCCTGGAAGAAATCTCCCCCTAGGTTTTTCAAAAGTACATAGTGTTTTGATTTTCCAAACTTAGAGGTTTTTTCAAGAAATTTTTCATGCTTAGAAAATTTTCAAGTTTTAGAAAAAGTTTTTCAAGCTTGGAAAATTTTCAAGTATAGAAAGTTTTTCAGGCTTAGAAAATTTTCAAGTATAAAAAGTTTTTCAAGCTTAGAGAATTTTCAAGTATAAAAAGTTTTTCAAGCTTAGAGAATTTTCAAGTATAAAAACTTTGGAGCAAGTACTTTTAAAGGAATTTGAAAATATTGTGTCAAGTACTTGAAAAAAAAATTAAGTACTATGAAATTAACAACACGGTTAAGTACTTGGAATAATTTTCAAAAAAATTGTTAAGTACTTAGGAATAATTTTTGAAAAAAGTGTTAAGTACTTAGACATAATTTTTTGAAAAAGGTGTTAAGTACTTAGGAATAAATTTTTAAAAAAAAATTGTTAAGTACTTAGGAATCAAAAAGGTTAAGTACTTAAAATGATTTTGAAATAAAATTTAAGTACTTGAAATGATTTTGAAAAAAAAAATTTAAGTACTTGAAATGATTTTGAAAAAAAATTTAAGTACTTGAAATGATTTTGAAATACACCAAGTAGGTATTTAAAGCCCTTTTTGAAGAAAATAGTTAAGTACGAAAAAAGGTTAATACTTTTTGAATAAAGAATAGGGAAAAAATTTGAAAAAAAATTTAATTCGCTCTTTTCTTTCCAATCTCTCCCCCTTTGACATATATCAAAAAATACAGTAATATTGCAAAAAAAAATGAATTTAATATTGCAAGAAATAAATTGCATTAAATAAATTTGTTGTACTGAATCAATTCAGGAACTAAACTTGGTTAAATCAATTTAAATCTGTAGGGTCCTGTCTAACCTAATTAGCTACTTACCAACTGTTATAAACAGTGGCTTTTGCTAGGGTTAGTCAAGTTAAGTGAACTGTTCAAGTTAGATTTTCTAAACTTGACACTTAACCTGATTACTGTTCAGTTTGTATTTAGTGTCCCAATTACTGCAGATGCACTGACTTAAAGCATCTTGAATTAAAGCAAAGACCTAAGCATCTCAACCCATTCTAGGTTATCAAACAGAAGTACCCTAAGGTGCTTGTGAGATGCTGGCTTCTAGATCTATAGGTGCATGCAGTTCTAGGGTTAGGGCCTAGGCTAAGTCCATTTCGAAGAAAGGCCCTAGTTTTGAAGGGGGTAGTTTTGAAATAAAACTAAGTTGAAAATTTGAAAAGAATTATTTTAAAATTAAAAAATAAGACAAAGGAAAAAATTTTGAAATTTTTTTTTAACAAAACAGTAAAGCAGAATTAAAGTTAGCCAAAAAAATGTTCCTACTCTACTAAGCACAATCCTAACTGCCTTCTTAGTGAGCTGAACTCAGACTCAGGTAGGGGTTTGGTGAATATGTCAGCTAGGTTAGATTTAGAATCTACATGCTTAAGGACTATTTCACCCCTGGCTACGTGATCTCTTACAAAGTGATGTTTGACTTCTATATGCTTAGTTCTGGAGTGTTGAATTGGATTCTTAGTCAAATTGATTGAGTTGATGTTATCAATATGAACTTGGGTTTGGTTATAATCTAGCTGAAAGTTCTTAAGAGTGTGCATCATCCATAAGAGCTGTGCTACACACTCTCCTAAGGCTACATATTCAGCTTCAGTTGTGGATAAAGCAACACAGTGTTGCTTTCTACTGCACCAACTTACTAAACTGTTTCCTAAGAGTTGGCAGCTTCCACTTGTGCTTTTTCTATCTAGCTTACAACCAACATAGTCAGAATCAGAGTATCCTGATAACTTAAAAGATGAAGTCCTAGGATACCAAATCCGTACATTTAGGGTGCCCTTAATGTACCTTAGGATTCTTTTTAGGGCTGCTAAGTGAGTTTCCTTAGCACAGGTTTGGTATCTAGCACACATTCCTACTGAGAAGAGGATATCAGGTCTGCTGGCTGTAAGATAAAGTAGACTTCCTATCATAGTTCTATAAAGTTTAAGGTCTACTGGTTTACCATCAGGGTCACTATCTATTTTTACATTTGTGGCCATGGGGGTACTTATGCTTTTAGAGTTATCCATTTTAAATTTCTTTATTAACTCTTTAGCATATTTAGATTGGTGAACGTAGTTTCCATCCCTAGTTTGTTTAATTTGTATCCCTAAGAAAAAGTTGAGCTCCCCAACTAAGCTCATTTCAAACTCATTTTCCATTATTTTAACAAATTCTTTTAGAAAATTAGAGTTTGTAGACCCAAAGATTATGTCATCTACGTAAATTTGGGCAATAAATATATCTTTTTCTAAGGTTTTAATAAACAAGGTTGGGTCAATTTGACCTTGTTTAAATTCTTTAGAAATTAAGTAGATGGATAATCGTTCATACCAGGCCCTAGGTGCTTGTTTTAGTCCATAAAGGGCTTTAGTAAGTTTATAGACATAATCAGGTTTTTCTAAGTCCTCAAACCCAGGGGGTTGTCCTACATAAACTTCTTCCTTAATTAATCCATTTAAAAAGGCTGACTTTACATCCATTTGGTATAGTTTGAATCCTTTATGGGATGCAAAGGCCAATAACATTCTAATGGACTCAAGTCTAGTTACTGGGGCATAGGTTTCATCATAATCCAACCCTTCTACTTGACTGAATCCTTTTGCTACTAGGCGGGCTTTATTTCGGACTATTTCTCCTTGATCATTTAACTTATTCCTAAAAACCCACTTAGTGTCAATGACGGATTTACCCTCAGGTTTAGGTACCAACTCCCAGACTTGATTCCTCTCAAATTGGGCTAACTCTTCTTGCATAGCTAAGATCCAGTCAGGATCAGGTAGGGCTTCCTCTATAGTCTTAGGTTCAATCTTTGAAATCATTGCTATCTGACTTAGGTTTCTATAGGAAGCTCTAGTTCTGACTCTTAAGGTTGGATCACCCACAATTTGATCAGTTGGGTGACTAAGTCTGGGTTTCTTGCTTTTTCTATTACTTGGCTCAGCTTCAGGTCCAGCTGGTCGAATAAGTTCAATACTAGGTTGATTGGTTGGTTCAATTGACTCAGAAGTTGGTTCAATGGTTAATTCATTTAAGGGTTCAATTAGGGTTTCTATATTATCTTCTTGATCAGTGTTTGATGAAGCTAGATTTGGATTATCAGTTTTTGGGTTAATTTCTTCATCAAATATTAGGTTGGTTGTTTCTTCAATTTTCTTAGTTTGTTTGTTGTAGACCCTATAGGCTCTACTTGTTGTAGAGTACCCTAAGAAGATACCTGGATTTGACTTAGATTGGAATTTTCCAAGATAGTCCTTGGTGTTTAGGATATGGACATTGCACCCAAAGACCCTAAGATAGTGTAGGTTTGGAAGTCTATGATAATATAATTCGTAGGGTGTTTTATTGTGTCGTTTGTTGATTAGGACCCTATTTTGGATATAGCAAGCCGTGCTAATTGCTTCTGCCCAATATTGGTTAGGTAGGTCAAATTCATTGAGCATAGCCCTAGCGGCTTCTTGTAGGGTTCTATTTTTCCTTTCAACTATCCCATTTTGTTAGGGGGTTCTAGGGCACGAAAATTCATGTTTATACCCATTTATTTTGCAGAATTCTTCGAATCGTTGATTCTCGAATTCTCCCCCGTGGTCACTCCTAAGTCTTTTGATTTTGGTGTCATTTTGATTTTCAATTAACTTACAAAAGTCATTGAATAGGTTCAGGGTTTCATCTTTGGTCTTTAGAAACCTGACCCAGGTAAACCTAGAATAATCATCAATTATCACTAAGCAGTATCGATTTCCACTTAGTGACTTGGCTCCATGTGAATCAAATAGGTCAAGGTGTAGGAGCTCAAGTGTAGTTTGGGTTTGATCAGTTTGGATTAGTTTGTGATTGGACTTGGTTTGTTTGCCTTGATTACATGAATCACATATTAGGTTTTCATGATTTTTAATTATAGGTATTCCTTTAATTAAGCCAAGTTGGGTGATTTTTGAAATGGTTCTTAGGTTAGTGTGACCTAGTCTCCTATGCCAGAGGTTTGATTGTTCTAACTGAGTTAACATGCATTTAGTTGCTGTGGGTAGGTTTATAATGTAAATATTATTTTTCCTAGTGCCCTTAAGCATGATTTCTGAGTCTTTCAGATTTCTAATCAGGCAGTTAGAATTATTAAAGGTAACTACATAATCTGAATCACACAACTGACTTATGCTAAGCAAGTTAAACTTGAAATTTTCAATCAACAAAACTTTCTTAATAATAAAGTTAGATTTAAGTTCAATATTACCTGACCCAATTACCTTGAGTGTAGCATTGTTGTCAATTGCAACTGAGCCTAGGTTTTTGAACTTGAGTTTGGTGAACTTCAATTTGTCTCCAGTCATGTGTCTGGAGCACCCGCTATCTAACATCCATTGGTCCAAATCTTTATGTTCCTACACATAAAGAGTTTTTGGTGATTTGGATCCAATTTGAGTTAGGAATAGCTTCAAATTGATTTTCACATCCTAGTCTGTCTCACCCAATCTAGGGTTTTCAAACACGTTAGCCTTAAGGTTTTTGTGAGACAGGTTTGAAGGTAAAAATAATTATGAAAAAGAGAATGATTAATTTTGAAAAATGTTTAATTTTGAAAAAGAGTGATTTTGAAAAAGAATTTTGAAAATAGTTTAGAATTTGAAAAAGAATGATTTTGAAAAAGAATTTTGAAAACAAGTTAGAATTTGAAAAAGAATGATTTTGAAAAAGAATTTTGAAAATAGGTTAGAATTTGAAAAAGTGTTTGAATCTATAATTATTTGAAATTTGTGTTAGATTCGAATTTGACATAAGGTAATTTGAATTTGAATTTCAGAAATTGGCTTCCAGGTCTTGGCGAGGCACTAGGCCTTCTTTGGTCGTAGCCTTATTGGATCAACAACCCTTTCCTTGACAAAGCCTTTTAATGAAATTTCATTTTCAAATTAAGTTAAGGCACTTTCTGGTCTAACTAGCTTGGGTCTTGGATCGGTAGCTTCGGCTGGTTTCACCAGTCTAAAGAGACCAAGTAGACTTGATCTTATTAGAGTTGGTTTCCCCAACGTACTATCATCTCACCTCCTCCCAATACTATGTTGTCAAATTTCAACTAATTAGTTAAGTCCTTAAGTCTAATCAAACCTAAGTCTAAGCATGGCAATTTGCAAAAATTAAATAAACAAGCAATCAATCAAATATGCAAATTAAAAACAAGAAAAGAAATTATCTAATTATGGAAATTGTTTTTATTTTGGCTCCCCCTGGACTAAAGCCTCGGTAATGGTTAGGCAAGATGTGAATCTTGTCCTTGGGGATCCAAAATTGATTTGAACCAGTTTGGTTAATCAGGCATAGTTTTGGCACCCATGCCTGAACCTTAGGTCTGGACTGGTTCAGTACAGCATAATACGATCTTTGTCGAGCCTTGGTTCGATAGCCCAACCCGGATCGATTTAGAACGGACTTCTATTTTCCAAGAATCATGTCAAGACCCTTGGAACCAGAAGTGAATCGTTCTAAAGCTGTTCTTAGATCCATAACTTGAGTTTTCAGAAAGGAGTTCTCTGATTCAAGTTTTTCAACTTGATCAGAGGTTCCTTCCTGAACTTTCTCAGTTGGGGATCTAGAATCAGCTCCCTCTTTCAGGAGTTTTACTTTCTGTCGGAGGGACACGATTTGGAGTTTGGCTTTCGCCAAATCTCGAGAAAGATAAGAAATTAAGGAATTCAACTGACATCTAGAAAAACCAGTTACCTTGATTTCTCCGTCATCTGAAAAGGTTAGCTTGCCATCATCCTGTTCTGAATCTGACTCGGTCTCAATTTGTTTTGATGCAGTCAGTGCAAGCAGGTTCGATTGGATTGGATCTTCCTCTTCTTCTTCTGAGGATGATTCATCTCAGGTTGCTTGGAGTGCCTTCTTCTTCTTTGTTCTTTTTGCTTCTTTCAGGTTGGGGCTGTCCGTTTTTTAGTGCCCTTTCTTCTTGCACTCATAGCAGGTTACGTTCGGCTTGTCGTTGGAAGGTTCAACTGGATCGTCCTTCTTTCGGTTCACTTTTCTTCTGTTAGACTGGTTCTTCAGCTCTTTGTAGTAGCTTCGGGCCAGTCGAACCAGCTTTGGTCGATCACCTTCTTCGTCTTCAGAGTCTGAGTCTAAATCAGACTTTGGTGCAGGTTGAGCTTTCTTCTTGAATTGTCTTCCAGTTTTTCCTGCAAAAAAGGCAACACCTTTCTCGGCCAAATCATTGTTAGTCTGTTCATGAAGTTCAAGTTCAGAAAAAAGCTCATCTAACTTAACCTTAGAAAGGTCCCTTGAAACCTTGTAAGCATCTACCATAGATGCCCACAAAGTATTTCTAGGGAAGGTGTTTAAGGCATACCTGATTAGGTCACGATTTTCAACCTTGTGACATATTGTGTGGAGCCCGTTCATGAGTTCTTGGATACGGGCGTGGAGCTGAGCTGCTGTTTCGTTGTCGCTCATCTTTATTGTGTACAATTTGTTTAGGAGGAGATCCCTCTTGCTGATCCTGGTGTCTGATGTTCCTTCGTGCAGCTCGATCAGCTTCCCCCAGAGCTCCTTTGCACTATTGAAGGGTCCCACCTGGTTCAGATCCTCTTTTGTTAAGCTGCATTGTAGAGTTTGAGTTGCTTTTGTGTTGGCTTCTATTTTGCGGTTTAGGGCAGTGTCCCACTCGGTTTAGGACTGAGGTACTCCTTCGGCGTTCTTCGGGATTTCCAGTCCGGACTGGATGATAATCCACATGTCTCCATGAGTTTTCAGGTGGACCTCCATTCGACTCTTCCAGTAGGAGAAGTCTTCTCCACTGAAGAGGGGCGGTCTAGCGGTGCTAAATCCCTCTTGGATGGCCATTTGATCTGTAAAGAAATAAAACTGACAAAAAAAAAGAAAGTCCCAAGACATGGTCTTGGATTAGTAGTGCGGGAATTAATAATAAGAAAATTTTAATCAAGGGGTGTTATACCAACCTTGATTAATCGAGGAAAAGGAAAAAGAAATTCAAAAAAACTTTAAGAAAAATCAGAAAAAAATCTCAAATTGGTGGTTGCACCAAAATTGAGTAACCCCGCTTTGATACCACTTGTTAGATCGAGAAATGCGATAGAGGGGGAGTGAATATCGCAAAACTTTTTCGGATAAAGAATAGAGCGATTACGTAGCGGAAATTAAAAACAAACACGCAAACACAGGGATTTTTACTTGGTTCGGAGCCTGGGTCGACTCCTACTCCAAGGCCCACGGTCGTTGACCGTTTACTTTGGGCAATTCTATATGAGTGCAAAAAAAACGATTACAGAAAGATGGCACAAGTTGCAGTAAATTAAAAAGTACACTCTTGTTTACCAACTCCCAGTGTAGCTTGAATTTCGATGCAGTGGGAGGTAGACGGCGCTTCAATCTTGAGTCGGGAGGAATGAATTCGGTGTTCTGAAGCTGGGGTCGAGGACCCCTTTATATAGGGCCTGGGGGCGCCCTGAACGTTGGGGGCACCCCCCCCCCACGTGGCAGCAGATCGACTTTTATCTCGGTCAAGCCTGATCCCATCATCCTCTGGATAAGGCCTTGACGGGGGCGCCCTGAACGCTGGGGGCGCCCAGGTTGACCGAGTCAAGCCTTATCTGTTGCGCTGGCTTCTGCTTCGAGTTCTGCGGCTGGGGGCGCCCTGTACAGCGGGGGCGCCCTGGCAGCGGGGGCGCCCTGGACAGTAGCGCAACACTGTTGTTTGCTTTGTTGTTCTGTTTCTTCACCTTGGGGGCGCCCGGGACAGCGGGGGCGCCCTGAGCAGCTTCTTCAGAGTTGAATTTTGCTTCACTTGTCTTGTATTTACCTTGGGGGCGCCCGGGACACTCCGGGCGCCCTACTCAGCTTCTGCCTCACTCCTCTGAGGCTATCTGAGCTGCAGACACTCGGTCCTTCGGTCCTGCATCCAGGGTTAGTCCAAAACAAAATAAAGCAGATAAATATTAGTCTGATACAGCCTAAGTTGTCTTGGTTCTGACTTTGGTCTCCAAAATGAAGCCCTAGGTCGAACCGACGCCTACTGTTCCCTCAAAGGGGAACGCGTCCTCACCTATTCCTCTCGGGAGAGTTTACCTGGTGCCAACCGGCTCCACCGGTTGGACTTTTGCCCAGCAGCCCTTTGCCAGATCTTGGATACCAAGTTGTCCTTCGCCTGGTGCCTAGCAGCCCTTCGCTAGGTCTTTACTTCTGGCAGTCCTTCGCCAGAGCCTAGCTGTCCTTCGCTAGGGCTTTTCCTCTGGCAGTCCTTCGCCAGTGCCTAGCAACCCTTCGCTAGGGCTTTTCTTCTGGCAGTCCTTCGTCAGTGCCTAGCAGCCCTTTACTAGGGCTTTGCCTCTGGCAATCCTTCGCTAGGGCTTTGTCCTGTACACTCAAGCAGCATGTTAGACAAACAAAACATCTTAACTTTTGAACCCTTTTGTCAATATCAAAACCCAGGTTCGACTTGGGTGCTTCCTGCACCAACAGGAAGAACCGCGAAACAAGTGGGTGAACGACTATTCACCCTCCTCTAGTCGTGCCATCGATCCCAATAAGTGGTATCAGAGTCGGGGTCGCTCGTCTACGGACTAACCGCCAGGAGAGCAAAGAGCTAGAGGAAATGGCGGCCAGAGAAAGATTGAGAGATAGCATCTACATCCCACCTCCCTATGATCGCGAGAGTTTCGACTATTGGAGGATGCAGATAAAAGTTTGGTTCAATATGGATTGGGATTTAATGATCGCCATCGATCATCCATTTGAAGCTCCAAGAGATAAACACGGGAAAAAGCTCCGATCACGAAATTGGACTAAGGAGCAACAAACACAATCGAAGGCAAATAATAAGGTAATTTCAATTTTACTTAATATTGTACCTAATGATGTGATTAGCCGTGTAGGCGAATATAAAAATGCACATGAGCTATGGAGCAAGATAATAGTGCTTCATGAAAACCCTACACGAGTAAAAGAAGAAAAAGTGCTCAAGAAAATGGGCTTAGTGGTCCAAGAGAAAGAAAAGGCCCGATCGGATGAAAAGAAAAGCTCAACATCCGAGGAGGAGGGAAAAGATGAAGAACAATCGACCTCCTCAAGTAACGTGACACAAGAAGATGAAGAAACATCATCCACTTCATCCAAGGCTGAAGAAGAAGCCAAGACCAATAAAGAATGGATCTTGGAAGTCAACCTTGCAAGCACCTCCACCAAAGCAAAGTCCAAAGATCACATAATTTGCTTTGGGTGCAATAAAAAGGGACACTATAAGGATAAGTGTCCATTAGGTAAAAAGCAGGTAAACCCTAAACTCAATTCAATTAATTTGAAAACTAACATTGGTTGTAGGGATGGACCAAGGAAGGAGAAGAAACATATAAGATGCTTCACATGTAGTGAGCTAGGACACTACCACACCAAATGCTCATGAAAAGGAGAATTCAAGAAATTGAAGTATTTGAGAAAATGAGAAAAGAAGGAGAAAAGGATGAGCTCACATCAAGGGGGAGCTATTAGGGTAAGGGAGGTAATCCCTAACTTTAATTTGAAAAGCAATTTAAATTCCTCCATGCATGTTAGAAATAATGCTAATCATTTTCCCATGCATAATTATGGTTTTAAATATCATGATCAAAATAGGGTTAATATTGCAAATCAAAACCCTAGGAATTTCATGCATCATGATAAACCTAGAACCTTTAGACCTAAGGAGCAAGGCATTAATCCCAAGAAAGGGAGACACATGCCTAGACAAATGGGTAGGTCTAGGAATGTCCAAGGTCGACATGTTGATTTTAGGTTTAAGAACCTAGAAAGGAAAAATCAAGCTTTAAGGGCAAAGCTTGATAAATTAGAGAAAATCCTAGATAGATTCACTATTGGATATAAGAGTTTAAGTATGGTGTTGGGTACCCAAAAACCCAATAATGATAGATCGGGTTTGGGATACCGATCTAGGTCCTCAAATGCCAATGGAAAAATATATGCTAGGGTAGCATATAGTTATGGCAAGGAGGAGAAGTCCAAGAATGGCAAGGGAGTGCCATTTAAGGGTAAAAAGAAGTGCTTAACCAAGGAAAAGGTGTCCAAATTTAAGAAAGTTAAGTTTGTAGGCCAAGAGTCACCGGAGACTCACCGGTGTGGCCTAGTGTTTGATGAGTCACCTAGGGAAGTGGTTAAGGCTAAGAGCTCAAGGAGGAGCTCTAGGAGTCAAGTTAGGACCCATGGCAAATGGATCTCGGGTGGTTTCCTCCCGGAGGTCTAGGTAGGTTATGAAGTGTGCCAAAGGATTTGGAGACGGACTTGAGTCTCAATCCTTGGGTTTTGGCACAACGGGTTTGAGTGTTATGCATGAAAAATATGACATTTGGGTCATAGTGTATGAAAATTAGTTTTTGATGTATATATGTTATATAAACCAATGCTAGAGATGTATTGTGGGTTGGTATGGGTAGATACATCAAGAGAAGGTCAAAACTAGGACTTTAGGTCAAGGTTCAATTGAACCATTTAAATAGTTTTGGATTTTGTGTCGATCTTGGGATTGGTGATAGATACATTTTTGAATGTATTTTCCCCAAGTAGACATGGGCACCACAATCCTCTCCATAAAATTTAGAAATTTTTGGAGAATTATGAAATTTTTGGTGTATTTCTGAAATTGGGTTAGAAATGTTAGAATTACAGTTATCAGGGTACCAGTCAACTGGTACAGGGGGCAGTCGACTGGTAATAGTATTTCTAGAGAGAGATTAGCTACTGTATAATTTTTCGACGGGATCAGTAAACTGGTAACTATCTCAGTCGACTGATACATGCTGAAACTATTTTTTAGCAGTCGAAAAGTGTCCTAATGATGTAAAATAAGTGTATAATCTTATAGGGGGTTAATACACTTTGTTTATGATCATTAGAGGTTAAAGAATCCAATAATTGAGATATTTTTGGAGTTCTTTTTGATGTGTGGCAAAGGGGGAGAAGTATTAGGTTTAAGTGGGAAACCAAACACGCCTTTGCAAGAAATCCTAGGTCAAGGGGGAGCTTAGGTAAAGGGGAAGCATTATTGCTCATTTATTAGCAAAGGGGGAACCTTGTGATAGGTTCTTAAAAAGCCTTTGTAAGTCCAATGTAGGGAGAGCCTCGGAAAGGTTCTTAAAAAGCTCGTTTGGTTAAAATCCTAACTCTTGGGAGTTTACGTGTGGGGGATGCCTAGTGATAGGATCCATGCATGTTGGCATATGCATTGGCGGTATAAGTCCAAGGTCTAGTCTTGGTAACGTAAGTCCAAATATTGATTAGCATTTGTATTTGCTATTTGTTTTCCTTAACTTAAACATATCGCCAAACATTAAAAAGGGAGAGATTGTTGGAGCAATCTATGGTCCGGAGTGACCATGTGTTTTGATGTTTGGCCAAAGAGTTTAAGTTAGGTTTACCCTTGTATTTGATATGTGTATTTGAGTGTGTAGGTTTACAGGATACACATAGGCTTAGTTGGACGACTTCGGGTCTGGTGAAGGATTGCATGAGGAGACAAGCTGTGGGCTTGTATGCATCCGAAGGACCGTAGACAAAGCAGGAACGATAAGCTGAGGGAAGCGCACTTCGAGGCATACGCGAAGGATAACATGATGACGAGTCGTGGGCTTGTATGCATCCGAGGGACGAGAGCCAAAGTCGAAGAAGGCTTGAAGGCAACAGGTCGAGGCTGCTAGGTGAAAAGTCAGCTGAGTCGTGAGGGTCCGAGTGTGAGAGAATTGTACTCGGGAAGGGAAACCCTAGGTTTAGAGTTCGGGCAGTCGACTGATGGTTGAATCAGTCGACTGATGAAGGTCATAGAAAGATCAGTCGATTGATTAGATGATCAGTAGACTGGTGTCGGCTGGAATTCGAACGTTGGGCTATAACGTTCGAATCTGAGGTGGACCAGTCGATTGGTGTTAGCACCAGCCAACTGGTAATGGCTGTTTCAGCTTTAAGCTCTATTTAAGAGAGCTCGATTTGCCTGAGCAAAGGTTGACGAAATAGGCTTGGTTAAAGCTTATTAGTAGTCTACCAAGCTCAGAGTTCTTGTGCGAGTTTGTGGCGATGTTTCTCCACCCACAAGGATCTACGTGAACTAGCCGGAGGTCTTTTGGGGAATCATCCACCGACGGATCGGGATCGTCCACCTTACGGACTGTCGTAGAGTAAGAGTCTTCATCTCCGAACCACGTAAATCGGTATGTCCTTCCTTATTGTTAGTTTAGTTTGATTCTATTCCGCTAGCGCAACTAACATTGTAGGAAGAACCACGAAATAAGTGGGTGAACGGCTATTCACCCTCTCTAGCCGTGCCATCGATCCCAACACCAGGGACGGTACTGGCTTCCTTCCTCCCATGGGCGGAGCCTATTAGGCCCAGTGTGGGCAGCTGCCCACACTAGGCCCCACAATAAAATTTTATTAGTAAACAAAACAAAATGAAAAGGTTGAAAGAAATGGTCACGGTAATAAGTTAAGAAAAGGAAAAAAATGTTGAAAAGTGGAACACGACAAGCAGATAAAAAATGAAATGTTGTTTTTTCCCTTCGTGACCCAAACACCGCTATTGCAGTCGTCGACTCGCCGTAGGGCCCCGATTCACCGTAGATCAAACTCGTCGCCTCATTGCCCCGACACTCCATAGGAGTCAGACTTTCCAATCTCCACACTTAGTACTCTGCAAGATTTTATCAAGAGACGAGCATAAAAGCAAAGCGGCTAAAGGTAATCATCTAACTCTAATTCCTAAATGATTTAGGCTAAATCCCTACTTATTTTTTTCTTGTCAATTAATCTAGTTTACGTGTGACTCATGATTTTTTTTATATCTATTTTCATTAGGAAATCATTTTATTGACAATGCATAGATTTTTTAAAAGAAAACATTCAGAATTAGATGAACAAAATATTGAAGAGGTTAGAGTTGAAGAATTTGATTTTTCATAACTACTAGTAGATCCTGAACTAAGAATTCCAATTTGTGATTATAATGCTAATATTAGGGATCAAGATCGAAGGATATATTTGCAAAGGGGACCATGTCAACCTTCAAGATATGAATTTCCAAAACGAAAATTTGGAGTAAGTCAATTTAGACGGTTCAATCCTTCCTGGTTTAAGGAATTTGGCAATTGGTTGGAAAATAGTATAGAAAAAGATGTTGCATATTGCTTGTATTGCTATCTCTTCAAAACAACAAAGGGAAAACAAGCAGGAGGAGAAAATTTTGTTAGCGAAGGCTTCACAAATTGGAAGAGTAAAGATAGACAAATATTCATGTTGGACAACATGATAGTCAACATCATAAAGCTCGAATGAATTGTGAAGCTTTGATGAATCAAGATGAGCATATTCAATCAATTCTGCACAAACAGTCAAAGCAAATGCAGAATAATTATCGTATCCGTTTGAATGCTTCAATTGATTGTATCAGAGTTTTATTGAGACAAGAAAATTCATTTCAAGGTCACGATGAAACTGAAGGTTCTCTTAATCCTAAAAACTTTCTCATTCAATTAGAGTTTTTAGGTGCTCATAATAAAGAGATTAATGATGTGATATTGAAAAATGCATCTAAAAATTACAAGTTAACATCACCTGATATTCAAAAGGATATAGTGAGTGCTTGTGCAACTGAAATAATTAATATTATTATCAGAGATATTGGTGATTCATTGTTCTCTATTTTAGTTGATGAATCTCGTGACGTGTCAGCAAAAGAGCAAATGTCAGTTGTTTTGCGTTATATGGATAGCAGTGGGCATGTAAATGAGCATTTTATCAAAATTAAACATGTTACTAGTACTACAACACTCTCACTTAAAGTTGTCATTGATAAGATATTTTCTAAATATAATTTGAGTATGTCTAAGTTGAGAGGATAAGGTTATGATGGAGCAAGTAATATGCAAGGTAAATTTAATGGTGTAAAAGCACTTATTTTAAAGGAGAGCCCATGTGAAGTTTACATTCATTGTTTTGCCAATCAACTTCAACTAGCTCGTATTGTTGTGTCAAAGAAAAATCTTCCGATTTCTAATTTCCTTCATGTTGTTGGTGATGTGATAAATGTTGTTGGATCATCCTGCAAATGGTCTGATCTTCTTTAAGAGAAACATTCAAATTTTATTATTGAGGCATTGGATAGGGATGAAATTTCTACTGGTCAGGGACTCAATCAAGAAACTTCCCTTCAATGTGTTGGGGATACACGTTGGGGGTCACATTATAATTCTTTGATCAGGTTGATTTCTATGTTCTCTGCTGTCAATGATGCACTCGAAATGATTTCAGAAGATAATTCCAGATCTCCTGATCAAAAAACTGACACATTTAATTTATTGGAGTCAATACTTTCATTTGATTTTGCATTCAATCTACACTTGATGGAACACGTCTTAGGTGTAGGATCGATGTCGTCGATAGAGGGAGGGGGTGAATATCGACTCAAGTTGTCATGAATTCGTTCGTCGTTCTAGATAGAGAGTTAGTATGTAGCGAAAATAATAGAACGAAAACACAATGCTAACAGGAAGGATTTACTTAGTTCCCAACCCCCCAAGGTTAGTACGTCCAAGGCCTAATCACGGGTAGCGCTCGTCCACTAGTGGTCTCCTTTCCGAAATTTCCGGAGGCGGAGAAACCCGTCTTACAGTTTGATTACAAGCAAAATAATATGAAAGAAAGTACAACTTATAAATTGAAACGCAAACTAAAATAGAAGACGAAGTTCTGGCCAATCCGGAAGTCTAAAGTGCCGAGCACTTCCTCCTGGAGCCTCCTTCGTGGCAGAGCTTCATTTTGGAGCTTTTGCTTTGCACAGAATCGCTTAGCGGAATGGATGATCTGAGTTGAGGGGACGCAACCCCTTTATATAGTACTTCTCGGGTGCCCTAGAGGCCTTTAAGGCGCCCTACACTCGGTCAAATCTGATCTGTAGTCGCAGACTTCATGGATGGATAAAGTCAGCCTTCCCAGGCGCCTGACAAGTCCAGGGCGCCTGAGCTGTAGGGGCGCCTGGGATGAAGTCCCTCATCCACTTATCCAGGGCACCCTAACATTCTAGCGCTTGGCTTCATTTAGGCACCCAGGAAGGGCTTTCTCAGGTTGTGTCTTTGTGTTTGCTTGCCTATCTTACCTCCAACTTCAGGTACCTGCAAGATAAACACACATACAACAAATAGATGAATGATTATAGGTTCTGACTTTGGATTTCAGCGAAATCCTAGGTCAAACCGACGCCTAATGTTCCCTTTCCCGGGGAACGCGCCTTAACCTACTCCACCCTAGAGAAGTTGTCTTTTGCCAACCGGGACCTTCGGTTGGACTTTTACTTAGCCTCCGAGACTCCCGGATCTCGAGACGTCCGAACCTCGACCCGTCTCTACTTCTATCCTTAGTCATCGCTCGGCTAAGTTGCTCGATCCCTCGGACCAAGACTTTGTGCTTGGCCTTCCATAACCCAGATCTTGAGACGTCCGATCCTCGACCCGTCTCTACTTATGTCCGCAATCGCCGCTCGACAAAGACTTTGTTGCCCGATCCCTGACCAGGACTTCGTGCCCAATTCCTCGAACCAGGACTTCGGTGCCCAACCCTCAGCCAGGACTTATTGCCCAATCCACGACCAGGACTTAGTGCTCAATTCCGCAGGTCAAGACTTTTTGCCCAGCTTCACTCACTAGGACTTAGTTCACCATGATAAGGATTTAATTTGCTAGTCATATTAATTCTGACTAGACTTCTCTTCTGCCAAACATCAAGTCCTGTTTGGCTCAATCCTTGGTCTAACTGACCAATCTTGGGTTTTCTGCTAAACATTAGATCCTGTTTAGCTAACCCATGTTCTCACTGTTAGGACCAAAAGGAATTAGATATCTCCACAATGACATGATATTATCCACTTTGGGCCTAAGCCCTCATGGTTTTGCTCTTGGGCTCTCCCAAAAGGCCTCATACCAATGGAGATATCTTTCTTCCTTATAAGCCTATGATCTTTCCCATGTGTTTTCGATGTGGGACTATGTTTGCAACCATGCAACCCCAACAATCCCTCCCTCAAACAAAGGACCACAGACCCCCCCTCAAGCGGAAACCCTTTCCGTTTGATGTCTGATCCTCAACCCACCAGGACTTTCTGCCCCTCGGTCCACCCGACCTACTAGGACTTCAACGCCTAGCCGCAACTAGGACTTTCTGCCCCTCGGTCCACCCGACCTACTAGGACTTCAACGCCTAGCCGCAACTAGGACTTCTCTGCCTGGTGTCTGGTCCTCTTGATCAAGACATGGGAGCCCACACATCCTTTATTTAAGGCTTAACCCACATGGTTAGATCGGATCATGGCTCTAGCTCGTGCGTCTTCCGGCGGTTAGTCCGGTGAAGAGCGACCTAGCTCTGATACCAATTGTTAGGACCAAAAGGAATTAGATATCTCCACAATGACATGATATTATCCACTTTGGGCCTAAGCCCTCATGGTTTTGCTCTTGGGCTCTCCCAAAAGGCCTCATACCAATGGAGATATCTTTCTTCCTTATAAGCCTATGATCTTTCTCATGTGTTTTCGATGTGGGACTATGTTTGCAACCATGCAACCCCAACACTCACTTGATCAAACCCTTGGTACATTGTTAACCCGATTAAATCTAGGTTTGATCACCCTGCCAAACATCAAGTTATGTTTGGCTAACCCTTGGTCTTCTTTGTTGGTGCAGGAAGCACCAGATCGAACCTTGTTTTGATATTGGCAAAGGATTCAAAGTTAAGGGTTATTTGTTGTCTAACAATGCTGCTTGAGAGTGCAGGAAACAAAGTCCTAGCGAAGGGCTGCTAGGCACCTGACGATGGGCTGTCAGGAAACCAAGTCCTGGCGAAGGGTTGCTAGGCGAAAACCAAGTCCTGGCGAAGGGCTGCTAGGCGAAAACCAAGTCCTGGCGAAGGGCTGCTAGGCGAAAACCAAGTCCTGGCGAAGGGCTGCTGGGCGAAACTCAAGACCTGGCGAAGGGCTGCTGGGCAAAAATCAAGTCCTGGCGAAGGGCTGCTGGGCGAAACTCAAGACCTGGCGAAGGGCTGCTGGGCAAAAGTCCAACTGGAGGATCCGGTTGGCACCAGGTAAATTCTCCCGAGAGGAGTAGGTGAGGACGCGTTCCCCTTGAGGGAACATTAAGCGTCGGTTCGACCTAGGGCTCCATTTTGGAGACCCAAAGTCAGAACCAAGACAGCCAAGGCTGTGTAAAATTAACTTATTAATTGCTGTTTTGGACTAATCCTGGATGCAGGACAGAAGGACTGTGTTTCTGCAGCTCAGAGAGCCTCAAAGGAGTGAGGCAGTAGCTGAGCAGGGCGCCCCGGATGTTTCGGGCGCCCCAGAGTCAACCCAAAGTCAGCAGAGCAAGTAAACGCCCCGCGCGCATCGGGCGCCCCGCGTGTCGCGGGCGCCCACTGTGCCACGCCACTGGCAGCTACAGCAGCTCACCCTCGCGAAGAAGATGAAGCCTTGACCGGTCAACCTGGGCGCCCCGCACGCGTCGGGCGCCCCAGTCAAAGGTGATCCTGAAGAAGTAGAGATCAGCCTTGACCAGAGGGCTCGCCGGATCGAAAGCCACGTGGGGGGGCGCCCCGAGCATCCCGGGCGCCCCCAGCCCTATATAAAGGACCCTCGACCCTCTTCTTCAGGCATCAATTCTTCGGACACTTCCACGCTCTTCTGCTCTCGTGCTTTGCTCCAGATACTGCCCAACTCGAGCCGACGACGTCCCGCTGCCCCGAAATCTTCGATCTACTCCGGACGTCGGTAAAAGAAGAGCATAATTCTTATTATATAAAGTTTACTGCACTTATTCTGTATTCAATAATTGTAAACTGGTTTACGAACTTATAGAATTGCCCGCAGAAAACGGTCAACGACCGTGGGCCTTGGAGTAGGAGTCGACACAGGCTCCGAACCAAGTAAAACGACCGTGTTAGCATTGTTTTTGTGTCTTATTTCCGCTGCGCACTTACTCTTTTTAAATCCGAACGATTTGCGACATTCACCCCCCTCTCTCGCATCTCTCGATCCAACAAGTGGTATCAGAGCGGGGTTATTCAAAGTTGGTGCAACCACCACTTTGAAATTTTTTTTCGGATTTTTTTTCGCTTTATTTTTCAAATAAATAATATCTGTGAGTGTATTTAAAATATCCTTACGCCTTTTTCAATTCTGAATTCTCATTTTCTCACCATAAGTCAGAATTGATAAAAGAATCAATTTGTGAAAACTTGTCGTAAAATTTTTTATTATTATTTTAATATTTTTCCTCGAAATTCGTGCTACCTTAAATCAAGAAAATTTTTTTCCAAACATTAAATTCTTATTCTTTTCATTTATCAGAATTGACAAAATCATCATTTTCAAAAAATTTGTCATAAATTGTTTTTTTTTAATTTTATTATTAATTCGCCTCGAAATTCGTGCAACATTTGTTTTGGACAATTTTTTTCCTTCTCCCGCACTACTAATCCAAGACCAAGTCTTGGTACATTTCGGTTAATTCTGTTGTGTGCAAGGGTTTTTAAATGGCCAATCGAGAATGGAACAGTACCCGTCCACCACTCTTCTCCGACAAGAACTTCAACTCTTGGAGAAGTCAAATGGAGTCGCTTCTAAAAACCCATATGGACATATGGATGATCATTCAAACAGGGTTCCACCCCCCTACAGAAGATGGACTATCAATCGCCTGGGATAAACTGGACGAACCAACCCTCAACCAAATTGAGACTGATGCAAGAGCAACTGCAATTCTTCAATGCGGTCTAACCAACGAACAACTCAAGCTAGTCGGTTCATTTGGATGTGCTAGAGAAATTTGGGAGAAATTGATCAATCTTCATCAAGAAATCTCAGATGAAGAAGAAGATCAGGTAAGTTATCTCGCACTCTCGGTCCAAGCACAGACAGCCGAGTCAGAGTCTGAACCTGAACCCAGAGTCGAAATCGAACAAGCAGAATCAGACGACGAACTGACTGAGATGGTAACCAATTTCAAATTCCTTTCTAAATTAGAATTAAATAATCAAGCTGATACTGCAATGGTCGAGGAAGGTATAACTTTTGCAGGGAAAACTCCAAGAGAACCACCAAAGAAGGAGCTTCAACAAGTATCCGAGTCCGACTCAGACACGGAACCAGAAGATGAATCTAGATCCGAGACAGCAACAATTAAGGGGGAGATTCCCAATAAGGAATCAAAAGGTAAAATTACAAATTTAAATTTTAAAAATCATATAATTTGTTACATATGCAGGGAGAGAGGGCACTACCAAACTAAGTGTCCTACTCGTGAGATTCAAACGATACCACCGACGACAACAAAGAAACGAGCTCCAAAAGCACGAAAGAACAAGAGTCGCATTCAATGCTTCAAGTGTCAGGAGTTTGGGCATTACAAAGAGGAATGCACAGATAAACGTTACAAAGATCCAGGGCAACCAACCAAAATGGGTAACTGTAATTTACATCCAAATCAACTCTTTACCTTGAATACTGATAGTTTAATTAATCTCCCTTGGTCAAATTTAGATATGGATGCATGCTTAGATAACTTAATGAAATCATGTATATTAGCAAAGTCAAAATTCAAAATGTTAAGACAAGAAAATGAGACTTTGAAAATTAAAATTGATATACAAGAAAAACTGATTAATAATTTTGCAAACTTAGAAAATCCAGAAATTTCTCCTCACTATGACATTATCTGAAGTTTTATTTTGGCTATTCATAGGACTAGATAGCTTAAGGACTTAACCAATTACTTGAAATTTGAAAACATAGTATTGGGAGGAGGTGAGATGATAGTACGTTGGGGAAACCAACTCTAATAAGATCAAGTCTACTTGGTTTCTTTAGACTGGTGAAACCAGCCGAAGCTACCGATCCAAGACCCAAGCTAGTTAGACCAGAAAATGACCTAATTTAATTTGAAAATGAAATTCCATTAAAAGGCTTTGTCAAGGAAAGGGTGGATGATCCCATAAGGCTACGGCCAAAGAAGGTCTAGTGCCTCGCCAAGACCTGGAAGCCAATTTCTGAAATTCAAATTCAAATTATCTTTTGTCAAATTCGAATCTAACGCAAATTTCAAATAATTATAGATTCTAATCTATGTTCAAAATTTCTGCTTTCTAAACTTATTTTTTTTATCAAATCTATTTTCAAAATTAAATAACTTTTTTCAAAATAAATGAAAATTCCTTTTCAAAATTATTTTTACCTTCAAACCTGTCTCACAAAGAACTTTTAAGGTTAACTGTTTGAAAATCCTAGATTGGGTGAGACAGGAAAATTAAGTTCAATTAAAATTTCTTTTATGTTGTGTTTTAATTCAGAGGATAATTCCAACATAGTCAAACCATGATTAACATAGTCAAACATGGATAACACTGAAGTCCCCTAGGACATTAGATTGAGTTAAATAGTAAAGGGGAGTGGTTTATTCTTTTTAATTTTCTTTCAAAATATCTTTGAAAAATTATTATCATTTCAAAATGTTTTTCGAAAAAGGGGCTTATGTTTGAAAATTATCTTCAATTCAAGTTGAATTTCCTAAAATTATATTACCGTACTGATATTCAAAATTATTCTTTTGATTTTAATAAACCCTAAAGACACAGAGGAAGGTCCACTTCATGATCCATAAGGACTCCTGGGATGTGTCAAATTTAGGGGGAGTTTGAGTCAAAAGAAGAATTTCTGAAATGTGTTTATTATTTTTTTTGGTTATTAGACAATTCTTATAATTTAAATCAAACCTTAAGACTCAGAGGAAGATCGCTTGTAGTCAACAAGCTTCCTAGGACTGGGTCAAGTTTAGGGGGAGATTAAATTAAAAGAATTATTGAATTATATGTTTTCATGCACTGCACGTTTAAAATCCTTTTGAAAACTTAAATTTTTCTTTCAAAATATTATTATTTTATTTTTTAAATTCTTTTGGAAATAGTATTTACTTGAGTTGGAAAATTTCCAGGACACTTAGGAAACTGTCCTTGTAGTTAACAAGGTTTCCTAGGATTGTGTCAGACTGGAAAAGTAACCAAAGCAAGTAAAATATTATGCGTTAAAAACAATACTTTTGTAAGTGCCTTCAAAAGATAATTTTCTCTAATATTATAAAAGCACTTATAGTTTTTAATGCATAATCTTCTTATATCTTCAAAAATGCACAATATCTTTCAAAAGTACTTCTACTTTTCAAAATATAATATTTTCAAAAGTACTAATATTTTCAAGGCAATAGTGTTCTAAGTGAATGAATTTTTCTAAAAGACTTGCATACAAAAATAATTTTTTTAATACCTTTCAAAGTGGAGTTTTGGTGCATGTTAAGCTTTTGCTATGCTTTCAAAAATTATGCTAAGTATTTTTATGTTTTCAAAACTCATAGGCTCTGATACACAAATTTTAAATTTTTTAAAAACATATATATATTTTTTGATATATGGCTAAGGAGAAGAATTTCTCATTAAGAGGAAAGATTGGTTAAGAGAGAAAAGGCTAAAATTATCTTTTTTGTCTTTCAAAAAGTAAAGCTCTTGTCGTTCAAAGTTCAATATTTTCAAAAATTAACTTTACTTGGTTTTCAAAGCTTAAGTACATCTTTTGGAAAATCAACTTTACTGACTGGTAAGAAAATTTTCTAAGTAAAAAATTCAAACTCTCTTGAAAATTTTTCAACTCCAAACATTTTCTAACTTAAAAAGGTTCTCTTGAAAGTTTCTAAGTAATAAAAAATTGAATCATCTAAACTTAGAAAATTTTCTTTCAACCCCGCAATTTTCTAAGTATTGGAAATTTGGCGTCAAAATTTTGCCTAAATAAAATTCCTTTTTTTTCAATCACCTATAAAAGTTATGTTACAAAATTTAGGTTTGCAAAACCTTTTAAATTGTTCACCCATGTTGGTTTTGATATATGTCAAAGGGGGAGGAAAGGTCAAAGTTAAGAGTTAAGTTAATTATTCAGGGGGAGAATGAGCATGAGAAATTTTTTTTTCACTGTTCAAATTATATTTGGGTTTAGATTGTTACGAATTGATATGTTTTATTAGTCTTAACCTTTATGCTTAAACTGCTATCTTTTTCCTTAACTTTGAATTGTGTTGCCATAATCAAAAAGGGGGAGATTGTTGGTGCAGGAAGCACCAGATCGAACCTTGTTTTGATATTGGCAAAGGATTCAAAGTTAAGGGTTATTTGTTGTCTAACAATGCTGCTTGAGAGTGCAGGAAACAAAGTCCTAGCGAAGGGCTGCTAGGCACCTGACGATGGGCTGTCAGGAAACCAAGTCCTGGCGAAGGGTTGCTAGGCGAAAACCAAGTCCTGGCGAAGGGCTGCTAGGCGAAAACCAAGTCCTGGCGAAGGGCTGCTAGGCGAAAACCAAGTCCTGGCGAAGGGCTGCTGGGCGAAACTCAAGACCTGGCGAAGGGCTGCTGGGCAAAAATCAAGTCCTGGCGAAGGGCTGCTGGGCGAAACTCAAGACCTGGCGAAGGGCTGCTGGGCAAAAGTCCAACTGGAGGATCCGGTTGGCACCAGGTAAATTCTCCCGAGAGGAGTAGGTGAGGACGCGTTCCCCTTGAGGGAACATTAAGCGTCGGTTCGACCTAGGGCTCCATTTTGGAGACCCAAAGTCAGAACCAAGACAGCCAAGGTTGTGTAAAATTAACTTATTAATTGCTGTTTTGGACTAACCCTGGATGCAGGACCGAAGGACTGTGTTTCTGCAGCTCAGAGTGTCACGCCCCGAGACCCAGGAGCCGCTGATCCAATAGAAAATCGGACAGCACCTCCCCTGTCCGGCGGACAATTTACACATACATACAAATAATCATACAACCCACGCAGTATATATTTGGCCTCAGGCCTCCAAAATAGACAAACACAACATAAAAACACTCGACAACTAAGTAAAACATACCTGACTGCGGACCGGTCCGACTTATGACGAAACAACAAATACAACAACCCCTTAGGGCTCACGACACATACGACATATACATATCGCTAAAAGAAATAAAACAAATACACTACAAGTACAACACAAAACATGTCGCGATGGGTAGGGACTGGCTGCTGGGCTCTTCTGGCGACTCCAAGTATTTCAACCTGAAATAAAAACATATATGGCAACGGGATGAGTCCATAACTCTGCGAATACCCAACAGATATGCATAGTATGTTATAATAACAATAAGCATCTACGTTAGTACAGTCTCATATCAACAATATGGAAAAACTAGTACTGGAAATACTGAGGTAGATACATACCAGAATCCCGCTAACCTGAAAAGAGGATAATCAGTACCAAGGGAATATCATTAGACATATAATCTCAAATAACAAGTCTCCAGTATATGCGATGTCAAACAAGTGCAGCAAATAAGTGCAGCAAACAATGCACGATGCAAAGTATGCACATGGTGCAATGACATGTGTCACCCCTGACACCAGACAGATCATCGTACACCTGTCATAGGGACGTCTGAACGGGTAGGGCTCTGACAACTGTACGCACTCTGCCATCACTGCTCCTGAGTGACCGGGTGGACAGGATGCTGGCGAGGGACCACCCCTCTACCCCATGTATATATGAGGGAGCTCCGCTCTCATCTCCTCGTGGCTCAGTACGAGAAGGGACCCCTGGCTACTACCACGCCCGCGCTCACTCTCCTCATAGTGGCCGAACGGAGCAATACAGAGCAAATGCACACATCTACGGTATCCACTAACCCATGAGTGGCCGTGCGTGCATATCATGTACCGGAAAACGATTAGGCTCAACCACAAGGGAGTCGCTGATCGCCGGCATGCAACAGTGCAAGGATGGTGTATGATAGATACACATACATAATATCTCAGGGATAACTAACAAGTATCCAGGACAGTCATAATACTCAGGGATAACTAACAAGTGTCCAGAACATGCATAATAAACAAGGCTAGCGTATATTCTTACTGCTATCTATAACCAACCATGCATAGCAATATGACAATATCTAAAAGATAAGTCAAAGGGTACCCGCCTCAAATGAAGATACTCGTATCAACAGAGAACCTCCCGTCCAAATAGTCTAACGCAAATCGATCAGTGTCCTGTATCAAAGGACATATTTAATAGCTATTACAAAATAGAATACAACTTGCCAGAAAATCCCTAAACCATATTAGGGTTTACCTAATCATCTTCTTTCCATTTAATTACTTCTAATTAAATGAAAGATTCCTAATTACCCTTCCAAAACAAGACAGATCCGCCACCTTAGGGATTTAACTAATTCAAATCCAACAAGACATACTCTTACAAAATAGCAAAGAGACCAAACTTCTATCCAGGGTCAACATCAAAACACCACTCTCATCATAATCAAGCAATCACAAGATCTAAACATCAAGCTAAATCAACTCCCAATAGGATTTCCACCAAGATCAAACATTCCAATAACATGATTAATTAGATAGATAAACCTATCCTCAATCCACTAATCATTTCATAGCTCTCACCAATAAATCGATTAAACAAATCCAATGAAAGTATCCACATAGCAGCCCACGGCAGATCCTCACAAGAATAGAAAACCAATACAAAGCACCACAACCACAACAATACTCAATTAGTAGCCCAAGATCAAATCACCATTACTCCATTTCATACATACCGATCCAAGGCATTCCAAATCACTATTCTAAATCCATAAATTAAACAAGAATCATTCTATTGAATAAGAATTCTGATCACAATACTAAAATCATGCATCAAGGCATTTCTAGAAATCACCATCTTCTCCTCACGGCAAGCTCTCAAGCTCCCCAATCCCACGGCAACATCAAGATTCAACCCTACAGCAAGTAACAAGAAGTAATCCCAATACATGAAACTCACAGTGGCATCTAAAAACCCAAATCAAAAGCAGGTGAACAACATCTCCAAACATAGAGAATCAAAGTCCTAAAACCAAGAAGATCCCAACTCGATATGAAAACCAACAGCAAAAGATTTCTACTGCAAGATCAAAACCAGCACCATTAATCCTTACTCACCTGATCGATGTCATAGCAGATCACTAAACCAATCAAAAGCGAACTGCCGATTCATACTCACAAACCACTCACGGTAAGATCCAAATCAAAACCCTGGTGGAATCCCAATATAGCAACTCAAGATCAGAACCAACAAAACATCCCGGAAAATCGTCCTTACCCGATCGAATCCGGCGAGGTGCTCGCTGGAGAGGAGGAAAGGAAGAACCAACCGGCGCTTGGCTGCGGCTAGGGCACGCGAAGAAGAGGAAGGCGTCGGCACTGCGGCTAGGGCTACGACGTCGGCTTAGGGCACGCGATGGAGAGGGAGGCGTCGGGTGTGGAGATCGCGCTGTTTAGGGCTCGCGAAGGGAGAGCGGGCGGCTGCGGGTTTAGGGCACGGGAGAAGTGAAAAGGGAGAAGCCAAGTTATAAAAAAAAAAAGGTGGATCTTTTTCAAAAAGGTCCCCCAACTTTCTGAAATTCCACTCTACCTTTAGGGTAAAGGTTTTAACTAGCTAACCTTCCACTATATTTTAATCCACCTCCATAAATCTCTAGGGTTAGATTACCTACCCTTTCGTAATTTAAGAGTTTACCTGTAAACCCTTCATAAGTTTTAAGTTTTTACAATAAAGCCCCTTGGACTCCTCCCGTAGGACCGAAAACCCTAGACTCTATCCGGAAAAACCTCAAAAAATTTTCTAGTCCGAATTTTTAAATTGCCGTATTTTACATTCTCCCCCACTAATAAAAATTTGGTCCCCAAATTTTCTCATTCCTCATACGGCACACACTAGCATCAAAACATGTCTGTCCTGATCATGAGTAATCACTTCGATCGATACCCTAAGGTTACACTGTTACGAAGCACTAGAGATATCAATCCAAAGGTTATCATTCGATAACCAGATACAACCGAACAACCATTTAGTCATCACAACCGTCCAGGGCACTCAATCCTAAGATCACTGGCACCAAGTCTATACTCCGATGCTTAAATATAAAATGTTAAATCCAGATATAGCACCCGAGTATCCCCAAGTAAATAGCATCCTCCCAAACATCACAAGTCATATATATATTTATATATATCCTTCAATAAACTGTCAGAAGATAACATATAATTTAAGGATTTTGTCAATATGTCATACCATATGCTGCTATCAATAACAGACTTCCTAAATAATCAACCACCGACAGATCATTTATCCACTTAACGATCCATCAAAAAGCTACAAATCCGGTAGGCTCATGTCCACTACTAGAATCCCCAAAATACCACATAACATAGCAATTCATCAATCTTAATCTATCTCTCAACACCAATGAGAAAGTCTACGGTGATATCAACCTTATCATCCCGTAAACTAATAGATCCACGATAGGGGTATAATAACCAAAAACAGTGGGCATCTTTAACCTCCTGATTAATGTCCAATATCTCACTGACAGGTAAAGCTACAGCTAACTCCACATTCTCCGCACCCTAACGGGTCATACATCCCGATGCACCGTCGAGATTATCCAACCATACACACTCCATTTATGAGTCAAGATCCCTTATAGCATAGCGTAGCAACTAGAGAGTCACATCGACCGTCGACTCGTAATCCAATACAGTCTAATTCCTCCACTCCATGGTCAAAACCCTATAAGGTCCTACTCCATAACAAGGAGATAGAGACATGCTATCTCTCAAGAGTATCTCCACATACTCATGAAATAATTCCTTTATTTTCCAACAGGTTATCCTCGATATCATCTAACCAAAGGTGGTCTAGTTTTATAAGTGATTTGCCTCCACGCAAATCATAAGTCCGTAGGTACCTTTTTAGTTATTCAAACCAAGTACAAGTGGTAACCCGTAAGTGTCGATAAGCATCCTAGTCCTCACGTAGCTAATAGTAGCTAGTACCAGTACTATGAATAGTAAGGTCCAGAAAAATCAAACAAAATCCTTAACCTCCAATATCTTGATGGCAGGTTCAACACTCGTCTTCCAACCCGTATGTCGGTATCGCACAAGCATCAAGATTCTCCGCATTTAGACAATTCCGCAACAAGCCAACAAATGGCCTTCATGGTTGATCTTGACCATGATTACTATAAATTGATTGACCTTAAGTCATCAGACCTAACCAAATTAAAAAAGGTACTTACTAAGCGGGTACAGAAATAGTAACATGATCCAATAACATGTGAGGATTTCTAAATCATACCCTAAATATACAGGTATAGTAACCTGATCCAGTAACATGAGAGAACTACTAACCATAGCTAAATATACAATAGGGGTAACATGATCCAATAACATGTGAGCATTTCTAAATCATACCTAAATATACAGGTATAGTAACATGATCCAGTAACATGGGAGAACTTCTAACCATACCTTAATATCCAGGAATGGTAAGATGGTCTGATAACATGAGAGAATTCCTAGCCAGACCTAAATACCAGAATGAAAACATAATCCCATAACATAAGATAATTTTTAACCATATCTAAATACAAGAACAGTAACATGGTCTCATAACATAAGAGAATTTCTATCTATACATAACTATACAGGAATAACAACCTGATCCAATGACATAAAAGAATTTCTATCCATCCTAACTAGGATAAGGGATACAAGAGATCAGAAGAAATACCTGTCGCCTGAAGAAGTCCCATCGCGCCAAGTCCCAGACAACCATATCGAGAAAACAACTCCGAACAAATCCGAAAAGACTCGTAAAATAAGTAGGCATCGCAAACCTACGCTCTGATACCAAAATAAATTGTCACGCCCCGAGACCCAGGAGCCGCTGATCCAATAGAAAATCAGACAGCACCTCCCCTATCCGGCGGACAATTTACACATACATACAAATAATCATACAACCCACGCAGTATATATTTGGCCTCAGGCCTCCAAAATAGACAAACACAACATAAAAACACTCGACAACTAAGTAAAACATACCTGACTGCGGACCGGTCCGACTTATGACGAAACAACAAATACAACAACCCCTTAGGGCTCACGACACATACGACATATACATATCGCTAAAAGAAATAAAACAAATACACTACAAGTACAACACAAAACATGTCGCGATGGGTAGGGACTGGCTGCTGGGCTCTTCTGGCGACTCCAAGTATTTCAACCTGAAATAAAAACATATATGGCAACGGGATGAGTCCATAACTCAGCGAATACCCAACAGATATGCATAGTATGTTATAATAACAATAAGCATCTACGTTAGTACAGTCTCATATCAACAATATGGAAAAACTAGTACTGGAAATACTGAGGTAGATACATACCAGAATCCCGCTAACCTGAAAAGAGGATAATCAGTACCAAGGGAATATCATTAGACATATAATCTCAAATAACAAGTCTCCAGTATATGCGATGTCAAACAAGTGCAGCAAATAAGTGCAGCAAACAATGCACGATGCAAAGTATGCACATGGTGCAATGACATGTGTCACCCCTGACACCAGACAGATCATCGTACACCTGTCATAGGGACGTCTGAACGGGTAGGGCTCTGACAACTGTACGCACTCTGCCATCACTGCTCCTGAGTGACCGGGTGGACAGGATGCTGGCGAGGGACCACCCCTCTACCCCATGTATATATGAGGGAGCTCCGCTCTCATCTCCTCGTGGCTCAGTACGAGAAGGGACCCCTGGCTACTACCACGCCCGCGCTCACTCTCCTCATAGTGGCCGAACGGAGCAATACAGAGCAAATGCACACATCTACGGTATCCACTAACCCATGAGTGGCCGTGCGTGCATATCATGTACCGGAAAACGATTAGGCTCAACCACAAGGGAGTCGCTGATCGCCGGCATGCAACAGTGCAAGGATGGTGTATGATAGATACACATACATAATATCTCAGGGATAACTAACAAGTATCCAGGACAGTCATAATACTCAGAGATAACTAACAAGTGTCCAGAACATGCATAATAAACAAGGCTAGCGTATATTCTTACTGCTATCTATAACCAACCATGCATAGCAATATGACAATATCTAAAAGATAAGTCAAAGGGTACCCGCCTCAAATGAAGATACTCGTATCAACAGAGAACCTCCCGTCCAAATAGTCCAACGCAAATCGATCAGTGTCCTGTATCAAAGGACATATTTAATAGCTATTACAAAATAGAATACAACTTGCCAGAAAATCCCTAAACCATATTAGGGTTTACCTAATCATCTTCTTTCCATTTAATTACTTCTAATTAAATGAAAGATTCCTAATTACCCTTCCAAAACAAGACAGATCCGCCACCTTAGGGATTTAACTAATTCAAATCCAACAAGACATACTCTTACAAAATAGCAAAGAGACCAAACTTCTATCCAGGGTCAACATCAAAACACCACTCTCATCATAATCAAGCAATCACAAGATCTAAACATCAAGCTAAATCAACTCCCAATAGGATTTCCACCAAGATCAAACATTCCAATAACATGATTAATTAGATAGATAAACCTATCCTCAATCCACTAATCATTTCATAGCTCTCACCAATAAATCGATTAAACAAATCCAATGAAAGTATCCAACATAGCAGCCCACGGCAGATCCTCACAAGAATAGAAAACCAATACAAAGCACCACAACCACAACAATACTCAATTAGTAGCCCAAGATCAAATCACCATTACTCCATTTCATACATACCGATCCAAGGCATTCCAAATCACTATTCTAAATCCATAAATTAAACAAGAATCATTCTATTGAATAAGAATTCTGATCACAATACTAAAATCATGCATCAAGGCATTTCTAGAAATCACCATCTTCTCCTCACGGCAAGCTCTCAAGCTCCCCAATCCCACGGCAACATCAAGATTCAACCCTACAGCAAGTAACAAGAAGTAATCCCAATACATGAAACTCACAGTGGCATCTAAAAACCCAAATCAAAAGCAGGTGAACAACATCTCCAAACATAGAGAATCAAAGTCCTAAAACCAAGAAGATCCCAACTCGATATGAAAACCAACAGCAAAAGATTTCTACTGCAAGATCAAAACCAGCACCATTAATCCTTACTCACCTGATCGATGTCATAGCAGATCACTAAACCAATCAAAAGCGAACTGCCGATTCATACTCACAAACCACTCACGGTAAGATCCAAATCAAAACCCTGGTGGAATCCCAATATAGCAACTCAAGATCAGAACCAACAAAACATCCCGGAAAATCGTCCTTACCCGATCGAATCCGGCGAGGTGCTCGCTGGAGAGGAGGAAAGGAAGAACCAACCGGCGCTTGGCTGCGGCTAGGGCACGCGAAGAAGAGGAAGGCGTCGGCACTGCGGCTAGGGCTACGACGTCGGCTTAGGGCACGCGATGGAGAGGGAGGCGTCGGGTGTGGAGATCGCGCTGTTTAGGGCTCGCGAAGGGAGAGCGGGCGGCTGCGGGTTTAGGGCACGGGAGAAGTGAAAAGGGAGAAGCCAAGTTATAAAAAAAAAGGGTGGATCTTTTTCAAAATGGTCCCCCAACTTTCTGAAATTCCACTCTACCTTTAGGGTAAAGGTTTTAACTAGCTAACCTTCCACTATATTTTAATCCACCTCCATAAATCTCTAGGGTTAGATTACCTACCCTTTCGTAATTTAAGAGTTTACTTGTAAACCCTTCATAAGTTTTAAGTTTTTACAATAAAGCCCCTTGGGCTCCTCCCGTAGGACCGAAAACCCTAGACTCTATCCGGAAAAACCTCAAAAAATTTTCTAGTCCGAATTTTTAAATTGCCGTATGTTACACAGAGAGCCTCAAAGGAATGAGGCAGTAGCTGAGCAGGGCGCCCCGGATGTTTCGGGCGCCCCAGAGTCAACCCAAAGTCAGCAGAGCAAGTAAAAGCCCCGCGCGCATCGGGCGCCCCGCGTGTCGCGGGCGCCCACTGTACCACGCCACTGGCAGCTACAGCAACTCACCCTCGCGAAGAAGATGAAGCCTTGACCGGTCAACCCGGGCGCCCCGCGCGCGTCGGGCGCCCCAGTCAAAGGTGATCCCGAAGAAGTAGAGATCAGCCTTGACCAGAGGGCTCGCCGGATCGAAAGCCACGTGGGGGGGCGCCCCGAGCATCCCGGGCGCCCCCAGCCCTATATAAAGGACCCTCGACCCTCTTCTTCAGGCATCAATTCTTCGGACACTTCCACGCTCTTCTGCTCTCGTGCTTTGCTCCAGATACTGCCCAACTCGAGCCGACGACGTCCCGCTACCCCGAAATCTTCAATCTACTCCGGACGTCGGTAAAAGAAGAGCATAATTCTTATTATATAAAGTTTACTGCACTTATTCTGTATTCAATAATTGTAAACTGGTTTACGAACTTATAGAATTGCCCGCAGAAAACGGTCAACGACCGTGGGCCTTGGAGTAGGAGTCGACACAGGCTCCGAACCAAGTAAAACGACCGTGTTAGCATTGTTTTTGTGTCTTATTTCCGCTGCGCACTTACTCTTTTTAAATCCGAACGATTTGCGACATTCACCCCCCCCCCCCTCTCTCGCATCTCTCGATCCAACATTCTTGACCAACCCTGAGTTCTATTCATTCTGCCAAACATCAGATCCTGTTTGGCTTAACCCTTTGTCAAAACTGATCAAACCTGGGTTTACCCTACCAAACATAAGGTCATGTTTGGTTTAACCCTTAATCACTTTGACCACCCTTAATATATTGTCTAACATATGTACTCACTAACTTGAGTATATTATCAAACATCGAAACCCTAGAGGATGACTGTTTAACTGATGCATTTTGCACCAACATTAGGGATTTCAAGTGAATTGTCAATGGAATTACAAAAAAAAGATCAGGACATTGTGAATGCAATGGATTTGGCACAAGTATGTAAACATCGACTCTAAAGAATGAGAGATGATGATTGGGATTCATTTTTAGAAAAGGTTCACTGTTTTTGTCAATAAAAATACATTGATGTTCTCAAAATGGATGATATGTTCACACGTTGGGCACCATGTGGTCGTCCCCATCATAATCCACCAGAATTGACAAATTTGCATCATTATCGTGTTGATTTGTTCTATGGTGTTATTGATATGCAACTTCAAGAGTTAAATGATCATTTCTCAGAGGCAGGTATGGAGTTACTTCTTTGTGTAGCTTGTTTGTGTTCACAAAATTCATTTTCAACTTTTGACAAGAAAAAATTGATACAACTATCTGAGTTTTATCCACAAGATTTCTCAAGGTTTGATCTCCTTGTACTTGAGGATCAACTTGATACTTATATATGTGATATGCATTCTACCAAAACATTTCAAGAATTAAAAAGCCTTGGTGATCTTTCAGAGAAGTTAGTTATGCCAAACAAAAATTTGGTATGGTTTATAAGCTTTTGACATTGACATTAATTCTATCGATTGCGACTAAGACTATAGAGAGAGTATTTTCTGCCATGAGAATTGTGAAAGACAGGTTGCATAATCGAATAAGTTATGATTGGATGAATGATAGTCTCATTGTTTACGTAGAAAAAGATATATTTCTATCAGTTGATAATGTAGCTATTGTACAAAGATTTCCAAATATGAAGACTCGAAAAGAACAATTATAAGGTAATTATTTTGTAATGTTTTATGATTATAAAATTTTATATCTTTTTTATAAATTATATTATATTATTAATTGCCTACACTAAATTAATATTCTAGCTCCGCCCTTACTTCCTCCAAGCGACCTGGGCTTCCTCCATGTTGATGTACTTAATGGCTTTACCCAGGAGGTTGTCAAAATCCTTCGGGGGCTTCCTGATCAGCGAGCTGAATATGTCCCCTTCCTACAACCCCTAGGAAAAAGCGCTGATGAGGACCTCGGGTGTGGCGGTCAGCATATCAATGGCCACTCTGTTGAACCTCTTTATGTAGGCCCGGAGTGATTCCTTTGGCCCCTACTTTAATGCATACAAGTTGAGGCTCGTCTTATGATGCCTCCAACTACTCGCAAAATGCTGCATGAACAATCTCTTGAATTCAACGAAACTTGACAACGACCCACTTGGGAGTCGGTTAAACCATCGCTGAGCCGATCCCGACATGGTCATCAGGAATGCGCGACACTTGACGCCCTCAGGGAATTGATCCAGTAGCGCATGTTAGGACCGGTAAGCGAGCTAGAGGGGGGGTGATTAGCTCCGATCTTTGCTCGATGAAGATTTATTGCGGCGGAAGACTTGAGCAATGCTAACACCTTGATTTTACTTGGTATCCACTTCCTTGAGGTGACTGATCCAAGGATCCACTCTTCCTCACTCTCTCATATACTATGAAAGATCTCCTTCTTAAGGTGGAGAAACCTCTTACAAGTTTACAAGCAGAAACAAATAAAATCGATTACCACGTCAAGAAGAAACAACAAGATTACAAGCAACAACAAGATTACAAGCAAAATACAAATAAAATCTTACAAGTGTTATACAGTGAGCCCTCTTTGTGTTTCTTGCTTTCTTCTAGCTTGTAATCGCCTCTAGAATCTTGGAAATGCAGCAACACTAAGCTCCAAGACTTCTCTTGAAATGGCGAGGAAGAAGGAGGAGAAGAGCTGTGAGCGATCGCAAGAACTGCGCTTCAATCCGGCGTGAAAACCCTATATACCCGTGATCTAGGGTTCCCTAATCGATTACCACGTCAGACTTAGCCATTCAACGATTATTTTTGGAAGCTTAATCGATTAGCCAATCGATCTTAATCGATTGCTGAATCGCTTCAACACCTCTCTGTGCTCTAGCGTAATTCCACTGTAATCGATTGACCAATCGATTAACACCCTCCTTAATCGATTGCCCAATCGATCAAGAAGAGGCTAAATCGATCATCTAATTGATTAAGCCTGCTTCTGTTCTCGCAACAAAACTATCTCAATCGATTCACTTTCTCCTTAATGCATTAGCCAATGCATTACGACCCTGCTTAATGCATTAGCCAATGTATTACGACCCTCCTTAATGCATTAGCCAATCGATTAAGGTCCTTCTTAATCAATTACCCAATCGATTAAGAATCTTCTTAATCAATTACCCAATCGATTAAGAACCTTTCTGTTATGGCGAGACAATAGCCCAATCGATCACCCAATCAATTGCTCAACCCTAATTTGCTTAGCTCAAGTCTAGGGTTCCTTTGTCTAATCACGGTCAACCGAGACCCGTTAGGACTTCCTCACCAAGTGTCTGATCAAACCTTTGATCGACTTGAACTTTCCCTTACCTAGTTCCCAACTAGAACTTTTTCTGTGCCAGCGTACAAAATCCCCAATCCACCGGGACTTCACCTAGTCCTACCAGGACTCTTCCCGTGCCAGCGTGCGATCTCCCCGATCCACCTGGACTTCACCTAGTCCCACTAGGTGTGCCTAGTCCCACTAGGACTTTTCCCAGTCAAATCTCCAGTCAACCTTGACCCACTTAACTCACACAATCCTCAAACATCATTATCAAACATCGAAACTCAAGTTCACCTGAGCCTAGTCAAACCCTGACCTAACAAAGATTGAACCAACAATCTTCCCCTTTTTGATGTTTGGCAATATGTTTGAGAAAGACTAATCCATATTAGCTTTTCAATTTCTCCCCCTTTGACATACATCAAAAACTCTCCCCGAGAGTCCTTATGTTCAAAGGCATGCATAATGAAAGTCCCATACCTTTCATTGTAACCCATTCTCATCCTTGAGCATTCATCATGATGAAGATTCCCAATCTTCATACTCTCATTTATACAAAAGAAATAAAACACATGATTTTAAGGAAGACCTCCCCCTCAAAACATGGTCAAAACTTTCATCATTGCACCAACAATGATTTTTGAGTTCCTAAACCTTTAGGAAGACTCAAAATGAAGTGATGAGGTTTTAGGATTCAACACTTGAATTAACCTCTACTTAACCCTATAATTTTCACTGAAAACATCTCCCCTTTTAATTTCATCATGAAATTTATACAAATATACATATAAAAGTATTTCAAGGGATTAGGGATTGTTAGGTTACTCAAAATTGGGTTAAATGACTAAAATCAGACAATTTCAGTCGTGCCAATTGATTTGTGTTGGGTCCCAATCGATTAAGCTATGCCTTAATCGATCAACTAATCGATTATGGCTATCCTTAATCGATCAACGGATCGATTAAGCGAGCTTCTGCGCTCACGAAAAAGTTTCACCAATCAATTGGTGTATGTCATAATCGATCACCTGATCGATTGGAAGTTTCTGATTTCTGAAAATAATTTCAGACCGAATTTCAGAAACTCCTAAATGATCCTACAAAATTAGAAAAATCATGAAATTTCGTGTAGACATTATTTATGACATATGCTATCATGGAAAAATAGTTTTGTATGAAAATAACTTTTATTTTCAAAGATTGACACAAAATTAGAAACCATTGAAATAATTCAATGTTTCACTCTATTTTGTATCCAATTTATTAATGATGAGTGCTATCAAAAGATAGTCTTCACCAAGGTTTTCCAAAATAGTTTTGAAATGGTTTTTCAAAAATCGTTTCCAATCACGTTCTTTGGGCTAAATACACATAACTTGTACATTAGCTTTCCCAATGATTGGACTTCACTTAAATTCCTATTTTGATGAATCTAAAACTCAATAAGGTGCACTTAATCAATACCTTGAGTTTTATTCATCAGCCTAACATCTCACTTGTTTCTAATGTGTCTCAAAATACATTTAAGTCAACTTATGGTCTATGTGAGATGTGAAAGTCATGTTCTCCCTAAACTAAGGGTTCATGCATTTCTACCTAGGCATTATAAACTTTGATCATTCACCTAGGATGTCAATTAATGCCAATGTCCTTAATTTCAATATAGATTAAAATAATGCATGATAATGACTATGATATGCATCACATGGGTATTTTCAAAAGAAAATATTGATTATAACTAAATGATGCATGTATGTCATGGCATATGATAATTTCATAATAAAATATGAAGGGCTTTTTACCAAAGGGTGCACGTAAGAATTAGGAATTATCAAAAGGCGTACTGTGGTTTCTTTTTACCAAACGGCGCATCCAATATAGTGATCTTCCTCTTATACCCCTCTCGCCAAGAATTCTCTTTCTCTTTCTCAGTTAGATTTTCGAGATATCTGAACCTACTTTTTCAAACTTTTCAATTTAAAATAATATATTGTTGGAATCGGCTAAAAACGTAAGGTAAAAAAAGAAAACAAATATTTTAGTTAAAACAACATCTCTTCTAATATGATTTTAAAAATATAAAGAGATATTTCTTTATATTTGATTTCAGGCGCTACTAGGGCCTGAAATCTTTTGATTTCAGGCCCTGGTAGGGCTTGAAATCTTTGATTTCAGGCCCTAGTAGGGCCTGAAATCTTTTTATTTCAGCCTCTATGGCCTGAAATCCTATTTTTTTCATTTTAAAAATATTTTTTATGATATTTAATCATGGTTTATTAAATTAATTATTTACAGGGTAATCTTTTATATAATTCTACAAGTTGTGACAAAATCCTCTCATTTTATTGAAATATTCAAGTATGATCAAAACATGCTTACATTTGTTTAAACTTGAAATAAGAAGGTTCCATCTGGATACTACCTAAATACACAATGCATAACAAAATTGGGTTCCTTGCAGACCATCAACTCATATTTTTAGAATTTGTTACAATAGGACTTTTATAGGTCCATCAGTGGGTTTCAGTGGAAACCCCACTGATGACCTAGGATATTTGGATTTCTTAAAACTCCATATCACTAGTTAGAGTAGAGCTAGGAGATGGTATTTTTGGTGTCCATTCTTAGTCCTATCGAATGTAAATGATGTTCTCATACCTTATCACTTGGCACAGAATAATGCAACAACAGAGCTTATTTTTTTCTTATATATAACATCCATAACCACTAATTTTTATTTCTATATGTTTCTATTATACATATTTATTCATATTTTGTAAAAGAATTTTTCCATTTTGGATTGTAGAGATCAGTGGGTTATCGGAGGGCCTGAAATCAGATTTTTTTTCAGGCCCATGTTGGGATTTCAGGCCTGAAATCAGACGACTTCAGGCCCAACGTAGATTCAAATGTGTTTTTCTAATTTAAAAATAATTTTTATAAATACGCTTACATTTGTTTATTAAATTAATTTTTATAAGGTAATCTTTTATATAATTCTACAAGTTGTCCCAAAATCCTCTCATTTTATTAAAATATTCAGGTATGATCAAAACATGCTTATATTTGTTTAAACTTGAAATAAAAAGGTTCCATCTGGATACTACCTAAATACACAATGCATAGCAAAATTGAGTTCCTTGCAGACCATCAACTTATATTTTCAGAATTTATTGCAATAGGACTTTTGTTGGTCCATCAGTGGGTTTCGGTGGAAACCCACTGATGGACCTAGGATATTTGGATTTCTTAAAACTCCATATCACTAGTTATAGTTGAGTTAGGAGATGGTATTTGTGGTGTCTAAACTTAGTCCTAATGAATATCAATTATGTTCTCATACCGTATCAGTTGGCACAGAACGATGCAGCAACAATGCAGAATCATAGCTTGTTTTAGTAAATCATCATTATCTCTTTAATTTTGCTCATAAATATATTTTATTATCTATTTTAATTATTTTTTATATTTATAAATTTTATTTATATTTGAATTATATTCATTTATTATATTTTTACTCTATAAATTATATGTATTTATTAATATTATATATTTTTTCTTTCTTTATAATTCCTTATAAATAAAATTTATAAATGTAAAACATAATTAATTATAAATAAAATTTATAAATGTAAAAAATAATTAATATAGATAATAAAATATATTGATGAGCAAAATTAAAAGATAAGGATGATTTACTAAAATAAGCTATGATCCTGCATTGTTACTGCATCGTTCTATGCCAACTGATACGGTATGAGAACATAATTGATATTCATTAGGACTAAGTTTAGACACCACAAATACCATCTCCTAACTCAACTATAACTAGTGATATGAAGTTTTAAGAAATCCAAATATCCTAGGTCCATCAGTGGGTTTCCACCGAAACCCACTGATGGACCAACAAAAGTCCTATTGCAATAAATTCTGAAAATATAAGTTGATGGTCTGTAAGGAACTCAATTTTGCTATGCATTGTGTATTTAGGTAGTATCCAGATGGAACCTTCTTATTTCAAGTTTAAATAAATGTAAGTATATTTTGATCATACCTGAATATTTCAATAAAATGAGAATATTTTGTCACAACTTATAGAATTATATAAAAGATTATCCTATAAATAATTAATTTAATAAATCATGATTAAATATTATAAAAAATATTTTTAAAATGAAATAAAAGATTTCAGACCCTACTAGGGCCTGAAATAAAAAGATTTCAGACCCTAGTAGCGCCTGAAATCAAATATAAAGAAATATCTCTTTATATTTTTGAAATCATATTAGAAGAGATGTTTTTTTAACTGAAATATTTGTTTTCTTTTTTTACCTTATGTTTTTTAACCGATTCCAATAATATATTATTTTAAATTGAAAAGTCTGAAAAAGCAGGTTCAGATATCTCGAAAATCTAACTGAGAAAGAGAAAGAAAAAGAGAATTCTTGGCGGAAGGGGTATAAGAGGAAAATCACTATATTGGATGCGCCGTTTGGTAAAAAAGAAACCATAGTACGCCTTTTGGTAATTCCTAATTCTCACGTGCGCCCTTTGATAAAAAGCTGAAATATGAATTGTGAATTATGATGTCATGGCATGTGATAGAGCACACATAAATCATAGCATAATAGCATAAAAGAAAATACCTAGATTTTCTATCTAAGTATTAATAACTCATCGCTAAACCATTGATAACCCTAATTTTGCTCTTAAATTTTCCAAGATAATGCCAAAACTCCCAACTTGGCATATCTTAGGATTCTAACATAGTTGTGCCAACTTTATCAAGTTCAATCTTCAAAATCATAGTTTAGCACAATTTTACTCAAGAGTAAAACTAAATAAATTCTTCATTTTCAAGGATGATAGTTCCTTGAAAATGCCCTAAAGTGTTAACTTCATCAAGGTTGGGTTAACTACCCTTCCAATTTGAGTTAACACTCCCTAGACCTATCTAGGGTGTGGCGAACACACTCTTAGGAATCCAAAACCTATTGGTGCTCCTTGGGTGTTCTAGGTATTCACTAGGGATGACCTCCCTTGATACCTTCCTAATGACTTTCCTAGGCTTCTCCGAAACCTTAGTCATGTTGGTCTTGTCTTGGTCAACTCTAGGGATCACCTCCCTTGCAACTTTGACTTGACTATTAGACCTAGATTTAGTTTCATACCTATATGGAACTCTATGATAGGATGATCCTTCATCCTTAGCTTTAGGTTTGTACCCCAAACCATTCTTGCCCCAAGAGGGTCCTTGATTTCCTAAACCTTGGTTTTTGTCTTTTGATCCCTTAAATAGATTTTCTATTCTTTTGAGGGATTTCTCTAATTTCTCAAGTTTTAACCTCAAAACCTGATTTTCAATCATTAGTTCGTCAAGGCTTGGTTTTCTAGTATAGTCTTGGTAATGTTTCTTCTTGGCCTTGGATTTGTTAGGTCTATCATGGAATGTTCTAACTTGTTCCTTATCCTTAGATTTGATAGTTCTAGCATGAAAGGCTGTATAGTTCTCCTTAGGTTTTTCATGCTTCCTATTTTCATGATAAATAGCATTTAAATGATAGAATTTATTTTTAGCATGCATATTATCATGATTTAAATAAGTACCATAACCTAATGGTACCTTAGAGTTGATCATGGAGGCTCCCCTTTGATTTGAGCTCTTCCTTTTTGTCTTGGTCGGGTCCTTCCCCTTTGGACATTGGTTCTGATAATGTTCTCGTTGATTGCACGAGAAGCACACAATGTGCTTCTTGTTCTTTTGTACCATGGCGTCGACCTCCTTTGGCTTCTCTTTGGCCTTGGGTGCCACTTGACCCTTCCTCTTGGTTATTTTAGGACACTTACTTTTGTAGTGTCCTCTTTCCCTACACTCAAAGAAAATGATATGATCTTTATTTTTACAAATTGAAATTTCTATACCTTTGCTTGTAGAGGTGGCACTTGACTCTTCTTCTTTTTCATTGACTTTGGAAGATGATATTGAAGCTTTTTCTTGCTCCGTTGTCAATGTCAAATTTTGCTCCCCCTCCTTGAAGTGGAAGCTTCATGAATTTCCTCCTCGGCCAATGCTTCTTGAATTTCCTCCTCGGATGTTGAGCATCTCTCAACTTCCGAGTCCTCTTCATTCGATGAATATCCCTTATCGGATTTGTCTTGATTTGGTATAGTGGAGGGATCTTCATGAAGCTTTGCCAATTTGCTCCAAAGCTCTTTGGCATCTTGAAATTCTCCAATTTTGTCCAAGGTGGTGCTTGGCAATAAATTGACCAACAATTTGGTCACCTTGTCGTTGGCCTCGCATCTCTTGATTTACTCCACATTCCATTTGGTCGTCTTGAGAAGCTTTCCTTTGGTGCTTGTTGGAGCTTTAAAACCCTCCATTAGAGCAAACCATTGATCTATCTCCATCATGAAGAAATTTTCAATCTTTGTCTTCCAAAGATCGAAATTGGCTTTGTCCTACGGTGGAGGTGCCCGGATGTCATAGCCGAACTCCATTTTTGAAGTTGAACGCACTTGACGATGACTTCTTGAAATTAGGATTTCTTCAAAACTTCTTCTTCCTCCTCTAGCTCTTGCTCTCTTGGCGATGAGTCCAAAGAAGAGCGACCTCGCATTGATACTACTTGTTAGGACCGGTAGGCGAGCTAGAGGGAGGGTGATTAGCTTCGATCTTTTCTCGATGAAGATTTATTGCGGCAGAAGACTTGAGCAATGCTAATACCTTGATTTTACTTGGTATCCACCTCCTTGAGGTGACTAATCCAAGGATCCGCTCTTCCTCACTCTCTCATAAACTATGAAAGATCTCCTTCTTGAGGTGGAGAAACCTCTTACAAGCTTACAAGAAGAAACAACAAGATTACAAGCAAAATACAAATAAAACCTTACAAGTTTTATACAGTAAGTCATCTTTGCTTTTCTTGGTTTCTTCTAGCTTAATCGCCTCTAGAATCTTGGAAATGCAACAGCACTAAGCTCCAAGACTTCTCTTGAAATGGCGAGGAAGAAGGAGGAGAAGACCTATGAGCGATTGCAAGAACTGGCCTTCAATTCTGCGTGAAAACCCTATATACCCGCGACCTAGGGTTCCCTAATCGATTACCAGGTCAGACTTAGCCGTTCAATGGCTATTTTTTGAAGCTTAATCGATTAGTCAATCGATTAAGACAATCTTAATCGATTGTTGATGCTATTCAACACCTCTCTGTGCTCTCGCATAATTCAACTGTAATCGATTGACCAATCGATTAACACCCTCCTTAATCGATTGCCCAATCGATCAAGAAGAGGTTGAATTGATCATCTAATCTATTAAGCCTGCTTCTGTTTGTGGGGTCTTTTAGAATCGATAGAGGGGGTGAATATCGATAAAAACTTTTCAGATTAAAAAGAGCGTGTACACAGCAGAAATAACAAAATGAAAGCACAACGCTAACACGTTTTATTTTTTACTTGGTTCGGAGTCTGTAATGGCTCCTACTCCAAGGCCCACGATCCTTGACCGTTTTCGTTGGGTAATTCTATATTTCGAAAATTCTTACTGTTGGATCTTGGGATGGCTAGAGAAGGGGGGTGTGAATAGCCGCCCACTCAAATCTTTGACTTTCTTTTCTTTCTGCGATCAGGGTTAGCAGTGGAAGGAAACAAACAGAAAGAAAAATAGAAACACAGACTGAAGACAAACGTTAACAGAGAGATTTATAAGGTTCAGGGATAACTTGGCCCTACTCCTTGGCGTGCCCGTGAGGTGGGTGATCCCTTGATTGTTGGCAGATCAAGTCTCGGAAATTTGGATAGAGCAGTCTCCTTCTCGGTGGAGAAACCTCTCCACAAACAGTCTCAACAAAATATCAGAGTAAGCACAGAGACTCGAGAAAGCTTACAGAGCACAGCACAAAGAAGAGAAAACTTCACAAATCACAACACAACACAACCCTAACACAAGAATCTTCACTCAACTCTTCATCCTCGTTGTGTCTGCTTGATTTCTGATCGATTCTCAACTCTTCTCACTCTTCTTTACGTGGCCAGCCTCCTTTTAAGCTTCCTGCTCATTCCAGGCGCGTCTGCAACGCTGAACCATGGCTCCGTCACCACTGACCTCCACTGGGTGCTCAGTCCATTGAAGACCACTTCAGCTGAGCCTCAGGTCAGTCGGCAGCCCGCCAGACAGTCGCCAGCCCGCACCAGAAGCCGTTGAATCCTACGAATAGAAAACAAATAAACCTGCCCGAAGCGAAAGTCGCCAATTGACCTTCCTTCTTGGTTTGTATCATCTCTGTATCACCTGCACACTCATCAGAAGGACTAGCACAGCAAATCAAAACGTATCAGCAGAAATCAGAGTGACATCAGAAATCTGACAACGATTCAAATTAAAGTGATCAGACACTGATCGGTCACCCTGACCGATCAGGGTCTTCTACATGAACAGCTTGGCTACGTCCGACCATAGCTCGGCGACGTCTGACCACAGCTCGGCGACGTCCGACCACAGCTCGGGGACGTCCGACTATAGCTCGGCTACGTTCGACTACTGCTTGGGACCTGGCTACGTCCGACCACAACTCGGCGACATCCGACCACAACTCGGCTACGTCCGACCACTGCTCGGCGATGTCCGACCACAGCTCGACTACGTCCGACCACTACTCAGGACCTCAGCTACGTTCGACCACAGCTCGGCGACGTCCGACCACAGCTCATCTACGTCCGACCATTGCTCGGGACCTCAACTATGTCCGACCATAACTCGGCGACGTCCAACCACAGCTCAGTCCCCTGGACCAAAACTTCATGCCCAGCTTCACTCACCTGGACTTGGTTCAACCTAGCTTCCCTCGCTAGGACCTGGCTTCACTCACCAGGGTTTCCTTCACCTAGCTTCACTCGCTAGGACCCAGCTTCACTCACCGGGGTTTCCTTCACCTAGCTTCACTTGCTAGGACCCGGCTTCACTCACCGAGATTTTCTTCACCTAGCTTCACTCGCTAGGACCCGGCTTCACTCACCGGGGTTTCCTTCACCTTGCTTCACTCACTAGGACCCGGCTTCACTCACCGAGATTTTCTTCACCTAGCTTCACTCGCTAGGACCCGGCTTCACTCACCGGGATTTCCTTCACCTAGCTTCACTCGCTAGACTTCGTGCCCTGTCCCCGACCAGGACTTAATCAAATTTATCTTACTCAACTAAACTTAAATCGGTGTCAACACCAAAATAATAATCAGGTCAGATTGCATCAATAATCTCCCACTTTTTGTTGTTTGACAACCCGATTTTAAGTTTAGGTATTAGAAGTCAAATGAGATCACATTCACTGAGGCAAGGGAATCGGAGTCCTCCCCCTACAATAATTAAATCCGTAATAACACCTAAACTTAACTAACCATCCTCTCCCCCTCTGTCAAACACCAAAAAGGGTCTGGTTATTAAGTTTTAAACAACTCCCCCTTAAACAAGGGTCTCTCCCCAAAATCAAAATAAGGACGAAGAATAATTTTTGAATTGCATATGAAAAGCATATACCATAAATGTATCATGGCAATAACATATATGCATCATATCACAATAGAGTTAAGTCAAAGTCAAAGTTCACATCAAAGATTTAAAGATGCATGGCATAATATCATCAAGTATTTCTGGAGGCCTGATCGGTCTGCTTGACCGGTCAGGTTCGTTGCCTTCGGGTGCTTGTTAGATACAGAAGAACTTCTAATCGGTCTGTGAACTAATCAGATTTCAAAAAAAAATTTGAAAACCCTGATATGTTCTAGAGACAGACTGCACCAACAACTTGGAGTTCCTTAACCAAAACAAACAGGCAAGCATAGCATATCAGGGAAACTTAAGTGTGATGACCTAGAAGTTGAGGATATATATATGCTAAGTCCTAGAATTTAGATACTAATCCCTTGATTCAGTTCGATAGAAAGAAAGCACTAAGCCATAGAACTTAAGCTCATGTTCTTTGTCTATTGATGCCTTGTGAGATTTTTATACTGATCAGCACAAACTATATGTTCATAAACAAGATTAGCATGCCATAGATAAATGTTAATAACACATACAGTAAAATCTTGGCATACTCAACTATGTTCACCTCCAAAAAGTATTAAGAAAAACTTAAGCCTGAGACATCAGATATGGCAAAAATGAGCGGTTATTTTAATATTGTGACTATCCTTTAGATTTACAGTGAGCTATAAGTTGCAACAATAAAATTACTCATTCTAAGCAATCCATAGTAAGAACAAGTTATATGCGACCTAAACCATCCATGTAATAGGTTTTCTTTCCAAAACTTGTTGATTCATTTTAACACTAATGTAGCCTTGTGCATGGAGACAGTCATATGTTGTATGAACAATTCTCCTCCTACCCAATTGAAATTCTATAAATCACTGCATTCATGAGTATATCCTCAGCCTTGTGTTTGGAGCACCCATTATCAACAACCCATGTTGATAGATGCTCCCCCTCAACCAATGCTACACAATACGAAAAATAGATAATTTAGGTACCCAAACTGTAATACCCAATAATTTTCTTATATTATTAGGGATTTTTAGGAATTTTTCTAGCATTTTTCGGAATAAAATTAGAAAAAAAATTAATTAAAGGTCGCGGAGAGATTCGGCCTCGCGACCACGCGAGGAAGCAAAGCCTTAAGCGGGCTCAGCTAACCGAAAGGCCAAGGGTATCAAGCACAACATGGGATGAAGCGAAATTATGTTATGGAGTAGTTAGGCCTTTTTCATGAAAAGGTATTTTAATTTCGCTTAAGTCGCGTGGAGTCCCCGAGAGAGCTGCTGGGTGAAGCAGCAGTCGACTGCTATAGATAGCAGTCGACTGGTGCCGCAATAGGGGAAAGAAAAAAAGAAAGAAAAGAAAATATTAAGTGGTCTCGGAGGGATTCGATCTCGCGACCACGTGGCAAGCCAATCCTTAAGTGGGTTCGGCTAACCAACAGGCTAGGGGTATCAAGCACAACAAAAGGTGGAGAGAAATAATCTTATAGAGTAGTTAAGTTTTTTCATGAGGAGGTATTTAAACCTCGCTTAAGTTGTGTGAAACCCCAAGGGTTGTGGTCGCGCGAGAAAAGAGAGGAGAAGGGAGAGGTTGCGACATCAAGGAGAAGCCAAGGAGTTTCCTCTTCATCCTTCTTCTTCCTCTTGGGTAGAGTACCTAGGGCTTCTTCCCTAGGGCTAAGGAGGAGGAATTGCACAAAGAAAAGAGAAAAGGATTCTACGTTAGGGATTTTCTCCCTATTTAGTGAGTTTTCGTTAAGAACAATGTAAGTAAATCGCTCACCTGCAATAGGAGTAGTTTTTCCTTGCGAAATTCTTGTTGTAGAACCCAAGTTTTGAAAGTTAGATGCATGTTTCATGAAAATTGGATAATGGCATGTTTAGGCTTTTCAAGTTACATGTTTTATCATGATAGAAATTCAATTTGTTTGCATTGAATGTAAGTAGGTCAAGCATGATAAATTTTTATACCTTTGAAGGACCTAAAAGTGAATTTTGGGTGAAGGGCACGCAAGGTGCTCGATGAAAGTCCGGAATGGGAAAGTAAAAGTGTTAAGTGCAACATTGTGTGCAAAAGAAAGTTAGAGGATAAGTATAAATTATGTATAGTAAGAAAAGTATTTTACTTTTTGGAAAGTGACATGTACCGGGCAAATGTAAGGCCCACTGAAAGTTAGTAGAAAAGTTCTAATAGGGTGCGGTGGCTAGCTACCTCGCAACTTATTAGAAAAAGTGCGCAATTGGTACACTGATACCATGGTACAATATCAAGGCCTAAAGAGAAAGTTGATTATGATATTTTCAAGTATATAAGTATATGAAGTATTTTTCTTGTTAGTAAGTGTTTTTAGTTCATGTGTACTTTGATACATTGCAAGCATGATAAAGTATTTCAAGTTGTAAGCATGTGTAGTTGTAAGTATTTTGAGCAAGTAAAGTTTTTAAAGCATTCCTTGAAATGAGCATGTTTAGTATCGATAAGTGATTTTTGTGAGTAGGGATTTACTTACTAAGCATTGTGCTTATTAGTTGCATTTCCTTCTATTGCAGATAAAGGAAAAGAAAAGGCGTGAGGTTGGGAGGCGGCAGGACTTGCATTGGTGTTCAGTGGCGGTGGAACCGTGGAAGGGAGTTGTTGAGTCGAGTATTAGTAGAGTTTAATATTTAGAACCATGTGGTTTAATATTTTGAATGGTAAAGTATGGATAGTATGTTTAATTTCCGCATAGAGTCCAAAGTTGATACAAACTTTAAGTCCTTTTATATGTGTTATGTTAGTTTGTTAAGTTCCGCAAAAGTTTCAATTTCAAAGTTATTAGATTCGTTTTGAGTTGATAATATGCTTATAAAAGTAGTGTGGATTACAGATTTGAAGTTATATCTTGATGTGGAATGATAGTAGGTGAGTTATGGGCTTTTGAAACTGAGTTTCGGGTCCTAAAATGGTGGTCATCAGGTGTACCAGTCGACTGGTGCAATCACCAGTCGACTGCCCCTCGAACAGAAAATTTCTGTTCGAGGCATCAGTCGACTGCTATATGTAGCAGTCGACTGGTGCCAATATGTAATGAAGTTGTTGGCGTAGTGGTAAGCAGTGGGCTTCCCATGTAAGAGGTCATAGGTTCAAATCTCACCTTAAGTTATTTTAGACTATATATTATTTTTAAAAGGTTTTTTTTTATAAAGAAAGAAAAAAAAACTTATATCAAATTAAGAGAGGGCTAATAGTAGTTCCCTAAGGTGAGGTCTAAGTCAAAGTAAAAGTCAAAGATGAAGTCAAAGGTAAGATTAAGTTAGTAAAGGTAAAGGTAGAGAGAGAGAGAGCGACGATCCGGCTTGCGAGAGGTAGAGAAGTCGGGTCGTCACACAAACCTTGGGACCTAATGAACCTACAATGCAGGTCTTTGGCACCCATGCCTTGGTCATTTTATTTCTAACTCTTTGAACCCTATAAGCATTTGGTGATCTAACTTGGGTTCTAGACATTAAAGACACAAAACTAGGTTCCTTAGATTGGTAACCTATTCCGGCCTTGTTGTAGACCGCTCTTTGAGAATTGAGGATCATATCTAGGGTCTTTGAGCTAGTTGAAAATTTCTCAAGAATATTCTTGAGTTTTTCAATTTCACTCTTTAGGCCCTTATTTTCATCCTCAAGAACTTTAACATTCAAATCATCTATATGATTACCATCCTTAGAGGTTTTTAATTTTTCTACTTCTAAGTTTAAGGACTTTACATTGTTCTTAGATTTTTTAAGCAGAGAAGTTAAGCATGCTATAGTTCTATAACACTTATCTAACTCGGGAGAGATTACCTCTTCATCATCCAAAGATGATGAAGCCGTGGTTGAGGAGTCACTTGATTCATCACTACTCTCTTTGTTTGAATCTTCTATTGCCATGAGAGTCATGTGATGGATGCTCTTCTCCTCCTTCTTTCCCTTCTTCTTCTTTGCTTTGTCCCCTGCTACCAAAGTAATACCCTTCTCTTTTGGGCTTTTGTCAGCAATCTCATGTAGTTCCATTTCACAAAGGAAATCGTCTAATTTAACACTGGATAAGTCCTTGGATACCTTGTAGGCATCCACCATGGATGACCACAAAGCATTCCTAGGAAATGATTTAAGTACATACCTTACAAGGTCACGATTCTCGACCTTCTCATCGATGGAATGCAACCCATTGAGAATCTCCTTGAATTGACCATGGAGCTCACTTACCGTTTCAGACTCCTTCATGGTGAGATTTTGGAGTTGATTGAGGAAAAGATCCCTCTTTGCTATCTGGGAATCACGGGTGCCTTCATGAAGCTCAATGAGTTTGTTCCATAGATCCTTGGCACTCGAAAAAGGACCAACCTTGATAAGTTGCTCCTTGGTCATCCCACACTACAGGGTGACCACTGCCTTAGCATCAGCCTCACCTTTTCTTATCTGATCGACTGACCAACTTGAGAACTCAAGTTCTTTGCCCTCAGCATCCTTTGGAGGAGAGAATCCATCCTTAACAGCAAACCATATGCCGATATTGGTCTTCAAATAATACTCCATTCTTGATCTCCAATACTGAAAGTCGGCTCCATCAAGGAACGGTGGTCTGTTGGTGCTGAAGCCTTCTCTCAAAGCCATCCTCTTTGCTCTTCGGGTGTTAAACTGTTGGAAAGAGCCCCAGGCTCTGATACCACTCGTTGGATCTTGGGATGGCTAGAGAGGGGGGTGTGAATAGCCACCCACTCAAATCTTTGGCTTTCTTTTCTTTCTACGATCAGGGTTAGTAGCGGAAGGAAACAAACAGAAAGAAAAATAGAAACACAGACTGAAAACAAACGCTAACAGAGGGATTTACAAGGTTCGGGGATAACTTGCCCCTACTCCTTGGCGTGCCCGTGAGGTGGGTGATGCCTTGATCGTCGGCAGATCAAGCCCCGGAAATTCGAATAGAGCAGTCTTCTTCTCGGTGGAGAAACCTCTCCACAAACAGTCTCAATGAAATATCAGAGTAAGCACAGAGACTCGAGAAAGCTTACAGAGCACAGCACAAAGAAGAGAAAACTTCACAGAGCACAACACAACACAACCCTAACGCAAGAACCTTCACTCGGCTCTTCGTCCTCGTTGTGTCTGCTTGATTTCTAATCAATTCTCAACTCTTCTCACACTTCTTTACGTGGTCAGCCTCCATTTAAGCTTCCTGCTCGTTCCAGGCGCGTCTGCAACGCTGAACCATGGATCCGTCACCACTGACCTCCACTGGGTGCTCAGCCCACTGAAGACCTCTTCAGCTGAGCCTCAGGTCGGTTCGCAGCCCGCCAGACAGTCACTAGCCCGTGCCAAAAGTCATTAAATCCTGCGAATAGAAAACAAACAAACCTACCCGAAGCGAAAGTAGCCAATTGACCTTCCTTCTCGATTTGTGTCATCTCTGTATCACCTGCACACTCATCAGAAGGATTAGCACAGTAAATCAAAACGTATAAGCAGAAATCAGAGTGACATCAGAAATCTGACAACGATTCAAATTATAGTGATCAGGCACTAATCGGTCACCCTGACCGATCAGGGTCTTCTACAAGAACAGCTTGGCTATGTCCGACCACAGCTCGGCGACGTCCGACCATAGCTCGGCGATGTCCGACCACAGCTCGGCGATGTCCGACCATAGCTCGGCTACGTCTGACCACTGCTCTGGACCTGGCTACGTCTGACCACAGCTCGACGACGTCCGACCACAGCTCAGCTACGTTCGACCACTGCTCGGGACCTCAGCTATGTCCGACCACAGCTTGGCGACGTCCGACAATAGCTCAGCGACGTCCGACCATAGCTCGGCGACGTCCGACCACAGCTCGGTGACGTCCGACCATAGCTCGGCTACGTTCGACCACTACTCGGGACCTGGCTACGTCCGAGCACAGCTCGGCGACATCCGACCACAGCACGGCTACGTTCGACCACTGCTCGGGACCTCAGCTACGTCCGACCACAGCTCGGCGATGTCCGACCATAGCTCGGCGACGTCCGACCACAGCTCGGCGACGTCCGACCACAGCTCGGCTACGTCCGACCACTGATCGGGACCTCAGCTACATCCAACCACAGCTCGGCGACGTCCGACCATAGCTCGGTCCCCTAGACCAAAACTTTATGCCCAGCTTCACTCACCGGGATTTGGTTCTACCTAGCTTCCCTCGCTAGGACCCGGCTTCACTCACCAGGGTTTCCTTCACCTAGCTTCACTAGCTAGGACCCGGCTTTGCTCACCAGGGTTTTCTTCACCTAGCTTCACTCGCTAGAATCCGGCTTCACTCACCGGGATTTCCTTCACCTAGCTTCACTCGCTAGGACCCAGCTTCACTCACCGGGATTTTCTTCACCTAGCTTCACTCACTAGGACCCGGCTTCACTCACCGGGATTTTCTTCACCTAGCTTCACTCGCTAGGACCCGGCTTCACTCACCGGGATTTCCTTCACCTTGCTTCACTCGCTAGACTTCGTGCCCAGTCCCTGACCAGGACTTAATCAGAATTTATCTTACTCAACTAAACTTAAATCGGTGTCAACACCAAAATAACAATCAGGTCAGACTGCATCAACACTTACAAGGGTTAAAGTGCGAATACAGAATTAAATTAAGCTAGTACAAGAATACCGACGACCGAGGAAGGAAATCTGAAGTTGAGCAGCGAGTCGTCGTCGTTGACGCTTGAAGGCTTGAGCACGGGAGATCTGGAGCAGAGCGTATGAGTGCTTAAGCCAGAAGAAGATGTGTTTGAGGAAGGGGGACTACACCCCCTTTTATAGTAGGCTATTGGGCGCCTGAAAGGCTTGGGGCGCCTGACACGTCACCGAAAAATGCGCGAGCTTATCCGCGACTCGGCCACCACTCATCCACCCATCCAGGGCGCCTGAATGAGCTGGGTGCCTCATTGTTGATGTGGCAACCTGCCAACTCAGTGTCGCGGCCGAAGGCAGAAAAGGACCTCTGGGGCGCCTATATCAACACAGGCGCCTGACCCCTCTCGGGCGCCTGTATCAACACAGACACCTGACCCCTCTCGAGCACCTGACCTTCTCGGGCACCTGAGCCCTCTCAGGTGCCTGGGAGGCAGAAACTCCAGCTTTTCGTTTCCTACAACCAGGGTTAGTTCCAAACATAAAGAATATGATAGATAAGCATTAAATAACAGTCTGAGCTATCTTGGTTTTGACTTTGGGTCTCCAAATGGAACCCTAGGTCGAACTGACGCCTAATGTTCCCTCTTCCAGGGAATGCGTCCTCACCTACTCCACTCTGGAGAAGTTTACCTTTTGCCAACCGGCTCCTCCGGTTGGACTTTTGCTCGGCCTCTGAGACCACCGGATTTCAAGACATCCGTTCCTTGACCCGTCTCTACTTCTGTCTGCAGCTCCCGCTCGGCTAAGACTTCTGCCCGATCTTCCGGATCAGGACTTCGGTGCCCAGTCTACAACCAGGACTTCTTGCCCAACCCCCGGTCAAGTCTTTGGTGCCCAGTCCACGACCAGGACTTCTTGCTCAACCCTGTAGGTCAAGACTTGGTGCCTATCTTACCTAGGATTTTCCTGTACACTTAACAAATTCGTTAGACCACAAATAATACATAACATTGAACCCTTTGCCATTATCAAAACCAGGTTCGATTTGGTGCTTCACGCACCAACAATCTCCCCCTTTTTGATTTATGGCAACCTAGTTCAAAAGTTAAGTTAAAAAGACAGACAAAATATCTGCTTAAGGGAATTAAAAATTTTACATTCATCTCCCCCTTAATTAGAGATTCTCCCCCCTTAAGCTTTGCTATTTTTCCTTTTTTCAAGTTAAAAGAAATTCTTAAAAAGATTTGACTTTAAGACCAATTTTATTTTAACAAATTTTAACTCCCAATTTTGTTTTAAAAAATTTTAACTCCCAATTTTGTTTTAACCAACTTTTTTTTTTACTCTCCCCCTTTGTCATATATCAAAAAAAACTAAAAAAATAATAATGAAGGAATAGTGTATCAGAGCCAATAATTTACATAATTAAAATTTTTAACATAAGTGAAACTGTATTGAGCCAATCCTAGTGAGTCCAAGCATGATCATTTTATATCCTTGGGTCCCTGTCTAACCCAGTTGTTACTCACTAACTGTTATCAAACAGTAGCTTTCACTTGGGTTAGTCAAGTCAAGTAGTATGTTTCAAGTCAGACTTTCTAAGCTAGATTACTTGACTTGATTGCTGTTCAGTTGTATTTATTGCCCCAACTACTCTTGATGCACTGACTTAAAGCATCATGAGTCAAGGCATAGGCCTAAGCATCTCAACCCAGTCTAAGTTGTCAAGCAAGGTGTCCTAGTGTGCTTGTGAGATGTTGGCTTCTAAGTCTATAGGAGCATGCAAACTAGGGTTAAGTCCTAGGCTAAGTCCATTTGCGAAAAAGATCATAGTTTTGAAGGGATAGTTTTTTAAAAAAAAACTAAATCAAGAAAAAAAAACTTAGTTATAGAAACTAATTTTTTAACAAAAATTCTAAAAGAATTAACAAACTAAGTAAAGAAACCATTTTTGAAAAATCAAGGTTTTGTATAAAGACTGAGTTCAGTCCTATTCTACTAAGCACATCGCTAACTGCCTTCTTAGTAAGCTAAACTCAGACTCAGGTAGGGATTTGGTGAAGATGTCAGCTAAATTAGATTTTGAGTCCACGTGTGTAAGTACAATTTCGCCCTTGGCTACGTGATCCCTTACAAAATGATATTTTACTTCAATGTGTTTAGTTCAAGAGTGATGAATTGGGTTTTTAGTGAGATTTATAGAACTTATATTGTCAATAAATACTTTAGTCTGGTCATAGTCTAGCTTGAAATCCTTGAGGGTGTGCATCATCCACAGAAGTTAAGCCACACATTCTCATAAGGCAACATATTCTGCTTCAGTTGTGGATAAGGCAACACAGTGCTGCTTTCTACTGCACCAGCTAACTAGACTGTGTCCTAGTAATTGGCAACTCCCACTTGTACTTTTTCTATCTAGTTTACATCTTGCATAGTCAGAGTTAGAGTATCCTGATAATTCAAAGTTGGAGGTTCTAGGATACCAAATACCTACATTTAGAGTACCTTTAATGTATCTAAGGATTATCTTTATGGCTGCTAGGTGAGATTCCTTAGCGCAGGTTTGATATCTAGCGCACATTCCTACTATGAACAGGATGTCGGGTCTACTAGCAGTAAGGTATAGTAAGCTACCTATCATACTTCTATATTATTTTAGGTCAACTAACTTACCTTCAGGATCATTGTCTATCTTGGTGTTTGTGGCCATTGGTGTACTTAAGTTTTTAGAGTTTTCCATTTTGAACTTTTTAATTAGTTCTTTTGCATATTTTGACTGATGAACGTAGTTACCATCCCTGGTTTGTTTTATTTGTAGGCCTAGAAAAAAGGTTAGTTCACCTACTAGGCTCATTTCAAATTCATTTTCCATGATTTTAACAAACTCTTTCAAGAAAGTAGTATTAGTTGACCCAAAAATTATGTCATCTACGTAGATTTGGGCTATAAAAATATCTTTTTCTAGGGTTTTAACAAAAAATGTTGAGTCAATTTGGCCTTGGTTAAATCCCTTAGAAATCAGGTAGGTTGATAGCCGTTCATACCAAGCCCTAGGTGCTTGTTTTAACCCATAAAGGGCTTTTCTAAGCTTAAACACATGATTGGGATTGTCTAAGTCCTCAAAACCTGGGGGCTACCCTACATATACCTCCTCTTTTATAAATCCATTGAGAAAGGTAGACTGGCATCCATTTGATATAACTTAAAGCCTCTGTGGTCTGCAAAAGCTAGTAGCATCCTAATTGATTCAAGTCTAGCTACTGGGGCATAGGTTTCATCATAGTCTAATCCTTCAACTTGGCTAAAATCTTTGGCTACTAAGCAGGCTTTATTTCTCATAATTTCTCCTTGATCATTTAGCTTGTTTCTAGACACCCACTTAGTGTCTATTACCGACTTACCTTCTGGTTTAGGTACTAAGTCCCAGACTTGATTTCTCTCAAATTGGGCTTGTTCTTCATGCATCGCAATGATCCAGTCTGGGTCAGGTAAGGCTTCTTCTATAGTCTTAGGTTCTATTTTTGAGATCAGTGCAATTTGACTAAGATTTCTATAGGAGGACCTTGTCTTGACCCCTAAGGTTGGATCACCCAACATTTGGTCTGAAGGATGATTCAGTTTGGGTTTCTTAGATTTTCTAGAACTGGGTTCAACCTCAGGTCCGGCTGGTTGGTTTGGTTCATGAATTGTTTCAACAACTTGAGTTGGCTGGCTTATTGGTTCAATTGTTGGCTCAGTTGTTGGTTCGACTGTTGGTTCAACAAGTGGTTCAATTATTTGTTCAGTTTCTTCTTAGTCTTGATTTGTAAGGTTCATACCTGGTGAGTTGGTTAGTTTTGTCAGATTTTCTTCATCAAATATTAAATTTGTAGTTTCTTCAATTTTAAGGGTTTGTTTATTATAAACCCTATAAGCCCTATTGGTTGATGAGTATCCTATAAAGATTCCTGGGGTAGATTTTGATTGGAACTTTCCTATGTAATCCTTAGTGTTTAAAATATGTACTTTACACCCAAATACCCTTAAGTAGTGCAGATTTGGTAGTCTGTGATAATAGATTTCATAAGGGGTTTTGTTGTGTCTTCTATTTATTAGGACTTTATTTTGAATGTGACAGGCTGTGTTTATGGTCTCTGCCCAAAATTGATTGGATAGATTGTATTCATTGAGTATGGTCCTAGCAGCTTCCTGAAGGGTTCTATTCTTTCTCTCAACTATTCCATTTTGTTGGGGAGTTCTAGGGCATGAAAATTCGTGGATATATCCATTAATTCTGCAAAATTCACAGAATTTTGATTTTCAAATTCTCCCCCGTGGTCACTCCTAAGTCTCTTAATTTGTGTATCATTTTAGTTTTCCAGCATTTTATACAAGTTATTAAATGATTCAAATGTTTCATCTTTTATTTTTAGGAATCTGACCCAGGTAAATCTTAAATAGTCATCAATGATTACTAAGCAGTATCGATTTTCGCTTAGTGACTTGGCTCCATGAGAATCAAATAAGTCTAGGTGTAGGAGCTCAAGTGTGGCTTGGGTTAGGTCTAATTGAATTGATTTGTGGGTTGATTTTGTTTATTTACCTTGTTGATATGGATTGCAAATTATGTTTTTAAAGTTTTTAATTTTAGGCATACCTTTGACTAATCCAAGTTGACTTATTTTTGAGATTAGCTTTGTATGAGTGTGACCTAGTCTCCTATGTCATAGATTGGTTTCTTCTAGTTGAGTTAGAAAGCATTTAGGTGTTATGGGTAGGTTAATTGTATACACATTGTTTTTCTTATTTCCCTTAAGTGTGACTTCTGGGTCTTGTAGACTCCTAATCAGGCAATCAGAGTTAGTAAATGTAACTACATAGCCCGTATCACATAATTGACTAATGCTAAGTAGATTAAACTTAAAGTTCTCAACCAACAATATCTTTTTAATAATAAAGTCATATTTTAGTTCAATATTATCTGACCCAATTATCTTAAGTATGGCATTGTTGTCAAATGTCACTGAGCCTAGGTCTTTGAATTTGATTTTAGTGAACTTCAATTTATCCCCAGTCATGTGTCTGGAGCATCCACTATCCAACATCCACTGGTCAAAATCTTTATGTTCCTACACATAAAGTACTGTTGATTTGGATCCATATATGTAGAAGTAAGGATAGTTTGATTGATCTTCACTACCTAATCTGTCTCACCCATATCCAGGGCTATCAAGCATGTTGATCTTATGGTTTCTTTTGTGAGACAGGTTTTGAATTGAGTTTTGAAAGTTGATTTAAGTTTTGAGAATTTGATTTAAGTTAAGTTTGATTAAGTTAAGTTTGAAAAATTAATTAAGTTTTGAAAATTGATTGAAGTTTTGAGAATTTGATTTAAGTTAAGTTTGAAAAAATTGATTATGTTTGAAAAGAAATGATTAAGTTTTGAAAATTGATTTAAGTTAAGTTTGGAAAAATTGATTAAGTTTGGAAAGAAATGATTAAGTTTTGAAAATTGATTTAAGTTTTGAGAATTTGAGTTAAGTTAAGTTTGAAAAAATTTGATTAAATTAAGTTTGAAAAAAATGATTAAGTTTTGAAAATTGATTTAAGTTCTGAGAATTTGATTTAAGTTAAGTTTTAAAAAAAAAATTAAGTTAAGTTTGAAAAAAATGATTATGTTTTGAAAATTGATTTAAGTTTTGAGAATTTGATTTAAGTTAAGTTTTAAAAAAAATTAATTAAGTTATGTTTGAAAAAATTGATTAAGTTTTGAAAACAATTGGTCGGGTTAGTCTAATTTTTGAGGTCCTAAACATCTCACCCATTTCTAAGTGACAAAACAGGGTAACCTTATCTGTTTTGTGAGATATATTATTTTTATCTTTTGATTTTATGTTAATTCTATAATTTAATTGAAACTTGTGTTAGATTCGAGTTTAACAAATAATAATTTAAAAGTGAGTTTCGATAATTAGCTTCCAGGTCTTGGCGAAGCACAGAGGCCTTCTTTGGCCGTAGCCTTGTTGGATCAACAGCCCTTTCGTAGACAAAGTCTTTTAAAGAAAGATCATTTTCAAATTATTGTTTGAGACACTCTGGTCTAACTAGCTTAGGATTCGGAGAGGTAGCTTCGGCTAGTTCCACCGGACTAAAAAGATTAAATAGAGTACTTGTTACCCTACCTGATTCCTTAGTCAGGCTTCCCTAACGTACTATCATCAAACCTTGTCCTAATACTAGATTGTTCAAGTTTCAATTAAGTCAGATCCTTAACTAATCGTTCCTTAGTCTAAGCATAATAATTTGCAATAAAAGTAAATAGACAAGCATCAAGCAACAAAAAAAATCATCTAATAATGAAAATGGTTTTTATATTGGCTCCCCTGGACTAAAGCCTCGATATGGGCTAGGCAAGATGTGAATCTTGTCCTTGGGGATCCAATATTGATTTGGTCCAGCTTGTTTATTTAAACTCAGCTTAGGGACCCATGCTTAGACTCGGGTTCTAGTTTGGTTCAGTATAGAGTAATAACTTCTGTATCGCGAGTTGGTCTGATAGCCAAGTCCGGATCAGTTTAGAACAGACTTCTGTTTTCCAAGAATCATATCAAGATTCTTAGAACCCGAAGTGAATTGTTCTAAAGCGGCTTTGAGTTCCTTGACTTGAGTTTTCAAGAAGGAATTCTCTTCTTCAAGCTTTTCAACTTGAGTTGAGGTTCCTTCTTGAACTGACTCAGTTGGGGGACTCGAGTTGGCTTCCTCTTTCAGGAGTTTGACTTCCTGTCGGAGGGTTTCAACCCGAACATTGGCTTTCGCCAATTTGCGAGACAAGTATGAGATTAAATCGTAAAGCTCTGATTCAGGATAGCCTCTTACCGTGATTCATCCGTCCTCCGAGATCGAGAGCTTTCCGATGCCAACGTCTTCTTCCGGTTCTGATTCCGTTCCGGAGTCAAGATCTTCCGAGGCAGTCAGCGCGAGGAGGTTGGAATGTGAGGCTTCTTCTTCATCCTCTGAGGAAGATTCATCCCAAATGGCTTGGAGTGCCTTCTTCCTCCGTATCTTCTTGTTGTTCTTCAAGTTGGGGCACTCCAATTTGAAGTGACCCTTCTTGTTGCACCCATAACAGGTTACATTGCCCTTGGTCTTCTAGCTTGTTGAGGGTTCAGCTGGATCGTCTTTTTTCTGAGCCATCTTCTTCTTGTTCTTTTGGCTCTTCAGCAATTTATAGTAGTTGCGGGCCATCCGGACCAGCTCCGGATGATTGATTCCGTCGTCGTCGGACTACGAATCAGAGTCGGACTCAAGGTATCGATTGTAGCTTCTTTTTCTGTGGTCTTCTCGGAGTTTTTCCTGCAAGGAAAGCTATACCTCTCTCGACCATTGAAGCGTTAGTTTGCTCGTGTAGTTCAAGTTCAGAAAATAGTTCATCTAATTTAATATCAAAAAGATTCCTAGAAACTTTGTAAGCATCTACCATAGATGCCCACAAGGAGTTCCTTGGAAATGAGTTCAGAGTGTACCTTATTAGGTCATGATTTTCAACCTTGTGATCTATCGTGTGCAGTCCGTTCATCAGCTCCTGGATTCTTGCGTGGAGCTGAGCTGCTGTTTCCCCATCCTACATCTTGATGGTGTACAGCTTGTTGAGAAGCAGATCCCTTTTGCTGATCCGCGTATCTGACATGCCTTCGTGTAGTTCGATCAACTTGTTCCACAGCTCCTTTGCGCTGTTGAAGGGGCCGACGCAGTTAAGTTCTTCCTTCGTCAAGCCACATTGCAAAGTCTGCATGGCTTTGGCGTCTGCTTCTATTTTCTTCTTGAGTGGAGCGTCCCACTCAGAGTACCCTTGCACCTCACCTTGTGCATTTTTGGGGATCTACAGTCCTGACTGGATGATGATCTACATATCCACCTGAGTTTTTAGGTGGACTTCCATCCTACTTTTCCAATAGGAGAAGTCTTCTCCTGAGTAGAGAGGTGGTCTGACGATACTGTAGCCTTCTTACATGGCCATTGAAATTTTAAATCTGAAGAAAAAAAATGTATGCAAAAAAAAATTGTACCAAGACTGAGTCTTGGATTAGTAGTGCGGTAGGAAAGAAATAAAAAAATCGAGTGGTGTTGCACCAACCTCGATGAACGAAAGGTTCACGAAAAAAACTTTTAAAACAAAATTTGAAAATATGCTCAATCGGTGGTTGCACCAGATTTGAGCCACCCGCTCTGATACCACTTGTGGATCGTTTAGAATCGATAGAGGGGGGTGAATATCGATAAAAACTTTTCGGATTAAAAAGAACGTATACGCAGCGAAAATAACAAAATGAAAGCACAATGCTAACACGTTTCATTTTTACTTGGTTCGGAGTCTGTAACGGCTCCTACTCCAAGGCCCACGGTCCTTGACCATTTTCGTTGGGTAATTCTATATTTCAAAAATTCTTACAAGGGTTAAAGTGTGAATACAGAATTAAATTAAGCTAGTACAAGAATACCGACGATCGAGGAAGGAAATCTGAAGTTGAGTAGCGAGTCGTCGTCGTTGACGCTTGAAGGCTTGAGCACGAGAGATCTGGAGCAGAGCATATGAGTGCTTAAGCCAGAAGAAGTTGTGTTTGAACAAGGGGGATTGCACCCCCTTTTATAGTAGGATATTGGGCGCCTGAAAGGCTTGGGGCGCCTGACACGTCACCGAAAAATGCGCGAGCTTATCCGCGACTCGGCTAACGCTCGTCCACCCATCCAGGGCGCCTGAATGAGCTGGGGCGCCTGACTGCGCTCGGGCACCTCACTGCTGACCTGGCAACTTGCCAGCTTAGCGTCGCGGTCGAAGGCAGAAAAGGACCTCTGGGGCACCTGTATCAACACAGGCGCCTGACCTTCTCGGGCGCCTGAGCCCTCTCGGGCGCCTAGGAGGCAGAAACTCCAGCTTCTCGTTTCCTGCGACCAGGGTTAGTTCCAAACATAAAGAATATGATAGATAAGCATTAAATAACAGGCTGAGCTGTCTTGGTTCTGACTTTGGGTCTCCAAATGGAACCCTAGGTCGAACCGAGGCCTAATGTTCCCTCTTCCAGGGAACGCGTCCTCACCTACTCCACTCTGGAGAAGTTTACCTTTTGCCAACCGGCTCCTCCAGTTGGACTTTTGCTCGGCCTCCGAGACCACCGGATCTCGAGACGTCCGTTCCTTGACCCGTCTCTACTTCTGTCCACAGCTCCCGCTCGGCTTAAACTTCTGCCCGATCATCCGAATTAGGACTTCGATGCCCAGTCCACGACCAGGACTTCTTGCCCAATCCCCAGTTAAGTCTTCGGTGCCCAGTCCACGACTAGGACTTCTTGCTCAACCCTGCAGGTCAAGACTTCGTGCCTATCTTACCTAGGACTTTTCTGCACACTTAACAAAGTCGTTAGACCACAAATAATACTTAACATTGAACCCTTTGCCATTATCAAAACCAGGTTCGATCTGGTGCTTCACGCACCAATATTGTTCTCGCAACAAAACTCTCTCAATCGATTACCCAATCGATTCGCTTTCTCCTTAATGCATTAGCCAATGCATTACGGCCCTTCTTAATGCATTAGCCCATGCATTACGACCCTCCTTAATGCATTAGTCAATCGATTAAGAATCTTCTTAATCAATTACCCAATTGATTAAGAATCTTTCTGTTCTGGCGAGACAATAGCCCAATCGATCACTCAATCGATTGCTCAACCCTAACTTGCTTAGCTCAAGTATAGGGTTCCTTTGTCTAACCATGGTCAACCTAGACCCGTTAGGACTTCCTCACCAAGTATCCGATCAAATCTTTGATCGACTTGGACTTTCCCTTGCCTAGTTCCTAACTATGACTTTTTTTTGTGCCAACGTGCGAACTCCCCGAACCACCTGGACTTTACCTAGTCCCACTAGGACTCTTCCCGTGCCAGCGTGCGATCTCCCCGATCCACCTGGACTTCACCTAGTCCCACTAGGACTTTTCGTAGTCAAGTTTCTAGTCAATCTTGACCCACTTGACTCACACAATCCTCAAACATCATTATCAAACATCGAAACTCAAGTTTACCCGAGCCTAGTCAAACCCTAACCTAACAAAGATTGCACCAACAGCATGACACTTTCAAACTTCATCACGTGTTCCTCAGGGTCGTTTGTCCCCACGTACTCCGGGATGGTGAAGAATCAGAGATGCATGGGAACGGGATCCCTAAGGATAGGCGCAGAAAATGGGCTACTTTTCGTGGGCGACGACGCTGGCTCTGCTAGTCCCTTTCCTTTATCGGGTCAGCGATGATGTGTTTGGCTAGATACAATCATTTCCATGGGCTCCGAGTATGCATCATTCTCCCTGGGTCTGAAGAAAGCTGGGGGGAAAAGGCATCTGGTTGCCCCCGAGCATAGGGGCACTTCTCCACTCTGTTGAGCGGTCTCTAATCGAAAGCTCGAGAAGACGGGCAACAGGGCTGTCGCTCGATCATTGTTGCTGGGTCGTCTTCTAGGTCCGGGCAGCTATCAGGAGCTCATACTTCTCCGGCATAATGGTGATCGTCATTTTATTGGAGTCATCCATCCTCTACTCCCGATCAGGCAACAAACCCTCCTTCTAGCGCCAAATTTGATCCTGTCGTTGAATGAGACGGACTCTCAACCAGATGACGTGCTCCAATAAATTGATGGAGGGAGGGTGTAGAAGACAGGTGGTCGGGCTGGATACTCCGCAGGGCAGCTGGCTCTCCACCTGCGAGAAAGGGACCATTACAAACCCGTCGGGAAAGCTCCCGGCAAAGGCCCTACAACAATCAAGTCAGAAAGCCGCTGGTGGAGAAGGAGAAGAAACAACAAGTACTGTAGCTGTGAATGAGTTGCGTACCTTCCGCGAGGATGAGGGAGGGTCCTATATATATCCGGGAGAGCTGACCAACTCTGTCTCCACTTTTGTCCTATTCAGGGACAAAACTAGGGAACAGTGTCAGTTAGTGTCAGTTAGCCGACCAGCATCGCGATCTTTGTGATTTGCCGGCGGCTCCTTAGTACGACTTTGTCTTATTCACTGTAACTGTTAGAAAGTGTATTGCTGCCACGAGATTCTGGCAATTCTTGACACGAGTGGTATCTGGGATCAGGTCGGCGGACGTCAGCCTGACCACTGCTGTCACACGCCGAATGCCAAAAGACTTATACAAGCTGAGTGGTGGGCCCCTCGGTCTACCGACGATCGACGCCTGACGGGCCCAAACTATGTGTCACAAAAGTAGGCCTCAAATTTAGATGTAAATGAATAACTGGAAACCCTTTTTACAATCAGAATATGAAAATGTAATATAGGGGCCACAGGTCGTATTTTCCTCAGGGATAGTTGTCGTGCTTGATTCGAACTTGTATTTGTGTCGTTTTTGAGTTTCGGGTTTCAAGTGAATAATTTGGTTTTTGGGTGTAAATAAAAGTGAAATTGCAATGGAAAAATAAAAACCTTGATTTAATGACTAAACAAGAAAATTGGTACTAAAGGGAAAACTCAACTAATGGAGCCCTAATTAAGCACTTACAAAATTTTTATGGGAAAATTGATTTCTGATTTCAACAACTCAAAAGAAAAGCTATGCAATGAAGTAAAGCAATGATGGTGGTTTTCGGAAACAAGCAAGTTTGATACAACTACTAGCATGCAAAATGTAGAACTAAAACAAACAACTCACTAAACTAGCTAAAGAGTTTTTGGAAACCAACCATTGCCAATAAAATTCATAAATGAGTGACTTGTAAACTTATTGATTCAAACACAATCACATGCCACCAAAAACTAGCTAAATTCAAATGCAAGAAGGGCTAAGGCAGGTGGCACGCAAGAGAGAAGTCCTTGTGCCAAAAACTAGCTCTAACTCAAGGAAAAAGTGATCTTTCAACTCAACTTTTCTTTTCTTTTTAAAACTGATTGGTTCGATTGGGAAACAAAGATATTAGGAAAGATTAAGCAAGCTTGAGGCCAGGAATTCAGAGCTAAATCAAGACTTATTAAGCAAAAATTCAGAAATTAAACAAACAGAAATTCAGAATTGAAGTTCCAAAATTCAGCGCATGGCTTTGATGCAAAACACACAACAAACTTAAACTGATAGTCCTATCGAAAGGCTAAGCAACTAAGCTGAAATATCTAATGTTTATCTGACAAAATTTGCTACAAACAGCAGCTGAAAATTTCGAAACTTGATTTGGGATTTTTCAGAAGTAACAGGACACGCAAGAAGAAGTTTGGCACGCAAGGAATAGAATGGCAAACTAGCTTAAATTGAGTGCTACCTTAACTAAACATACTACCTATCTAATGCTAGATCAAAGTTTAACAACTAAACAGCTAGGAGATAACTCAGAAAGCAACAATCTGAAATAAACTCAGAACTGAAAGAAATGCATAAACCAAATGGCACACCACAGCTAAACTGATACGCAAGCACAATTAAAGCACTAATCTGAAATTTAATCTAATTGTCACCTAAACAAGCTCTGAAACTAATTATCTCTAAGATTTAAAACCTAATTAAGTTAAACAACTCAGAAATTCAAACTCGACAGTTGCTACTACAGAAAATTTGAAAAGTTATCATCTAAACTACTCCTCGATTCCTTCTTCAGCTCAGGTACTCCTTGGTTGTCAAGCAAGGGAGAGAATCGGACCCGCAAACTCAGCAAATCGTTGAGAAAATGCCATCTGCGATTGAGTCAAGTTCAGATTGACGAGCCCAAATGATATATTAAATATTGTCACGAAATTGGGTCTATCAAATTTAAATATCAATGAATAACTGGAAACCCTTTTACAATTCAAAAATATGAAAATGTAATATAGGGGCCACAGGTCGTATTTTTCTCGGGGACTAGTTGACGTTGTGTGATTCGAACTCGTATTTATGTGTCGTTTGTGAATTTTGGGTTTCGAATAAAATATGGTTTGGGTTCAGTGTAGAATGAAAACACAATGATTTAAAGAGCTTAGCTAATAAGCTAACCAAGAAATAATTGCAGAATTTGATGTGCAGAAGTTGATGTGCAAAACGTAACTTCACTTGGATGAGAAATCAAACAAGCAACAGATTTCAAATTCAATGGAATTCAAATTCAAGGCTTCCTTGATTTAAACTTCAGCAACTTCAGCTAAAGATTGCAGAAATGACTTGGTGTGCAGAATTGAAATTGTTTTGTAGAATTTCAGCAACAGAATTGACAGTAATTACAAGCTGAAAATGCTGGAATAGACACTGATACGCCAATTGAAGTCAGAGAAAAATTGATACGCAAGTTCAAAACTTGATACGCAGGAAACACAAAGCTTTAACGCAAGTAAACTAATGCTGAAATTCGAAACCGCATGAAGACAGAATTGCATGAAAAACTTAAGGAATTCAGTTCAGAAACTGCATCCAATCACCATGTAAATGAAACAACTGCAGGATGAATTCAGATGCACTAAGATAGAGTTCAAGGAAGCTTAAGAAAAAGCAGAAATGGCAGTAGTTGCAAGCATGAAACTGAGTTGCAGTAATTGATATGGAATGCTCTGTACTTGGAACAAACTACATTGAAAACTTGGAAGGCAGTCTAAAATTCGTTGGGCACTAAATGCAAGCACCAAATCAGTTCTATTATGCAGAAACAGGTTTAGAAAAATTGATACGTAGCAGGTTCAGAAATGCAGATTTGATACATGTGCAGAAACTGACTTGGAACTGAGCACAAGTGCATAAATAAGCCTAGATGCGAAACACCCTTAAATCATACACATTGGCAAACTGAATGTTATCTTAAATCTCAGGAATTAAAACTAAACACGAATTGAATTCAAGATAAGCTGAAAAATTAGAAACCAAGTTGGCACTCAGGAAACATGTATTGATGCGCAGCAACTGCTGGGCAGAAATTCAGAAATGAATTTGATTGCAAACCAATGAAGATTTATGACAGAACTATCTAACAAGCTATCTAACTAACTACTTGCAAAATTGAGACCTAATTAAAACAGAAACGAATCATGAAACAACATCTAACAGCTGATACATAAAAATTCAGAAACAGAAATAAATTGGCAGAACTGAAATTACAGCTAAGAAAACTCAAATTAACCAATTTAAACTACTCCTCAACTCTCCCTAAGCTCGAAATCTTCTTGGTTGTCAATCAAGAGCCGGCTTTGAACCCCTAGGCACAGCAAATCGGTGGAAGAACAGCTTCAATCGATCACTCTGCTCAACTGAATCAGCTGGAAGAAATTCCAGTCCAATCGCTCTTGTCTCGATGGATGGCTTGCGGTTGTGAATTGAAGACCCTCTGAGCTCACCTGAGAACCCCTACAAGCAGCTCAAATGGTCGAAGGTGGCTTGTGGTCGAAACACAATCGATTGGGTAGCAAGGATGCCGAAACCCTCAAACTCCCTTGTTCTGATGCCAATTGAGCTGAAATCTCGATCCTAGCTATCTTCCAAGGACTCAGATAACGATCAAATGGAGAAATTAAGGGGTCGCGCCCCTTTGGATGAAGAAATGCTGAAAAACGATGAAAAACTGAAGAAGATGAACAGTGCGGCGAGGAAACGCGACGCTGAGAAATGTGGCTGCGTTTTGATTAAATAGGAACAAATCGACGGCTCAGATTGATCGGAGGAGATCCAACGGTAGATCTTGGTCTGATTTGAGCCAAACTTTTATGATGATGATCTAGGGTCAGGATCTGCCTTGTGGTAGCTCGGATCCTCCAGATATGCAACGGATGGTCCAGATCAACTCTATCTGTGAATGGACGCTCTAGAGCCCTCCTTGCTTGATCCAACGGTTGATTGAGCTCTGATTGGGATGAAACCTTCAGATCTTGATCATAGAGCTTGATCAACCCTAACCCTAGCTCGGATTGCTTCAGATCGTCCCGGATGGCTCAGATCTAGCCGCTCTTGAATCGGACGGCCCGGATTAATCGTAGGCTTGATAATTCGATCCGGTTCACATCCGACTCAAGTTTGACCCAATATGCCCTAGGTCTAAGATCCTTTCATGCCTACAAAAATATATCAGAAAATTAGTGGCCAAATTATCCAAAAAATGTGTAATTTTGCAATTAAGTCCAAAATAAGATAAAGTTCCAAAACCTAGGGTAAAATCATAATTAAGCAATAAAAACATGGGTCAAACATGGATTTTAGCAATTAAAATAATCAATAAAATGGTGCTTATCAACTCCCCCACACTTAACCTTGAGCGTCTCGCGAAACAACTAAATATGTATCCCCTAGATTTTCTTAAGCATAATTAGAAGCAAATGAAAAGAAATTACCTAGGGTTGTCAATTCTCATAAATCTAAGCTCTATGGATTAGTATCTTGTCCTTAAATCAACAACTTAGCCTTTTCATCCATCATGAGTCATTGAGATGAATTTAACTCATAGCCTTTCAAGGAAAATTTTGGTGGCTCTCTCCTTAAGTTCTAAGTTGATGATGGAAGTGGAGCTCACTCTTATACACATGTTTCTTGCACTACCATAGGCTTGCTTATTATCTAATCTCCACCATTAATCATGATTAGGATTCACATCTACAAAAACAAGTGAAAACATGGAAAATGGTAAGAAATGGAGTAAAAATTAAGGAAATGGAAAAAATTGATGGAGTGGGAGACTTGGTTGCTTAAAAATGTTTCCAATGTGCTTTGCCCCATCTTGACAGTCCTCTATGATATCAAAAGTGTGGTGAAGTCAAATTTAAGTAATTGCCTTTGATTTGGATGAAGAAAACCCCTTTTTATCTCAATGTGCCAAGTTTCCTTTTGTGTGCCATTTTTCTTTCTTTCTTCTCTTTTTCTGATTCTTCTCTTCTTCTTTTATCCTCTAGCAAGGTCAGAATGATGGTGGAACTAATCTTCAATTTGGATGAGAGAAACTTCAATGATTTCAATGGTGCTAAGTCTTCAATTTCATGCCACCCTTGTTTTTGTTTCTCTCTTTTCTCAATTTCTCAAACTGTTTTCTCTTGTTTTTCTCTTCCTTTAGGTTCGGCTACAAACTTTCTCTTTTGTTCTCATTCAGTTCAGTCATGTTGTGCCCACTCCATATCAGAATCAACTCCAATTCAGCCCTTTGCCGTGAGCTTCAAATGGACTGCCACTTCTTGTTTTTGAATCTGCCTTCTTTTATGTTTCTGAATTTTTTTACAGCAGTTTCAATTCTGCTCCCAAGGGTTTTGTTCAACTGAAAATCATTTTGCAAGTTCGGTTTGAAGGCAGCAAGGTATTGCTGATTTAGAAAGCATAGATTCAATTGGGATTTGATACAAAACTGCCTTGCTACATTCACTGATTTTTCTCTATTATAACTGCCCCCTTTTGCCCAGATTTTTGCATTTTTCTTGGCACAGCAGTTTGTATCTTTTCCGCAGCTCAAAGTCGAAGTAACTCAGCTTCAATTCCAACTTCATCAGCCTTCAATTCAGATTGTATCCAGCTGGAATTTAGCTTGTGTTCAGCTGCACTTTCATCTTGTTTCCATCTTTGATCTGCACAAGCTGTTTTTGGCAGAAATTCCTGCATTGATTCAACTAATTCCAGCTTCACTCAGTCTCTACAAGATGTTGCTGATCTCGGCAAAGAACAGCTCTAGCAGCTACAAATTCAGCTGCAAATTCAGCTTACTGATTTTTTTCTATATGGCATAACTTTGCTCTTGCTTGTGTGCCATTTTTGCTTTTCATTGAAGATTTCTTCTTCAAAACTGCTTCACTTAATTTGGCACTGCATCACTGATTTTCAACACTTTGAATTCCTTGCTTTTAGATTCAATCTCTTGACCACTTCTTCTCAATTTTTGTCTCAGAATTTTCTTTTGAAATGCATGGATTTTCCATTGATTGCCACTTGAATCTTCAAAGTGTAGTAAAGAATCTAAATCTCCAATGGCTTCCATTTCTCTTGTTCATTCTTGGCACCAAACTCACTCACTTGGCACATGAATTTTTTTTTTCGAGTTGAAATGCATCCAAAGCCTTAATCACTCCCCCACACTTGAATCTTTGTCCGTCTCGGGCAAAATAGTATTAGAAACATATCAAACAACAAGTCCAAAGAAAAGTGAGGGTAAGAGTAAGAAATAAGTAGAGAAAAAAAAATGGAATGAACATGATTTTCTTCTAAAATGGATATGGAAAGGTAAACAAAGTGATTAGCTTCTATAGATATGATCCAATCATTGAAATATGGTTTTGAAAGAACCTAAGCAAGTTCTAGAGCACAATAACATAGGTGTGTCACAAATATAAGGCTAATTCTCACTAGGTAAAAATAATTCATCCCAAGTTCTCAATTAAGAATCTAAAACCAAGTAGTACTCAAGCATCCAAGAATTCATCCATTAGCTCAAACCCTAAGTTTTGACAACCAAATTTAATTTATTTTCTAAGAGATTCTAAAATGCTATGGAATAACCTAGAGGGATACTTTTATTTCTACTCATGCAAGAGAAAGTGACAAAAGAAATAACATGCATTTATTTACAAGGACTCATTTCAATGGAAAATTCTAATTCTAGGAAGCATGGAAATGAAAAAATAAAAGAAAAGAAAAATACAAGAAAATCAGACTCCCCTTTATTCTGGTGGGCGGAGTCTATCCAGAAGTAGCCTCCATCTTGGTAGTGGAGGGACATGGGTAGCTGAGTGAATTCGGGCTCCCCCACACTTGAACTTTACAAAATTTTGTTCAGGTGGCCTAAGGCGATTCAGGTTCAAGAGCCATTCAAGGGATGGAGTGCTTTTAATTAAAGTCAGATCATCTCCTCCTTCTTGATGCCCTTCAGAAGTCCTTCCAGGAGGTTGAAGTCTGTTCAGTTGGAGTACCCACTCCTGAAGTCTTCTGGACTCTGCAAAACAATGTAATACCTCTCTCAAGTGTTCAGGGTCAGAAAGAAATGATATAAGTTCAGTTTCTGCATGAAATAAATCCAAATCTGCATCATGTCCAATTAAATCAAGGCTTGGTGTCTCAATGAAATTTTCAAAATTATTTCCTACCAAATTTGCATCCATATACTCATCACAAATAAAGAAATCAATTTCTGGCTCATCAATAGAAATTTCACAATTATTTTCAATCAAGGGTATATCAAGTAATGTGTCACAGCCAATCAAATCAATATCAGGTATCTCCAAAAGTCTTTCACATTCATTCTCAGCATATGAAATAGCAAGAGATTCATCAAAATAAATAACATCAAATTCAGGCACTTCTAAAAAATTTTCACTAGACATATCCACAAAAGATGTATCTAAAGATTCATCATAACAAACTACATCAATTATGGGTGCCTCTAAAATTATTTCGCTATCCATATCTACAAGAGATGTATCAGGTAATGCAGTACGATCAATGAAATCAATGTTTGGTACCTCTATTGGATTTTCACAAACAATCTCTACACAAGGTATATCAATAAATACATCAGAATCAATAAAGTCATCCCTAGGTACCTCACTGTATTTTTCTGATGAAAGAGGAGAAATACTTACCTGAGCGTGCTGGATAATACCTGGAGGTTCTATAATAGTAGATGTATCTGTGGTCTCCTCCTGGTCAAGTTCATGCTCTTCATCAGCCTCAGGCTCTGGTGGACAATCAACTGGTGATCCTTGGGTGCTTGCTTCCACCGTGCAAGTCCCTACACTTTCTGGTTCATCTTCTGACTGTGGTGGTCCCTGGGGCTTAGTGCAATCCCCTACACCTATGGAATCATCTCCTCTGCATGCTTCTCCTGTAATATCTGCAACAACAGTGTCAGAAAAATTAGGACCATCAATAATACTATCATCAGAAAATAAAAGTCTAGAATGGTCCTGTGGAGCTTCAATTTCTTCTTCTGGAGCTGAAAAATTTGGAATTGGATTTTTAATAGGAGTCTCCGGAGGAATGCATGCTCTAGGTGCCCAACATTTGATGATTACGTCATCTTCTTCTTCTAAAACATTTGCAAGATTACTTGAAGAAGGACTTGGCCATATACTAGGGTCACCTTGAACTGATATAAAGCCAACTCCGGGGCTCTCAGAATTACAAGCTACTTGACAATATAACTGTTCTGATCTTTGGGCTTGTATCTGATTCAATCGATCTTGCAATTTTTCAAGGCGTTGTTGTTGTTGTTGTTGAACTAGTTGCAACATCTCCATCATCCTCTGTTGTTGAGCCCCATCCCAATCATGATTCTCGAAACCTCCTCGGTTAGTGTGGAACCCCTGTTGGTCTTGAAATGGAAAATAGGGCTGCTGAAGTCCAGGAGGAGGTTGTGCATGCTGAAATGGAAATTGTTGGGGCTGCTCAAATGGATGAAATGACTGATTTAACTGCTGAAAACTTGGCTCAAAAGTTGGTGGAGATGGCTGAAAATTGTAGCTCTGAAATTCTTGGATCTGAGGTTGAAATTGTGGTGATGAAAACTCAAATTGAGTGGGCTGAAAATTCTGATTTTGTTGTTGGAAATTCGGAAATGGTGGCTGCCCATACTGAGTTTGTGGCTGGAAATTGGGCTGAAATTGCTGAAATGATGGCTGCCCAATCTGAAAATTCTGATTTGGTTGAAAATTTTGAAATGATGGTTGATCTTGTGGCTGAAATTGAAAGTTTGGTTGCTGAAAATTAGGATAGGGCTGCTGGAAATCTTGATTTGGCTGATGAAATTGCTGGAGAGGCTGAAATTGTGGCTGAGGTAGCTTCTGATAAGTAGATAACTGAGCTTTCCGTTTTTGTTGGTAGTCCAACTCCTTTAACACATTTCTTAACTCCTCCAATGCCTCGTCTATCTTTGTTGACCCCATTCTGATCTTGCAACCCTGTCACAAAACAAACAAGAAAAATGGCGGCAACCGTATACAAAAGAATAAGCACAATAAAATAGAACCCAAAGATATGTCAAAAAGTATACAAGCAAAAATCAAACAAATCAACTAGTTGCTTCCCCGGTAACGGCGCCAAAAAATTTGACGAGCCCAAATGATATATTAAATATTGTCACGAAATTGGGTCTATCAAATTTAAATATCAATGAATAACTGGAAACCCTTTTACAATTCAAAAATATGAAAATGTAATATAGGGGCCACAGGTCATATTTTTCTCGGGGACTAGTTGACGTTGTGTGATTCGAACTCGTATTTATGTGTCGTTTGTGAATTTTGGGTTTCGAATAAAATATGGTTTGGGTTCAGTGTAGAATGAAAACACAATGATTTAAAGAGCTTAGCTAATAAGCTAACCAAGAAATAATTGCAGAATTTGATGTGCAGAAGTTGATGTGCAAAACGTAACTTCACTTGGATGAGAAATCAAACAAGCAACAGATTTCAAATTCAATGGAATTCAAATTCAAGGCTTCCTTGATTTAAACTTCAGCAACTTCAGCTAAAGATTGCAGAAATGACTTGGTGTGCAGAATTGAAATTGTTTTGTAGAATTTCAGCAACAGAATTGACAGTAATTACAAGCTGAAAATGCTGGAATAGACACTGATACGCCAATTGAAGTCAGAGAAAAATTGATACGCAAGTTCAAAACTTGATACGCAGGAAACACAAAGCTTTAACGCAAGTAAACTAATGCTGAAATTCGAAACCGCATGAAGACAGAATTGCATGAAAAACTTAAGGAATTCAGTTCAGAAACTGCATCCAATCACCATGTAAATGAAACAACTGCAGGATGAATTCAGATGCACTAAGATAGAGTTCAAGGAAGCTTAAGAAAAAGCAGAAATGGCAGTAGTTGCAAGCATGAAACTGAGTTGCAGTAATTGATATGGAATGCTCTGTACTTGGAACAAACTACATTGAAAACTTGGAAGGCAGTCTAAAATTCGTTGGGCACTAAATGCAAGCACCAAATCAGTTCTATTATGCAGAAACAGGTTTAGAAAAATTGATACGTAGCAGGTTCAGAAATGCAGATTTGATACATGTGCAGAAACTGACTTGGAACTGAGCACAAGTGCATAAATAAGCCTAGATGCGAAACACCCTTAAATCATACACATTGGCAAACTGAATGTTATCTTAAATCTCAGGAATTAAAACTAAACACGAATTGAATTCAAGATAAGCTGAAAAATTAGAAACCAAGTTGGCACTCAGGAAACATGTATTGATGCGCAGCAACTGCTGGGCAGAAATTCAGAAATGAATTTGATTGCAAACCAATGAAGATTTATGACAGAACTATCTAACAAGCTATCTAACTAACTACTTGCAAAATTGAGACCTAATTAAAACAGAAACGAATCATGAAATAACATCTAACAGCTGATACATAAAAATTCAGAAACAGAAATAAATTGGCAGAACTGAAATTACAGCTAAGAAAACTCAAATTAACCAATTTAAACTACTCCTCAACTCTCCCTAAGCTCGAAATCTTCTTGGTTGTCAATCAAGAGCCGGCTTTGAACCCCTAGGCACAGCAAATCGGTGGAAGAACAGCTTCAATCGATCACTCTGCTCAACTGAATCAGCTGGAAGAAATTCCAGTCCAATCGCTCTTGTCTCGATGGATGGCTTGCGGTTGTGAATTGAAGACCCTCTGAGCTCACCTGAGAACCCCTACAAGCAGCTCAAATGGTCGAAGGTGGCTTGTGGTCGAAACACAATCGATTGGGTAGCAAGGATGCCGAAACCCTCAAACTCCCTTGTTCTGATGCCAATTGAGCTGAAATCTCGATCCTAGCTATCTTCCAAGGACTCAGATAACGATCAAATGGAGAAATTAAGGGGTCGCGCCCCTTTGGATGAAGAAATGCTGAAAAACGATGAAAAACTGAAGAAGATGAACAGTGCGGCGAGGAAACGCGACGCTGAGAAATGTGGCTGCGTTTTGATTAAATAGGAACAAATCGACGGCTCAGATTGATCGGAGGAGATCCAACGGTAGATCTTGGTCTGATTTGAGCCAAACTTTTATGATGATGATCTAGGGTCAGGATCTGCCTTGTGGTAGCTCGGATCCTCCAGATATGTAACGGATGGTCCAGATCAACTCTATCTGTGAATGGACGCTCTAGAGCCCTCCTTGCTTGATCCAACGGTTGATTGAGCTCTGATTGGGATGAAACCTTCAGATCTTGATCATAGAGCTTGATCAACCCTAACCCTAGCTCGGATTGCTTCAGATCGTCCCGGATGGCTCAGATCTAGCCGCTCTTGAATCGGACGGCCCGGATTAATCGTAGGCTTGATAATTCGATCCGGTTCACATCCGACTCAAGTTTGACCCAATATGCCCTAGGTCCAGGATCCTTTCATGCCTACAAAAATATATCAGAAAATTAGTGGCCAAATTATCCAAAAAATGTGTAATTTTGCAATTAAGTCCAAAATAAGATAAAGTTCCAAAACCTAGGGTAAAATCATAATTAAGCAATAAAAACATGGGTCAAACATGGATTTTAGCAATTAAAATAATCAATAAAATGGTGCTTATCACTACTACAGAAAATTTGAAAAGTTATCATCTAAACTACTCCTCGATTCCTTCTTCAGCTCAGGTACTCCTTGGTTGTCAAGCAAGGGAGAGAATCGGACCCGCAAACTCAGCAAATCGTTGAGAAAATGCCATCTGCGATTGAGTCAAGTTCAGATTGCTTCATTTCTGAAATTTCCACTCGGAATCTTCATTTCGGCTGTGTTTGTGTACGAAGATGAATGGATGATGATCTAAACTCTCTAGGGAACCCCTCTAGATAGCTCAGTTGGAATGAAATCGATCACAGCCGATCCAAAGATGCCAAGTAACAGAACTGCGGAAACCTCTCAACAGCACTGCACATTGAGCAAATCTGATCCGGAAACTCCACTGATGGCTTCCTCGACGACCTAGCACCAGCTCTGAATCAAGAATCGAGTGATCACGCCTTCGGATGAAGAGAAAAGCTCAAGAACATGAAGAACACACGGAGGTAGAACACTGTAGCGGCGAAGACGCGATGGGGAAGGGCTGCGGCAATTTTCTGATTAAATAGGAAACAGTGGACGGCCCAGATTGATTTGCTTCAATCCAAAGGCTGATCTTGGTCTGATTTTAGCCAAACTTTTATGATGATGATCTGGGGTCAGGATCTGCCTCGTGGTAGCTCGGATCCTCTAGATATGCAACGGACGGTCCAGATCAACTCTATCTGTGATTGGACGCTCTAGAGCCCTCCAAGCTTGATCCAACGGTTGATTGAGCTCTGATTGTGGTGAAACCTTCAGATCTTGATCAGGGTGCTTGATCAACCCTAGCCCTAGCTCGGATGGCTTCAGATCATCCCGGATGGCTCAGATCTAGCCGCTTTCAAATCGAACGGCCCAGATTTAATCGTGATCTTGATAATCTGATCCGGGTCACTTCCGACTCGAGATTGACCCAATATGCTCTAGGTCCAGGAACCTTTCATGCCTATAAAAAATAAATCAAGAATTTAGTGGCCAATTAAATCAAATATGTGTAATTTTGCATTTAAGTCCAAAATATGAATAAGTTCTAAAACCTAGGCAATTTCACAATTTTGGCAATAAAAACATAGATCAAATAGGGATTTAAGCAACTCAAATGATCAATAAAATGGAATCTATCAACGCCCCTGGGGTTGCTCTGCCAGGAACCCTCAAACAGAGCCCCCCCCCCCCCCCCCGGCGCTCATGGAGAGTAGCGAGTACTATCCGAGGGTGATTTGCTTGGGAGGCCCGGTCTGGGTTTCTCCTCGATCGAGAATCCCAATCGGGGACTGGTTCGATCGGAGTTGGTTCGATCGGAGTTGGTTCGACCGGAGTGTCCAATCGGGGTATGATTCGTCCGATTAGTCATCTTTTCTTGCCGCGCCTGCTAGACTGTCACTCCGTCAGCTAGGGCAAGATCAGATGGCTTTCCTTAGCAAGAAGAAAAAGGAGTCGCTTTTGTTAGGATTGATGGACCAAGTTAAAGCCTTTCTCTTACTAACTTGGTAGAAAGTACACACTAATTAATTAAATAAAAATACATGTAAAGAAAAAGAGACTCAAGTATGTACTTAATTATAACCTGAATAGTTATTAATCCAAGATAATTAGAAGCACTATCAATCTCCTTTTTCAACAGGGATCAGAGACAGAGTAGCCTCTTATAGTAGTTGATCGTACAGACAACTAAAATTGAATTTAGAAATGAATACAGAATGTGTTAATTAAACTAAGAAGACAAGGCCTTTATTTATATCATTATGGTCGAAATGATCGTTTTGCTAACGTGCCACTTCGAAGGAGCCTCAAACAATTGAGGTGCCTCCAAACGACCATTCTTTATCCACGTGCAATGATTAGTTTTCTAATCTGGCGGCATCAAAGGCCCCTAGTTAGGTTGAGCTGGACTCTGCTGCTTATTTCGCTCAGCAATGACTCCTTCTTGGCTTTTGAGGCACCCCAAGACACCTACCTACCGTTGCTGGCATCTGAGGCATCTCAAGACAACTGAGGTACCTCGAGTTATCACGGCGCATCCAGTCAATGGAGGCGCATGAAATAATCAACCATACTAATTGATCATTCTTCATTCTGCTTGCTTGGGTGATGATTAGGTCGTTCTGAGTTGACCTCACGTGAACTCAACTCTGACCTTCTACTCGAGCAGACTTAGCTTCCTCTTATTTCTCGTCCATCAGATGTCATTCTCGCTCCACTGGTGTATTCTTCCGTAGTTCTTTATCCCTTAAATATACTAAGCCCGTCAGCTTCTTTCTCATGTCATTATTCTCGCTCGCTGCATCTTCCGCTATACTTTTTCTATTCTCAAGTCCTTACACACTTAGACACAAGGCATCAAACACACATAACCTAACTTAACTCAGTTGATCAATATCAAAACTAACCGTTGGGTTCTTATAATCTCCCTTTTTTATATACACCAACTTGAGTTAATGTTAGGGAATTCAAACAATAAATTATTTAATCAAAAACAATTATAGCAACAAATTTTGCAATTAAGTCCTGCACCTAAACTTAACATCTATCCCCCCCCCCCTCCTACATAAAAAAAAAATGGGTAAAGAAAACAAAAATATCAGAGAAAAAATTTGAAAAATGTTCTACGAGATGTATAGATGATGCAAGTTTGTGTATTTTTACCTTAATTATTGTGCAAATAAAATAATGCTTTAAAATTAAACTACTGATTTGTCAAAAATAATTTAGAAATTATTTTTAAGTTTTTTAAAATACTAAAATTTTTTGTCAACGTTAATCAAAATTATTTTTAAGTTTTTAAAAATACTAAAAAAATTTTGTATGTTAATCATAATCAATCTTATTATAGAAAAATATTTCACAAGAAAAAAAATTTTCTTATAGTGAAAATATTTTTCATTACAGAAATAGGTATTTTTAGAAGTACTTAAAAATAGATGTTCAACATCAAACCAACTTGTCATTTTTTTTTCTTGATCATTCAAAATATAACAGTTATTTGTAAAAAAAAAAATTAAGTAAAAAATTTGATTTTCATTAAAAAATTCATAAAAGATTATTTAAAAGTAAAAATTTTTACTGAGAGATAATATATTTATTTATCACAGAAACATTTAAATCTAAAGAAAATCTAATAAAAAGTTTTAAAAAATTAATTTTTCTAATAATGTTAATAATTCAAATAAATTAATTTCTAGCAATTAAATTGTTTATCGCAATTCCATAAAAAAATATAATAGGTCAAAATAGATTTTGGAACTCAATGAATTTGGTCTTTTCCATTACAAAGAAGGATTTTACAAAGAGATCATAAAATTTATATCCATTAATTTCTCAAAGTATCTACAAAATTATAACTAATTATTCTTGAGTTTAGTTTTTTTTTCATTAGGCCCCTTGTACTATGGTGTAGCGGAAGGATGACTAATTGTCATCTCAGACATTCGTGATTTGATCCCTAGCTACGACGTATTTTGTAGAAATTTTTCCTACAAATAGGGCGTAAACTCTAAGACACTGGACTTCTAGACCGCCCGCCGCGAGCACTTCTTGATTTATCTTGACGGCTGATGGAAAACTTCTATGGGGCCAGGCCGGTCGCCCAAGATTGGAAAATCCTCGTTAATCATTTTTTTTTAGTTTTCTTATATTAGGCTTGTAATGCCTAGCCTCAACTGAACAACCGCAGACGTATAAATGTCTAATGCTAAACTTCCTACCCATTCACATATCGAATAAGGTTTTAATTACTGTCTGATTAAGTACTTTATTAAGTAGGTAAACTGTGATATTTAGAGCCTCACCCTACAAAAACTCTTATAGAGAAGTGAAAGTCATCATACTTCTAACCTTGTCTTTTAGGGTTTGATTGCGATGCTCAGTACCATTCTGACTGGGTGTACCAGACATGATATATTGAGACACAATCTCACACTTAGCAAGATAGTTCGCAAAAGGTCTTGGATGTTATTCACTTGCTCTATCACATTGACTATAATATTCTCCTCCATAGTTAGATTCAACAACTTTAATTTTATTACCTTATTGAAGTTTAACTTCGGCCTTGAAAATTTTAAACATGCCAAAAGATTGTAACTTCTCATGAATAAGATATAGATAGCCAAATTTGAAATAGTCATCTATGAAGCTAATAAAATATGTCTGTCCATTCCAAGATGTAGGATTGATTACATGAAATTAAAATCGAACTTACAGCGATCTCCTTTGCTTCTTCTTCCTTTGCTTTCCTGCTGTCACGCGAGATATCACCACGGACAAAACGCTTTTTTCACAAACCGAATCCCTCACCGATTGCTGCTCCGATTCCTTCTTACCTCTGCTCTCTCGGATTGCATTTGGACGCATCTTATATAGGGAGGAATCAGACGTTACCTCCATTGATGGAGGTATTGAATACCTCCATCAATGGAGGCTGGTAACGCTCAAGCACAGAAACGTCCTTGATTCAATGCTTGTAACGCCAACATCTCCCACTCGTCCAATTCTATCCATATAGGTCATCTAGTCACTAAGACTATGTAAGACAGTCACAAAGACCATATAGGAGCATCTAGTCACTAAGACTATATAGGAGCATTCAATTCATACTTCAGGGAAAATGGTTCGTGCGACAGCAAGCACACTGAGCAATTAATGCTAAGAAAGTTGTTACACTTAACTTAGCTGCTCTATAGAACGAATCAGAGACATCAATAACTTGCCTTTACCCTAGATTAAATATTTACATCAATATGAACATCTCTAATCCCTCATATGACATCTATGTCAAGAGCATGTTCAACATCTCAAATCAAAACTTTTATTCACAATTACATTTTTAAGTACTTAACAAAAAAATGTAACTGGTCGACCAGTGAATAAGTATTACAGATGTAAACCAATTTTAATCTTCCTTTTTAGCTAGAATCCATTCATTCTAATCAGTCGCTTTCCTAGTTATGCTCCATAGACCGAATCATCCATAGTCAATAGGACACACACTAAAGTAGCAAACACCGATTAAAACTTCAAGTAGACAGCTAAATAGTCACTTAGGGTAAGATTGAGATTAACTGATAATCTCAAGGGTCTCACATAGTAGAGAAGCAGGGATCCTTTCTCCTACTACCCTTATTGTCGCTACAGCACATGTGGTATGAATCACATGCTACGATGTTTTTCTCTTTACCAAAAAGAGTGCATGTTTTTCTCAAATATTTAACATCGTACAGATTTCGATCTAGACATACTTAATGTCTAATCCGAATTCAACTTATGAATTCCAATCTGGCTTTAAACAGATTTAGTAAATGGTGGGTGCATTTACTATGATCATTACATAAATGATCTCAACTTGATACAAAATCAAGACGACCTCAACTTATGAGTATGTCTCTCTTCACAACTACATAAGTTGTCTCATAAGTTACGGTCTTACCTCTATTTATACTCAACAAATAGAGACGATTGTCCATGTGAGTGGACCAATCTCAGCCTGCCAACATGCTCATCGAGACTTTTTCCAAATGTAACAAATACATTTTACACTGAATAGATCATGACATTTCATTTATAAAATTGTAACAAATACATTTACAATGTGTTACATCTTGCGTAGTCCCAAAGACTTCACATGTTCATTAAATGACTCTTTAGTCAATGGCTTAGTAAAAGGATCTGCAAGCATTGCTCGGGTAGGGATGTACTCAAGAATTATCTTTTTCTTGTCAACAACATCCCTTACAAAATTATATTTAATTTCTATATGCTTGCCTTTGCTGTGATATTTAGGATCCTTGGAAAAAGCTATAGCAGCTTGATTGTCACAACACATTGTAACAGGGCTCCCACTGTCTTCAACAATCTTCAGATGCTTTAGGAACCTTCTCAACCAGACAGCTTCTTGTACAGCCGCTGCACAAGCCACATACTCGGCCTCCATTGTCGACAGTGCTACACAAGCCTGTTTCTTGCTGTTCCAAGAAATGGCACCTCCATTCAGCAAAAAAATATAGCCTGATGTGGATTTTCTGTCGTCAAGGTCCCCTGCCCAATCTGCATCTGCGTAGCCCTTCAAGCTCAATTTTGATCCTTGGAAGCAGAGACAATAATCTGCCGTTCCTTTGAGATATCTGAATATCCTTTTTATCGCTTTCCAGTGTCTCGATCCTGGGTTTGACTGGAAACGACTGACTAAGCCAACAGCATAGCTTATATCAGGGCGAGTACACAACATAGTGTACATCAAACTACCAATGGCACTAGCATATGGTCTTTTCTTCATCTCGGCTATCTCTTCAGGAGTCTTGGGAGACATACTTTTGCTCAAAACAACACCTTTCGCTGTAGGTGTTTGTTCAACGTTGCAATCAAACATATTGAAGTGTTGTAATATCTTAGTAATATAAGCTTCTTGGGACAAACCCAAAAGTCTTTTTGATCGATCACGAATGATCCGTACTCCTAAGATATACTCAGCTTCTCCCATGTCAATTATGTCAAATTGTGATGAAAGCCAAGACTTGACCTCAATCACAACTTTTAAGTTATTTCCAGCTATCAGCATATCATCAACATATAATGATAAAATGACCAACTTTCCTTTATCCTTTCTCAGGTAAACACAATGATCCTCATTGATCATTTCGAAACCATAAGATAAAATGACTTCATTGAATCTTATGTTCCATTGTCTTGACGCTTGCTTTAGCCCTTATATAGACTTTTTAAGTCTACATACTTTTTCCTCTTGGCCATCAGCAATATAACCTTCTGGTTGTGCCATATAGATTTCCTCGTCAAGATTACCATTAAGGAAAGCCGTTTTTACATCCATCTGATGTAATTCCAAGTCATAATATGCTACTATAGCTAAAATGACACGTATTGACACAAACTTCACAACAGGGGAAAATGTCTCTTCAAAATCAATACCCTCCATTTGGGTATATCCTTTTGCAACCAGACGAGCTTTGTATTTATTAATCGATCCATCTGCCTTCCTCTTGATTTTGAGAATCCATTTATTCCCAATAGCCCTTCGGCCTGGAGGAAGATCGACTAAATCCCAAACCTGATTCTTTCTCATAGACTCCATTTCTTCATCCATTGCAATTCTCCATTTTTCTCTAACTGAGCATCTCAATGCTTCCTCAACCGTTCGAGGTTCTTCATCGTCAACTGGGAGAATCATTAATGCCTCATTTTCAATGTCAAACCTTCTCCGAGGAATAATCTTACGATTACTTCTTCGCAGGTTTGACTGTTGAGAAACTAATTCACTTATAGGCAATTCACTCCCACTAGGTTGACTAGATTCAGGCATTCCCTGAGATTCCTGATTTGTTGATAAAGGAACATTATCCTCTTCCTCTATTGCAAATAAAGGAATCGACTTATCAACTTCACCTCTTGTTGGGAATTCAGTTTCGAGAAAAGTGGCATCTCTTGACTCAATTTCAGAGATGGTTCCATCTTGTTGCTCACCAATAAAGACATAACCCTTAGAGGTATCAGAATATCTTACAAAAATACACTTCTTACCTCTGGGTCCTAACTTTCCATATTTGTGAGTCTTGTCATGAATATAAGCAGCTGACCCCCATGGTCTCAGATTACTCAAATCTGGTTTTCTGCCTGTCCACAGTTCATATGGAGTAGATGGAACAGATTTAGAAGGCACCCGATTAAGTATGTAGGTTGCAGCTAATAATGCATCTCCCCAATAGGAAATAGGCAAATTAGCTTGAGCCATCATCGACCTAACCATTTCAAGAAGAGTTCGATTTCTTCTTTCAGCAACTCCATTTTGCTGTGGAGTTCCAGGGATAGTTAATTGTCTAATAATCCCTTTCTCATTACATATTGTCTTGAACTGATCATACAAGTATTCACCTCCACGGTCAGTGCGTAAGGTTTTAACCTTACGTTCCAATTGATTCTCAACTTCGTTCAAATAACGATTAAAGCAATCCAATGCTTCAGATTTATGAGAAATCAAATACACATGACCAAAACGCGTGAAGTCATCAATAAATGTAATGAAATATGAACTACCATTTCTAGCCTTCACGTTCATCGGACCACAAATATCCGAATGAATCAATTGCAATGTTGAATCAGCCCTAATAGCCTTACCAAACGGTTTCCTAGTTGCTTTTCCAGCAAGACAGTGCTCACATATAGACAAGTCAACTTTAGCACGAGTGCCGAGCAGACCCTCTCTTGCTAATCTATTCATTCTTTCTTGTCCTATATGTCCCAATCTAGCGTGCCAAATTTCATCATTAACATCAGCATCACTAGTAAGAGCAATGTTTGAAAAACAACCATCATTTCCATAATTAACATCAGGTTCTACATCAAGAACCATGAAACCGTTTGATATGAAACTATATCCAATTAACACAGAGTCAATTTTAAGTTCTACTCGACGACTGTAAAAATTCATACAATAACCCAATTCAAGAAGACAATTCACAGAAACAAGATTCCGTCGAATCTCAGGAGCATACAGGACATCATGCAGAAACAGTGTACGCCCACCACGAAGGTTGAGTTTGCAAGTGCCAATTCCTTTGACTTCAATTCTTGCATTGTTTCCCATATATATCCACTTATTGCCAGCTGGTACACGACGGTACTCCACATACGTAGCTCGATCACGAGCTACATGGTTCGTTGCTCCTGAATCTATAATCCACAAAGGATAAGAGTCAGCTAACAACACCGAACTAGCAACATAAAGCTCATGAAAAGAAGACATAAATGGATTTACCTTTTTCGGCTCGGTACACTCCCGAGCAAAATGGCCCTTCTTGCCACAGTTGTAGCAAGTAAGCTTGCCCTTAGGTTTCTTTCCATTCTTCTTTCCTTTCTTCTTGATTGGGTCCTGCACAGGAGTAGCACCAGCTTCTTTTCCCTTTCCCTTTCCTTTCTTAAACCATTTTTTCTTATTCTTGGATCCAGAACCTTCAGCTACAAAAGCTTGCTCAGAAATCCTTGCGGATTCTACTCTCTCCGCCTCCAGTTCAATATGGCGTGAGACATCAATGAAAGTCCTAATACTCTCACTGTGAGTAAGGTTCTGCTTCATTGTTTCCCAAGAATCAGGAAGGGAACGAATAACTGCTTGAACCTGTTGTTCGTCGGTCAACTCATGACCAGCAGTCTTAAGCTCCCGAATCATATTACCCATTTCTCTCAGATGTTGGGTCATTGTTACATTCGGGCGCTTCTTACAACTGTCAAACTTGATTGTCAGTTGACGAAGCTTGCTCACACTAACTCCACTGTATCTCTCTTTCAGGGCAACCCAGACAGCATGAGCTGATGGTAGTGGCTCATACTCAAATACCAGGTCATCCACCATTGAACTAATCAATATCCCCTTTGCAGTGGAGTCCTTTTTCTTCCATGCCCTATAGGCATCAAGATCCAATCTGTACTGTGCAGTCGAACCAACAGCAGGTTCCACCATGAAATGATTTACAGCCTCCAAAACTTCTTGTTCCTCAAGAACATATTGTATCTTGAGATGCCATATCTTATAGTTGTCCCCATACAATTTTTCCCCTTTGTTCAGTTCAGCTATGATGTTCTTGGTTGCCATGATCTATCATAAATAAACATATTATTCATTAATTCAGTGTATATCATATGCACATAATTTTTTGATTGACTCAATGTAAACTTGACTTGGATTTACGAAATCAAGTGATAACTACGTTTCCACTCATCATTCGCATAATCCAATCTAATTAACATTGATCAATTATATTACATACATCCCATTAAACAAACTAATCATTTGTCTTAAATATGAACTAATCATATAAATAAACTAATCATTGAATATGAACTAATCATATAATGAACTAATCATTGACAAGTCAGTTAACACATAACATAACTTTATTTAATAGGCTTAATAAGCAGGTACAAACAGACAGAATTCAACGAACTAGATAAGTTGACATCATTCCCATAATAAAAAATATTATGGCAGTGGCTATCACTCTCTCGTTCATTTCTAATTGGCCATTCTGGTTAGGCTCGGGATCTTCCACAGATTCTATCGGATCTTCTTCAAATATTTCAGGATCTTCCTCGATCATTTCAATATCAGGATCTTCCTCAAATATTTCAATTGGATCCCACTCGATCTCTTCAGGATCCCCTTCGAATTCTTCAATCAGATCTATTTCTAGATCCTCTTCAAATTCTTTAGGATCCTCTTCCAGATCGTCCTCAGAATCTTCTGGATCCTGTTCAAATTCTTCAGGATCTTCTTCCAGATCGTCCTCAGAATCTTCTGGATCCTTTTCAGATTCTTCAGGATCTTCTTCCAGATCGTTTTCAGAATCTTCTGGATCCTCTTCAGATTCTTCAGGATCTTCTTCCAGATCGTTTTCAGAATCTTCCAGATCTTCTTCTGAAAAATTCTGGCGAAGTAGTTCTCTACGCAACTCGGTATAAGAGATACGTCCTTCGTAGCATCCCCAAATACCTTTTGCAGCTACTTTAGCACGCCTTGGCAATGAATTAATCAATGCCCCGATCCGGTAGTTATCTAGAACTGGAAACTCTTCCTGTTCGAGTTTCCAAAATAGACGTTCAAGCCTTCCTATATGCCCTTGGATGCCTAGGTGTCGGTTGAAGTCAATCTCCTCTATCTGTTCTCTCAAATGATTCCGTCGCACATCTCGACGAGTCATTGTGGTAATAAATCTCGGCATCTGGAATTGAAATACACAATGTCAGTACAAAACCGACAAACCAGTAACAAAACTGGTTCAATTCAATTCACAACACAAATAGATAAAGGCATATTATTTTCCTTTTGTTTGTAGCTACAAATAAGCCTATTAAATTTGAGATTCAACATAACGATCAAACCAGTCTGTTTAGTTCAGATTATTTGATCAAAATGGTTTGGTTAAATCAACTAATGGTTTAAACCAAAATCGATTTGACCAACTTAATCATTTTTAAACCAAACTAGGATCTAATTTAAATAAGTTGAACCAAATCTAAATAAACTGTCGAATAGAGTTACTGGTTGGGTCTGTTTGCTTTCACTGGGAGGTCATGGGATCGAACCTCCCTGGGCAGCAGTGTGGCAGTAGCTTTTTTTCAGAGGGGAATCTGTTTCGATTTTTTTTTTAAATTAAAAAAAACAACTTTTTCTCGTTAAAATCGAAACCTAATCTTCTTCTTCCCCCAACCCCGCAGCCGCCGCCTCAACGCCAAATGCGATTTCAGCAGCCCCCTTTCTTCTTCCCACCCAGCCTATTTTTTCTCGCCATCACCAACGCCATGGAGTGATCTCCCGCGCGTGAAGCGATCGTCGGCGATCGTCGGCCAGGGGAGCGAAAACGCCGAGAAGAAGAGCGATTTCGGTGAAATCGCAAAGGAATTTTCATTACAAAGGTAAATCAGTGATCTCCTTTCATGCTCTAATCAATCTCATAGCTCTGATACCAATGTAGGATTGATTACATGAAATTAAAATCGAACTTACAGCGATCTCCTTTGCTTCTTCTTCCTTTGCTTTCCTGCTGTCACGCGAGATATCACCACGGACAAAACGCTTTTTTCACAAACCGAATCCCTCACCGATTGCTGCTCCGATTCCTTCTTACCTCTGCTCTCTCGGATTGCATTTGGACGCATCTTATATAGGGAGGAATCAGACGTTACCTCCATTGATGGAGGTATTAAATACCTCCATCAATGGAGGCTGGTAACGCTCAAGCACAGAAACGTCCTTGATTCAATGCTTGTAACGCCAACACAAGATGCCTTAAGAAATGATCCACAAATGTCTGTATGTATTAGCTCTAAAACGTCATAACATGGCTAGCTTCTTTATTCCTTTTGTTAGTTATCTTCCCTTTAACACATTTTATTCAGATGTCAAAGTTTGACGTGTCAAGGGAATCAAGAATTTTATTTGACATTAACATTTCTAGGCATTGTTTGGATATATATCCTAAACATTTATACCACAACATGAAGAATTCTCATTTATCAATTACCGTTTCATACCTATAGTATGCATTATTATATTATCAACTGTATAAGTAAATGTGTTCAATTTATAAAGCTTATCAACTAAAAAATTATTATCAATCAAAATTAAATTAAAAAAAATACTAAACATTCCATTTTCAAATGATCAAGAATAACCTTATTTGTCGAGAAATTGAAATTAAGTTCCATTTGAAAGATAGTACAATAAAAGTATTTTTTAAATTCAAATAGATATCAAATCCTAAATAAAATCTAAAAACACTAATAGACTTGATTGCAGTATTCTTCCTATTTTTCATATAGATGTATTTTTTACCATTAAGCAGAAGACGACTACTAAGATGATACTTTATATAAGTTATAAATTAGTTTATAGTTTATAACAACTTTCATATGTCACATAGTATATATTCCTTTGTGCATAATCAGAACAAATAAATTTTATTCAATAGTTACAAACTATCTTGAGCATATATCTAATATAAAAGTAACCTTCATTTGACGTGATTACTTAATACCTCCAAATTAAGTTTATTACCTCCAAATTAGGCTGATTACCTCCAAAAGTGAACATATAATCACTTAATCAACCTTAATACTTCCAAATTAACCTTATTAATTGATTGACCATATGATAATCGATGAATTAAACTCCAGTTATTACCGCAATCGATTTGAAAGCTTTATGGATACGACTACAAGATTGATTTAAGTGAAGGTGGTAAAAGACGATTTGCTCGTTTTAGTGCCCTTGTCAATCCGTCTCAGGGTTAACACGGAGAAGATAAATCACGGGACTACTAACCTAGATATTATGACTAGCACGTGGAGAGGATAAATAATATACTAGCTTTGCTAGGATTTAATTTTTAAATTTTAAGATGATAATATTTATGTATTAATTATCAATCCATCCCGCAGAGATAGATCGATTTAAGTGAAATTCTCTGATTGAGTGGATCATGGAGACACCCTAAAGAAGCTAATGATTCTTGAGAATTCTGTGCGTGGATTTTTTTTTTTGTTTAATACGAAATCTCACGTTGCTTATAATCGATTAAAAACAAATTGAATCCATTAGGGATATGTTAATCGATTTGAAATAAATCAAATCCATTCATAATTAATTCTTTAAATATTTTAATCGATTGGAAACCATTCCAACCAATCGGTAATTGATTTTGTCACAAAAATAAGTTGGTTGATTGATTATGAAAAATTCTCAATCGATATAGTTTTATATTTCAATCTTTTCTGCCATGATTTGAAGACGGTTAATCGATTAGGAAAATTTTGAATCAATCAAAGACAATTTTAATCGATTGATCGATCGATTTTAATTATTTTTTTCATTATTTTAATTTTGATAATCGATTAATCGATCAAATCAATCGATTGAGTCATAACGATGGGACATAATTTAAAATAGATTAAACGCGACAGTTCTTCTACCGTTCTTCATGTTCTCACAAAAACACAAAAAACTTGAAAACAAGTATGTCTTAAGTTTTTCCTATATGATTTTCGACGATTAAAAATTTTATTATACTAGAAAAACTTAATCTAATATACAAACAATAAATCAACGAAAAATTTAAGCTAATAACCATGAAAACAATGAAATGCAAATATCTGATATCATATATTAGATGGTGTAAAAAGCCAAGCCACATGAATTCTAAAATACGAATAACTCACCTACAGATACAACAACAAGAAAATCTAGTTTCATCAATTAGACATGCATGAGAAAGTAATACATAAATACAAAGATAAAAAAATCTAATCGAAGAGTCATGTCTTTATCATATCATCGTCGGCTTGATTTCTGTAGAAGAAAATACGGTAGAAGCGAGAGAAAAATCTTTCAAAAGGCTTAGGAGATGATGGTGCCATAAAAAAATTTTTGTCAATAGAATAAGAAATTAGGTAAAGATTCGTAATTCTTGTGGACAAATTCTATATATAATGCATATTCATTATTAGCCCATAGATGATAATAGATATGAATAATAAATTTTATATATATATATATATATATATATATATATAAAGGAAGGTTCACATCCAATAATCTTATAGCCAATAACTTTAAAATAGATCACCTTAGATAAATTAAATTTGTATTTATATATATATAACTTATAATTTAAACCACCAATTAGAGATCATAATCAACATACCCATCTCCAAATATCACAATCTCAAATGAATTCCTCAATGAAGTATAACAATCATTAGAATTTTTTCCCGATAAAGTGTGAATCCTGAGATGTTGGGCTTCTAAATCGCTCACCACGAACACTTCTGATTTATCCTGATGATCAATAAAAATTTTTCGTAGATTAAATATCATTTTAAATTCAACTGTTATCGGATCCAACGCAGGAAGCAAAAGTGGAGAGAAAGCACGACTTGGAGGATTTTTTTTATTTTTTTTATTTTTAAAAAGGCTATCTGAATTGCTCTGAGTTTGGTGTCGATGAGCCTTCGAGGTCTTCCACTGTCTGCTCAACCACGCAAACAATCCAACGCAGAAACTTGTTTAATTGACGCAATTCATCATACATTTCGACTGCATCAGGTTTCATGTGTATAGACGCAGACAATTAAAACAGGGAACAGAGTACAGCATATGAAATAGGGTGGTCTGGAGCATATGAAATAGGGCAGTTGGTTTCAAAAGGAGTAATCTGGGTTGAGGAGTCTCTTCATCTTTGGCTGTCGCTCTACGTTACGTTTCTCTGTTTCCTCGTCCTCGCTCTGTTCCACCTCCTCCCCTGTTTCTTCCTCCTCGAACGCAGGGTGCGTCAGGATGCTGCGGAGGAGCTGCGTCCCTCGGAGAGCGTTGGTGAGGGGCAGGTGGCCCTCGGGCGTGCCGTCGGTGAGCTCCCACATGAACTCGCTGGGGAACGACCGGTAACCGTACTGCTCCACCTCCGACTCCAGCTTCTTCATCCACCCGACGCGGATGAAGAAAAGGGTGAAGTCGCGACGCGACTTCTCCCACAGCCGGCGCTGCACGGTGTAGCCGAACCGGCCGCCGCTGTGATTCCTCCACAGCCGGTCTATGGCGCGCAGCTCCTCGGCAGGGATGAACTGCACCTCCGAGAAGAACACGTAGCCGCGCTTCTGGGCGGCTTCGCCGGCGAGAGCGATGAGGAGGCGGCGGGTCTCTTCGTCTGCCTGGAGGAATTCACTTGACGACAGGTGGGCGGCGAGGGAGTCGAGGGCAGTGGAAGAGGAAGAGGAGGAGGTGGTGACGGAGGAGGAGGAGGAGGAGGAAGAGAAAATGGTGAAGAGGCTGTAGGATTTGGTGGTAGGCTTCAGGGAGATGGAATCATGGGAAGAGGCGAAAAAATGGTGGTGGTGGTGATGGTGGTGGAACGATCTGTGGAGGGATTGGAGAGAGGTAGCGGTGGCCATGGAAGAGAGAGAAGAGAGAGAGAGAGAGAGAGAGAGAGAGGAGCAGGAATGGATCGGGATCGATGAGAAAAGAAGAAGGGTGGGAACAGATGAAAGAGCACATCTAGTGAACTTAAATGGAGAGCTGTGATTGGTCCAATAAGGGTGAGGCAAGATTCTGCTGACCATGATTTGGCGAGGATGAGGCCACGTCGGATGGACTCGATCTCGGCGGAGACCGGCCCGATCTGGACTGGTTTTCTGCATACCACAGGATTCGTATCCTGCCGGTCTTATCATGATCGAATATTATCGATGATTTTTTATCGTCGTTCCGAATCAACGATATCTTGGAAGAATGATGAATCGGTCGGAATCGTCGCAATTATAATTTCACCGGATTCAACAGTAAATCTGGCGAGATCGCAATTGCGATGATCCTGATGGGTTTATCGTACCTTAGGATATAATTTTATTTGGAGCAATGGTCGGAGACCGTTGATATCATCCGATCGATGATCATATGATTCGTCGATCATGGCCGATGAATAAGATGACGGGACTGAGAAAAAACGGGACAGGAGCTGCGCTCGGTTTTCTGAACTACGTAGAATAAATTAATCCAAAGCCATTGCCACTTAGTTAAGGAACTAATTACTTATTAAAAAATTACTCACTAATCTACGTATTATGAAGAAATTTTGTCCAAGATAAATAGCTGATAATAGAATGTCATATAATTTTCTTCCTAATAAATAACAAACTTATTTTAAGAAAATGTCATATTTTCTTCTTACCACGAGATAATCAATATATATAGAGAAAAATATTATCTTGGGATCGCTCACCGCACACCTCGCACGCATGCCTTTTAATCGATTCATTAATCGATTGGGAGGCGACATAATCGATTAGTAAATTTATTGATATCCCTGCCTCACCTCGTGCGGCCCTGACTCGAAGCCTGCTATGTATGGTGGTCGTCGCACACCGCTCGTTAGCTGGATGCTCGGCGCCCAATTACTTGTTGATCGCCGGTGGTTTCCGGTCACCGGTCCCAAATCAAACTATAGCCCGTGGAAAGGTAATTCCTAGAGGGATCTTATTGGATTTCGGCCGTGATCTGATGCGATCATGGCTGGAATCTAGCTGCTGTCGGACCCCAACTGAGCGCTGAGAGAGTTGCGGTCGGAATCTCACTGTAATTTATCGTGACGAATCAATTCGAGACACTTGAATCAATTGAATAATTGATTAGCGTCTTGAAAATTCGAGGCGCCAACCGATTGGGAGGCAGACGTGCAATTCTGGTACCTCATTTGAGACATCAATTGATTAGACACACACACATATGAAAAAATAATAATAATTTGTATTTATTACATCGTCTTAAATTGGCTAGTTAGTTAGTAGTGGATATCAATTTACCAACTGAATCATCCACCTAGTTCCATATTAGGCTAATTGTTATGCCTTTCAATTTCCAACAAATTAGTGCATCTACTACCTAGTACCGTCTCTAATTCAGACATAGATGGTTTAAGTGTTCTTTGGGTGTGGCCGAGTTGATACTCCAAGATGACTTACGTGATGAAGGACATCGAATTAAAATGGTAGAAGGTTTCTATATCGGTGTCCATAATTATTAAATAAAAATGTTCACGATCAATGTTCAAAGATATAAAAATATATCTAACTTGTCGATTATCCAGATTAGTTTTGATTATTTGGTATAACGCTATTTTCCATAATTTTTTATATGATGATGGCAAAATTCAAGCTATATTCGTTATTTAGTGTACTTATATCACAGACATAATATAAATTATCATACAAAGAAAATTTTTTATCCTAAATCCCGTTGAGTAATAAATAGATTGTTTATATACCCTACTTGACGAGGATGCTTCCATAAAGTGTATTGATATATATGCATCAATTACTTCTCCGTCAGTAAAATCACTGTTTAAAAAAAATAATTAACAAGGTTTTTTCAATCAACCTCGAGCGATCGACTCGGTTACACGAAAGTTTTCCACCGGCCGCCTGGGTAAATCGGGAAGCGCTCACAGTGGGCGGTCTAGAAGCCTAGCGTCCCAGGATTCGCGCCTCATTTGGAGAAAAAATTCTTGTAAATACGCGGTAGCTAAGGATCAAATCGCGAATACTTGAGATAATGATTAGTCATCCTACCGTTGTATCATAGACCCGGTGACAATAAAAATAATATCTAAGACACATGTAAGGAAGATATTTCTTTATCAATTTATAGTAGTCTTCTCCCGTACAAAGTTACAAATAGACCATCTCAAATTCTCAAGTATTGACATGAGGTAGGCCACATTTGGTCTCATTTTTTCTCTTTCGTTTCTATTAATTTATCTTACAATTATTTAACAAACAAAATATTAAATGAAATATATGAATGTTCAAGTGGTATTCAAGCATTATTGCAGATATCTCAACTAAGAACCTTCAACTTCATTGTCTTTAGTTCCTTCTACCTTGCATGTCTTTTTTCTGCCTCTTATGCTTCATCAATCTCATTGGTCACTAATATTGTATTATTGTTTTTCATTTTTTTTGTTTCATTATATTTGCGTTTCCCTTGTTTTGTTATATTTACCTTCGAGTGCCTATAAATAAACACAACTTGATATATTTAACAAACGCAACAAAAAATGTAATGGATGAAATTACATTTATTATTTATGAATTACTACATATATCGTGACTTACTTGAATTGCATTTAAAAAGAATGTCTCAACTTCCTTATCCCTTGCCTGTATTTAATTGGTGGCAATTATAGTTTTCTCTTCTTACATTGCAAAATATTTACCTTATTTTTCAAATTTGATACCCCACAGCCTCCTTTATTCCTTTTCTATCCTCTTCGCACCAAAATGTTCAGCAGAAAGGTTTCTACATGACCTTATAATGTGACCTAATTATTTACACTTGTTGCACATTTTTTTACATTTCCGTCGTGCTTCAAATTAATTCTCTTTTTCTTCTTTCTTGATTGCACAATACAATTAGGTGGTAAAACAGTACATTCTTGTGCATCCACTAACCAAATGTTTTTACTTCTATATGGATATATGTGATTTGCTTAAGCACTTTTTCACATTTCAAATAAAAAATAAGGCTCACAATACAAATACAGGACTATTTTCCAATACAAACACACTGCAATAATGTGTGAGCAAGGAAACCCTGATATCTAACTCTCCATCTCAACTATATAAGAGGATGCAGAAGTCACTACCTCATGTTTTGTTTTTCTATGTGGATGTATTGCATAATACCAAATTCTTTGCCTCTTAATTTCAATCTCCTTCATAGCAAATAACGTCAACAGACTTACAAAATTAGACAGTTCCTTCCTGTTATTATAAAAGCATTCTACAACTTTCCTCTGAACGCTATTTATCAATCATGTTATTGGGAGTTCTCGACTATCTTTGAATAATACATTCATACTTTTAGAATAATTTGTAGTCAGCATTGCATATCTTCTATTAGAAAAATATACTTTTGCCTATTTTATAGGATCAACATTTTGCACTCATCTATAATATAAGAGTCCATATATTTCTCTAACATCTTCTATATAATTTAATCATAGTACTTGAAAATTATATTTGTTCTAGTGGCAATCCAAAACATTCCTAATGCAAGTCTATCCGATCCCGAGTCTCTGTTACAATATTACAAGATAGGTGATAAAAATATAATTCATGATGAGAATTAGGATAAACATTACTCATCGTAGATAATATTGTACGATATCTGTCAATCAACTACAAGAAATGCTTTTAGATGATTTAGAAATCACTCCCAAGATGACCCACACTCAACCTCGGCAATTGGAAAGACAATTGACATAAGTTTTGTATTACCATCTACTGTTATGACCATCAATAAAACACCTAGATATTCACCCCTCAAGTTCGTTGCATCAATTTCGATTAGTTTGCAAAAGTATATTTGATGCACCAAAAGCCTAGAAATAACATTCAATTTTTTTATTAATGCTTGTTTTCAATGCAAAACAGAGAGAGAGAGAGAGAGAGAGGAGAGAGAGAGTGTGTGTGTGTTGGATCTCAATATTTTAGCTCCCCTATAAACATAGGAAAGTCCCTATAATCCTTTTCAAAATAGTCTATCATCTTTGTTATGGCTTTTTGACGTGCATTGTATGCCTTTTGATATGATATGTCTATTATAAATTGTGCTCTCGTATATCTTTGAATCCATCTGGGCGCGCGCGCGCACACACACACACAGATATGGGTTGGGTCTCAATATTTTAGCTCCTCTATAAACCTAGGAAAGTCCCTATAATCCTTTTCAAAATAGCCTATCATCTTTGTTATGGCTTTTTGACGTGCATTGTATGCCTTTTGATATGATATGTCTATTATAAATTGTGCTCTCGTATATCTTTGAATCCATCTGGATTTATATTCATATATAGATACAAAATTGCTTTCAGCCTGAGAAGCTATAACAGAAGCTGTGTATACAAGATGATAGACCTTTCCTAACCAAAGACCATATTGGTGCACATCTAAATATTTTGTAATAGTCAACTCTATTTCTCCCCTTACAATTATTGCTTATCTATAGTTTTCTCCAACACATATTATTTTAATTCTTATTTTCTTTGAGTTCTTTATTTTATAAATGAACTGCATCTTCATAGCATACTTAGCAAGTAGATCTTTAAAGTGTTTTTGGGTTGGGAATACCTATACAAGAATCAATAGTTTTTTAAAGTTATTTGGGTGGAGTAAAGGATATGAAACTTAAAGAAAAATACATTACATCATTACTTCAATTGAGTGTATATTATATTACCAATTGTAAAAAAATACACTACATTACCTTACTAACAAAATAATTTATCACAACCATTTGGTTGTTGCCTTTGCAATGAAACAAGTGTTAAATTCATTACATGAGCATCTCAGCAAATGAAAACTTATCTTCTAGGTCACTATACTCATTAATGATCACTAACAGGTCTATTAAATAGTTCATATCATTCTCTAAAAATCCATCAATTAAGACATTCTTTTCAATTTCTGCTAGTATATATTGTAATATCATAATATTCTGGTTGAGTTCACGTATTTTCAAATATATTTTTTTTCCAAACTCTGGCCTACGACATACTGAATACTAACAATTTCTTTTTTAAAATTGTATTTATAATTTATATTCTTTCCGGTAATTACCATCACACCAGCAGAAGTGGAAGATAATTAATCCGGGCCGGACCGAGTGGAGTGGAGTCGAGTCGAGTCAAACTTGACGGACATTAATCTCCATCCGGTTCGCTTAATGGAACATACCCATTACAAAGGGCGGCTGATCTTGATCGGACGGTGGAAAAGACAAACTGGAGAACGTACAGCCTTATTCTGGTTTTCTCCATTGTCGAAATGTGAGATGAGACATCATCGTTCCTTCGCAGGGTTCCATCGTTCTTTCTCGCACGAACAAGAAAGGAATGCTTGGTCTCGTCGCAGTCGCCCTAAGCTTCCTAGGCTTAGCGACCTTGCTCGTTAAATTCGCCAAGGCAGATGGTTGATCCGCTGCCTCGATCCTATGTTTCCATCTTCATTCTTTAAATGGAGGAATTTGTTTAATTTTCCGTGATTTTTTTTTTCAGGAGATTTTACGGTGACGTCGAGGGGTCCGCCAAAGCTAGAAGAAGTGGAAGGCAAGGTAAGCATAGTGTAATCATTTCAATGGCTACTAGTTTAATGTCTGATTGATACTGTGATTGTGTGCTATTCCGGTGGTTTTGTAGGTTGTGTACTTGTGTGGATTACAGGTGCCAGCCATGGGATTGGTAAGCGGATTGTTCTATTTCATTATATTTTACCTATTGTTCTATTGGTAAGCGGATTGCTAATGGATTACTCGCGTTCAGTTTCATATGTCGATTCAGTAATGTACCCTTTTCCTTATCATACTAATTTGCTTTCCACTGTGAGTAGGTGACTTAGTAGTTGCCACTATACTTGTTTACTTTCTTCGGAATTGGTATTCTTCTTTTGGTTGGGGTATTAACTGATTGGTTTGTTAAGTGGTTTGATAGCAAATCAATAAATGGCAACATATTTCAAAGCTCTTATTGACAGCTTATTGTCCTTCTGTTTGAGGACGATTCTGAACAATTTAAATAAATATAAAAATACGCAGCAATAATGAAGCATGTGAAGCTTTGTGGAATAAAGTGTTCCATTGAATACCATTCCATCACAATAGAAAAATGTCATGCTTGTTGGCCTTAGCAATCACAGAACAAGGTCTTGCTTAAGAAAATCTAGGGAGCTTTCATCCTTCATTACGGCTAAAGAAGCATACAACCCCATTTTGAGATACCCCTTTTCTGTACTAGCAATTGCCACATTTTCACCAACCTGGTTTGCATATTTGTACATCTAAGACCACAAATATGAGAAACAACTGAATACATTGTTTTCACCCAGAATGATGTTGCAGCTTCTCACTCTTCATAAATTTGGATTTACCATTCTTATGATTGCGAGCTTGTATGTAAGTGGGGAATCCAATTGTGTTTATGCAACTTGAAGAATTTTACAATATGAACTGTGGCTTTGTTATTGTCAAGGGATGCTGAAGCTCCTCTTTATTGCCTTGCAGTCTGAATTCACAATTTTTTGTAGTTCGAAAGCCACTAGGTCTAAGATGTTTTTGTTTAAAAATTTTAGGGGAAATTCTTGCAATCAATTTGCTGGTTTAGATGCAAAGGTGATACTCTCTGCTCAATCAAATCTGAAATCATCAGTATGTGCATTTGTTGATATCTCGTGCCTGTAACCTAACATTTTGATCTCTCTTGAACAATAATAAGAATATCTAAAGATTGGCATGCCCACATAGTTGTATTTTAGCTTGGCTTCATGTTTTATCCTTTCTCAAAGGTAAATACCCAGCTAGTAGAATTGAAGTATTGCCTTTGGATTTGGCATCAGGTGAGGAATCCATCAAAGAAGCAATAAATAGGGTAGAATCCTTGTTTTCCAAGGCTGGTGTTGATTTTATGGTTCACAATGCAGCCTTTGAGCATCCTGTGAGTAAATTCCTTTTTCCATAATTTCATATTTGATTTTGGTGAAATCCTCCTAAATTAAAACCTGTTTGATGCACTATGCTGATGCTTGCAAATTAGCATTGATATTCCAATTATTATTGTTTTATGGATATAATGGTAGAAAAGAAAAGCTCTGGATGAACCTGAAGGACTTCGAGTAGCAACTTCCCACCCATATTTTGCTAATTTTTCTGATGTCGCCGTGTACTGTCACTGAATGAACTTTGTGTTCTTTTAGGCTACCATGAACATAAATGTTTTGGGGACAATAACTCTCACTAGCCTTCTTGCATCTTATCAGACTCGAAGTCTTATTTCTTTTATTCTTCCTTGATTACTTACAATTGTTCATTTATAGACGAGTAGTGCACCTGGAAAGTGTCCTGCACCAGGCCAGGCTCTATATTCTGCTTCCAAGCATGCTCTAAATGGATATTTCATTCTCCGCATTCTGAGCTATGGTTCAAATTATACATTTGTGGTTGAGATCTAATCTTGCTATTTGCTGACCCTTGTTCTCTACATGATCTATGCTGCCCCCTTTGGCAAAATAATGCTGCTCACTAGTTTTATTTAGACAATACCTGTTTTTCTTGTCTTTTATTTCTGATGCCATCTTGCTTGTTCAACACGTATCCACTTATTATGCGTTATGATTGCTTTTCTTATCCACATAATTATAGAAATACTCTATGCTGTTTTGTTCCATTGCACTGTCCTTGAGTTTCCCCCGCCTTTACCCCCTTTTTTTCTCTTTCATATGGCAGCTATATGACAAAAGGATTAACGTAACAGTCGTCTGTCCTGGGCCAATTGAAACATCAAAATCTTCTAACGTAAGTTCATCAGCAGAAGGCCGACTTAAGGAGGTTTGTCCTTTCCCAGAGTGCAAATGACCTTTTATAATATAAATAAAACACAACTTTTTATATCTTTAATTAGATTTTTGTTGCTGAGTGAAGCATTGGCTTCCCTATAAACTGCTTATTTCGAGGTTGGAGTAAAAAGAGATATCTCTGGATGCCATTTCGAACAGTCACCCACTAAAGTGTTTTCTTAAACTTCTGGTGGATCTTTATTTGTCTAATTGTTTATGGAACTTTTTGTCAACAAATCAAAATGAAAAATGGAGGAGGGGTTGAGTATGAAATTTATAGGTTCTTTGAATTTCTTATTTCCTTGGCGTATAATCTTGCATCTGGCATTTTTATACTTGACAGAAGCGTGCATCATCATCGGAAAGATGTGCTGAGCTGACAATTATTGCTGCAATACATGGGGTTAGGGAAGCCTGGATATCATATCAGTTTTTTTTTGTTTTGTTTTTTCTGTAGAAGAGTATTGCCTTTTAATTTCCTTGAACCAACAGTTAAATCACAAAACCAATAAATGACGTACTCTGTGTTGTTCAAACATTTTTTCTTGAAATTAATTTTTCAGATGAACGTTAGAAAAATATCATCCCATCTTTGTCCTTCTCGTTAGTTCTCTATGATGTGTTTTGACCAATTTATGTTCTATTATGCAGCCTGTGCTTTTTGTAATGTTCTTGGTGCAGTACATGCCAATCTTGGGATATTGGTTAATGGACCGGGTATCATATTTCACTCATCTAAATTTCATGTATCCTATTACTTTGCCACTCCCTAAGTTTGTGCTTTATTTCATGTTTCTGTTTTGGCATTCTTGAAAAATGGGTTCAACTGAAAAGTCTATGCGTAGAATACTTCACTGAACAAATTGTACGTCAGATCTTTAGCGTGAAAACAATAATAGCTAGCTGGAAGTCATGGATAGGGTAGTTATGCTAGTGCTCCTTAAACTGTCCGGAGGATAGGTTGATGCTGTCCTGCAGTGATTGTGATAATGCTGATTGAATTTGCCTTCAAAATCTGTATTTTGATAGCTTCAATTTCCATAGACAAGCATACTGTTTGCCAGTAGGTAGTGCTATTTGTGAATGTTAAATGACTTAATAGTAAAACACAAGCCCTCTATAGTTGCTTTGAGCGTTTAGTGTTTACTAGCTCTGAAAATAATTCCTCCAAGCTTGCAAACTGAACTGCATACTCTACCATATTGTGAGATTTGCATGATGTGCAAGAATTCCTCTCTGAGAATCCATAAACATTTCAAGATGGAACTTCTCGTGGAAGGCTTCACAGTAGGCTACTGACGCAATGGGAACCCATCCTACTCTCATGGCGTTCTCCATGATTTTCCATTACGTTAAGGTAGCTTCCACGAAATAACAAGTGGCAAAAAACACCCACTCTAAGCAACCAAGCTCTCTGAAAACTCCTATGTTATCAAGCTAGTCATGGGTTGCCAAAGAATTGAATCCTCCTTTGATTGAACTAAACTTGTTTGGAAAACACTGGAACTGCATGAATTGTGCATTCTTTATATTCTCCAGCTAGATGTGGTATAGGTTTGTGTATATGCATAAATGGCTCATTACTAGATTCTTCCCCAGTAATCATCCTCCAACCATGAGGAACAATAGCTCTTGCTGCTTCACGACTACTCCCACAGGCTCCATTGACAGGGCTAACCGTTAGATTGGACATTACCTGGAATTGTATAGGTGGAAGGGAATAAGATAATGACACAAGAAAGGAAGCAACAATTATGCTACTGCAATGGAAAGATACATTGTTAGTGGACCGAGGTGAGAGGCCTCCTCTGCCTGTGGAGGTCGTTCTCAAGCCTCTGGAGGTGCTGGGAGGTAGAGAAGGAGATCCATATTGAGAGTTTCCACCCAAAAGAAGGTAGTTTCTTGAGTTTTTGGAGCTTCCGGTGGTGTTTGGAGGTTTTCTGGGGAACTTGGCCGGCTCCGGCCATCTTTTCCGGTCAGGGGCAAGCCAGGGTCACCTCCCAATAGGCTGCCATGTGGTTGGAGGAAGGGTGGGTGGCAACCCACTCATTTGGGACAGCAAAAGGGTGCATTAAAGAGGGAGGACTCCCATTGGGTGAGTGGGCGGCAAGCTTGGTTTCATTGGCTGAATTGGGAGGATGTTCTTCTTTTCCAAGGTTCAGCAGGTCAACAAGTTTGAAATGGCTAAGAGAGGGAAGAATATCAAGAGTCTCTCAGGGAAAAAAGGGGCTAATGAGGTGGAAAAAGAAGACAATGTGGATGGACAAGTGGCACGTGAAGATGCTGGAAATGGACATGTGGATGAAGACCCTGCTGAGGTGGATCCAACTGATGAGGTGGCTTCTAGTGGGCATCAACAACAGGGGGCACAAAATAGGCATCCAAATGGAAAAGGAAATCAGCAAGAAGAAGGGCTTAACCACCCAAAAGCTCCGGCCAATGAAGGGGGCTCACCAGTAGAAGGTTATCCGGCAAGAAATGTGAAGAGGGCTGCTGGTGCAAATCAGCAGGAGGGAGCACGGTTTGGTGATGAGACAGAGGAAGAAAACTCGCAAGAAGATAATTTGAACTATCATAAGAAAACTTGCAAGAAGATGATTTGAACTACCATGAAGGTCCGGCCAACCAAGAAGGTGGTCGGGTGGAAGATCCTCCGGCAGCAAAGGGCAAGGAGCAAGGAGGTTTGGGTGCTACTGGGGAAGGGACTAGGAAACATCGGCAAGGAAGGAAGAAAACATGGGCAAATCTCTTCAAGGATAATAGGAAGACGAAGGAGGACGTGTTTCTTGATCAATATGAGGCTAAAGGGCAAAGGTTAGTCTTTGAATATGATGATATTGATGAAATGGAAGAAACAATGGGGTATTGCTTGGTTGGATGCTTCATGGGACAACACCCCGGATGGAATGGAGTTAGGGTGATAGCCAATCAATGGAGGGTGCCTTACAAGTTCTTTATGCATAAAAGTGGGTGGATTATCTACCGTTTTGACACGAAGAAGGATATGGATAGCATACTTGCAAAGGGACCGTATTTTCCATTCGGAACGCCTATCTTTCTAAAAGTCATGCCAAGATGCTTCTTGTTTGATGAGTATAATCGCCTTGTTCCCGCTTGGATTCAAATCCATGGACTACCTCCGGATTGTTGGTCTCAAAAAGTTTTGAGTATGATTGGATCGGAAGTGGGAAAGCCCCTCTATACGGACAAGTTAACGCGTACAAGGGAGAGGTTGGAATATGGTAGGCTTATGGTGGAAGTTTCGGCCTTCGGTGAACGAATTTTGGAGGTGCCAATCACACTGCCCACAGGTATACAAATCAACCTCAAGATTGTATATGAGATGGTCCCGGAGTTTTGTGATCAATGTAAAAAAATTGGGCACGAAACCGGCTGTTGTGGAGATGATCCTATCGGAACAAGACAACAAAATCCCAACATATATGATGGTCGGCCAATGCAACCAAATGCAAGGGGAAGATCTCGAACTACAAGGGGGCATGGTAGGAGTAGGAGGAGTACTCATGGTAGGCGTCAATGGAGGCCAAAGCAACAAGGGGGTGGCCAACCGCAAATGCCGAATGAAGAACATGATCGTGCGCAACAAAGTGGACAGCAAGAAGTGCCGAATGAAACAGCCCAAGTTGATCAAAATTCCACGGCAATGTTCTTTCATAGTCCAATTCTTGTAGAGGAGGATTGTACGGGGATGTTTGGCCAAGAGGATGGGGGAGTTCCAAGCACTACTATCCTAAATTCACTTCAAAATGCGGCTCCGGAGGTATTAAAGGAGAAGGGTACAACAGCTAGGGGTGAGGGCTCTCCTCTTTTGGGAGGGTCTTCTTTCCATCAAGGTGAGACTTCTATTCCAAACTTCCAATATTACAATAGAAGGGGAAAGCAAAATACAAGGACTACACGGGTGCGAGCAGCCCGCAATGGTGGACAATGAAGATTGCATCCTGGAACATCAGGGGCTTCCATCAGCCCCTAAAACATGGGGGTGTCCAACACCTCCTAAGGAGCAAAGACATTCAAGTACTAGCATTATTGGAGACAAAGCTTAAAGAAAACGATATTGAACCTATCATGCAAAGAAGGTTCCAAGGTATGAAGTGTGTGCATAATTTTAATATTTCTAATCATGGACGGATCTTGCTTTTTTGGGATGAGCAGCGGGCTAATGTGGATATTATAAGCAAGACGGAGCAATGCATTCATACATAAAATTCTTATCAATGCTAAATCAATATATTGTATATAATCTTATCCTACATTATAAAAATAAATAAATAAATAAATTTTCAAAATTTTAATCCGTAAGCCCTAGATCCCTCAGTGCTCACCTTATGTAAAAAGAATATAAAATCCTCAAATGCATCTAATGCCAAAAAAAGAATTGTGTTTATTATTATTTAAAAAAAAAAGCACACCCACACTTTTAAATGCGCAAAAGAAATATCTTCTTTAGTCTTTTTATTAATCAAAAGTGTTTAGTAAACCAAATAAACTTCAATCACACAGCACGTCGTGAGAATAAGGAGTTCTCTTCTACCTCATCTGAATTTATCTTTTTTTCATATCCGTAAAATTAACTCTAAAAAACAGCTACACAGCGGACCTGCCTTTTGAGAATAAGTTCATTTTTTTTTCATTCAAATGTTGACCCAACAAACTTTGACTAAAGTCATTGGTGCCAAACAACTCATTTAACTAGAAAGAACATGATTATTAGAAACTAGTTGTACCCAAACTTCTTAAAGGTCACATGATTTTCCTACCCCAATGTTTGAGCACAGTCATCATGTTCGTTTTAGACCTATAAACTAAAACTAAAGACATTGAATCGTAAAGGTTGTTTATACAGAAATTTGTAGCAAATGAGGCAAATTGAGATTGGAAGAGCTAACAGGAATTTAATGCGGCAAAGCTGTTTCTTGCAGGAATGAACTCCTAGATTAGAGAGAGCATCAACTCGATTTCTTTTGACCAAATAATAGATTCCAACTGTAAGTACTTTTCTTGTTTGCAGCAGCGTCCAGTCGCTTTGCACCAATCTACAAACGCATTGATTCAAGCAAAACTCAGAACTCAGATTCACAGTGATAACTATATTAAGAATAAGAACATAACTAGTGTCCTTAATTGCTATATTTATACATGTAGCGAAATTTAGTTCTAATCATAGTTATCAGTTTATATGCAAATCGGATCCTTCTCAAACTGGCACGCTATCTCTAGCTACATTGGAAAGTGCAAACATAACCAACATTGTTTCCTACTGTGACATGGCTATGCATAATGCAGGAGATTTGCAGACTAGATCAGCAAACATGGTCATATGCTTGGACAACCAAGAAAACCAAGAGCTTAGCTTAATATTAAACAACAAATATGGAAGAAAAAAAGTATTTTAGTTCTACTACCAAACATTCTGTTAAAAAGAAAATGAATTATCAAGTTATCACAGATTTTTCTTTTCCTGAAATTTTGACTTATATAGTTGCAACCTGAACAACAAGGGTTTGATGTTCCTCATCAGACAGACCTAGGATAAATATTTGGGGGGTTGTTTTTTGAGTTTTCTGAGTTTAAGGAGAATTTATGATCCTTATAGCTGTTGTGCCAGTGCAGAGAGTTGGAGTGTCTATTATTCATACGCATGCCCTAGTTATTTTTTGCTCACTACTTGCTTAAGTTATATACACTTGCATAGAGTGTTATTATCAGGCTTAATATTATCAACTTGATGTTATTGCTTTCTTTGGCATTATCAAGGTACAACAAAAGGGCGATTAGTTGTCATTCCAGACATCCGCGGTTCGATCCCTAACTCCAAATGGAGCACGAACCCTGAGACGCTGGGCTTCTGGACCGCCCGCCGCGACGCTTCCCAATTTACCCTAGCGGCCGGTGGGAAACTTCTGTAAGGCCGGGCCAGTGGCCCGAGGTTTGACGTTACCCAACCTCGTTAATCATTTTTTTTTCTTTGGCATTATCAAATCATTGCAACTAGTACATAAAATGACATATGTACATTCTTTTACAAGCTAAATTGAAGAACCACATTGGAAGCTTGTGTAATTATTTTAACTCTCTTACTAGATCATAGGGGTGTAAACAAGTCGAGCCAAATCAAACTTAGCTGTGTTCAAGCTTGTTCATTTATTTATAAAGCTTGTTTATTAAAAATCTTATCGAGCTCAAGCCGAACTCAAGATTGTTCATGAGCATTGTTCATAAACATTTTCAGGGGCATTGTTTAAGCTTTTAATGGAACTCAACTATCAACGTTGTTATTCTTATAATTTATGTTACATTTTTATCTATTCATGAAATTTATACTATTTCTTTATTTTTAACATATAACCAATACTAGATTTAAAAGAACAAAAAAAAATCTACAAAATTATTCACAAACATGTTTCATACATACTATTTTTGGCAATTTAATTTTATATAAGTTAATAAATAAGTTTTGCTCATAAATTGTTCATGAACATTGTTCATGGGCATTAATGAATCGAGATCACTAGTATTCACACTTGCCTATGCACATAAACAAGCTTTATTGAATTGAACACCAACCTTCACGAATGTCTACTTCATTTACAACCATACTAGCTTATTGATTGTGTCATAGGCACTTGCTTATTATTATTAGTATTTTGCACTCAATCAACCATTGATGAATTTATGGATTATGTGTTCGTATATAGCAAAGGGGAAACACAATAAGTGCCATGCTCAATCCTGCTTATAAAACATAAAACTGACCATTGTGACATTAGTTTGAAACATTAAAACTCCCTACAATATTTGTTACGCTTATATTAAAATTGCATGTTGTTGTCATGTGGCCTGGTAAGCGGTAATCATGAGTTCGAGTCACAGAAACTACCTCTTACAATATAAGATAAGACTGCATATAAAAGACTCTCCCCGGACTCCGCATCAGCGGGAGTTTCATGTGCCCTTTTATATTAAAATTGTATGTTACGCTATTGCTCACTTTATTTATACAAAACAACATTATGTTGTATTTGTTTGACATGTGTTGTCATTGGACTCTCCTAAAGGTTTATTTGTTGCACATTAGGACTTATCATTTTTTTTATTCTTTACTTCTCCTAGCTAAGTTATATAGATGTTTCTCTAAGTAGTTATATGCCTGTATTTTTTTTTTAATTTGTACTTGCAAACCCCTCATAATGAAAATACATTTAAGTCTTTCAATTAATTAATTGTAAATATTGCACTTGCTATTATATGCTAAGCATAGATGGTTGACTTTAGGTCGTGTTGTATGCATGCATTCTATAATGCCTCTCACATGGACCATAGGCGATGATGATGGAATTGTCATGGTTGAAAAATAGTACCGAGAGCCATTTGCCATTATAGTTCAATTGGAATCATAGCTTAGGTTTAAAGTTTTCTGCTGTTCACTATTGACGAGTTGTTATTGTCTTACACTTCTCAAATTTTTGGGGATTTTGAATGTCATGATTCCAGACATGCAGCAATATGTCTCAGAGTATAACTGGGGGTTTAACTATTTTACAATTAGAATAATTGTTGCTTCCTTTCTTGTGTTATTCCCTTCCACCTATACAATTCCAGGTAATGTCCAATGTAAAGGTTGGCCCTGTCAACGGAGCCTGTGGGAGTGGTCATGAACCAGCAAGCGGAGACATTGTTCCTCATGGTTGCAGGATGACTACTGGGGAAGAATCTAGTAATGAACCATTTATGCATATACACAAACCTATACCACATCTAGCTAGAGACTACAAAGAATGCACGATTCATGCAGTTCAAGTGTTTTCCAAACAAGTTTAGTTCAATCAAAGGAGGATTCAATCCCTTGGCAAGGCATGACTAGCTTGATAACATAGGAGAGTTCGGAGAGCTTGATTGCTTAGAGTAGGTGTTTTTTGCCACTTATTATTTCGTGGAAGCTACCTTAACCTAATGGAAAATCATGGAGAACGCCATGAGAGTAGGATGGGTGCCCATTGCGTCAGTAGCCTACTGTGAAGCCTTCCAAGAGAAATTCCATCTTGAAATGTTTATGGATTCTCAGAGAGAGGAATTCTTGCACATCGTGCAAGTGTCACAATATGGTAGAGTATGCAGTTGAGTTTGCAAGCTTGAAGGAATTATTTTCAGAGCTAGTAACCACTAAACACTCAAAGCAACTATAGAGGGCTTAAGCTTTACTATTGAAGTCATTTAACATTCACAAATACTCAAATAGCAATACCTACTGGTAGACAGTATGCTTGTCTATGGAAATTGAGGCTATCAAAATACAGATTTTGAAGGCAAATTCAATCAACATTATCACAATCACTGCAGGACAGAATTATTGTTTTCAACCTAAAGATCTGATTTACGACTTGTTCAGTGAAGTACTCTATGCATAGACTTTTCAGATGAACGAATTTTTCAAGAATGCCAAAATAGAAACATGAAATAAAGCACAAACTTAGGGAGTGGCAAAGTAATAGGATATATGAAATTTAGATGAGTAAAAGATGATACCCGATCCATTAACCAATATCCTAAGGTTGGCATGTACTGCACCAAGTACATTACCAAAAGCACAGGCTGCATAATAGAACATAAATTGGTCAAAACGCATCATAGAGAACTAACGAGAAGGACAAAGATGAGATGATATTATTCTAACGTTCATCTGAAAAATTAATTTCAAGAAAAAAAGTTTGAACAACACAGAGTGCATCATTTATTGGTCTTATGATTTAACTGTTGGTTCAAGGAAATTAAAAGGCAATACTCTACCACATAAAAAAAAAACCTGATATGATATCCAGGCTTCCCTAAGCCCATGTGTTGCAGCAATAATTGTTAACTCAGCACATCTTTCCGATGACACACGCTTCTGTCAAATAAAGAAATGCCAGATGCAAGGTTATACTCCCATAAATAAGAAATTTAAAGAACCTATAAATTTCATACTGAACCCCTCCCCCATTTTTCTTTTTTATTTGTTGACAAAAAGTACCATAAACGATTAGACAAATAAAGATCCACCAAAAGTTTAAGAAAACACTTTAGTGGGTGACTGTTCCAAATAACATCCAGAGATATCTCTTAATACTCCATCCTCGAAATAAGTAGTTTATAGGGAAGCCAATGCTTCACTCAGCAACAAAAATCTAATCAAAGATATAAAAAGTTGTGTGTTTTATTTATATTATAAGGTTAGAAAGGTCATATGCATACTGGGAAGGACAAACCTCCTTGAGTCCACCTTCTGCCGATGAACTTGCGTTAAAAGATTTTGATGTTTCAATTGGCCCAGGACAGACAACTGTTACCCTAATCCCTTGGTCATATAGCTGCCATATGAAAGAGAAAAAAGGGGGTAAATGCAGGGGAAACTCAAGGACAGATGCAATGGTATAAAACAGCAAACAGTATTTCTATAATTATGTGGATAAGAAAAGCAATCGTAACACATAATAAGTGGATAAGTATTGAACAAGAAAGATGGCATCAGAAAGAAAAGATAAGAAAAACAGATGCCATCTAAAGAACACTAGCGACCAGCATTATTTTGCCACAAGGGGACAGCATAGATCATGTTGAGAACAAGGGTCAGCAAATATCAAGATTAGATCTCAACAAGAAATGTATAATTTGAACCATACCTCAGAACGCAGAGAATGAAAATATCCATTTAGAGCATGCTTGGAAGCAGAATACAGAGCCTGACCTGGTGTTGGACATTTTCCAGCTGCACTACTCATCTACAAAAAAATAATTGTAAGTAATCAAGGAAGAATAAAAGAAATAAGACTTCCAAGTCTGATAAGATACACCATTCAGCATACCACTACAAAATGGCCTCTTCCTCTTTCAAGCATATAAGGTGCAAGAAGGCTAGTGAGAGTTATTGTCCCCAAAACATTTATGTTCATCGTAGCCTAAAAGAACACAAAGTGCATTCAGTAACAGTACACGGAGACATCAGAAAAATTAGCAAAATAAGGTGGGAAGTTCCTACTCGAAGTCCTTCTTCAGTTTCATCCAGAGCTTTTCTTTTCTGCCATTATATCCATAAAACAATTATAATTGGAATATCAATGCTAATTTGCAAGCATCAGCATAGTGCATCCAATAACTCAAACAGGTTTTAATTTAGGAGGATTTCACCAAAATCAAATATGAATATATGGAAACAAGGAATTTACTCACAGGACGCTCAAAGGCTGCATTATGAACCATAAAATCGACACCAGCCTTGGAAAACAAAGATTCTGCCCGCTTTACTGCTTCTTTGATGGATTCCTCACCCGATGCCAAATCCAAAGGCAATACTTCAATTTTACTAGTGGGGTATTTACCTTTGAGAAAGGATAAAACATGAGGCCAGGCTAAAATACAACTATGTGAGCATGCCAATCTTTAGATATTCTTATTATTGTTTAAGAGAGATCAAAATGTTAGGTTACGGCACAAGATATCAACAAATGCACTTACTGATGATTTCAGATTTCACCCGTTCAAGCTCGGATGCATTTCGAGCAGAGAGTATCAACTTTGAACCTAAACCAGCAAATTGATTTGCAAGAATTTCCCCTAAAATTTTAAAACAAAAACATCATAGGCCTAGTGGCTTTCGAAATACAAAAAGAATTCAGACTGCAAGGCAAATAAGGAGGAGCTTGAGCATTCCTTGATAATAACAAAGCCACAGTTCATATTGTAAAATTCTTCTAGTTGCATAATGCACAATTGGATTCCCCACTTACATATAAGCTCAGTCAAAGGAATGGTAAATCCAATTTATGCAGAGTGAGAAGCTGCAACAACATTCTGGATCAAAACAATGGATTCAGTTGTTTCTGATATTTGTGGTCTTAGATGTACAAATATGTGAATCAGGTTGGTGAAAACGTGGCAATTGCTAGTACGGAAAAGGGGTATCTCATGGGGTCGTGTGCTTCTTTAGCCGTAATGAAGGATGAAAGCTCCCTAGATTTTCTTAAGCAAAACCTTGTTCTGTGATTGCTAAGGTCAACAAGGGATATGAGCATGACACTTTTTTACTGTGATGGAATGGTAGTCAATGGAACACTTTATTCCACAAAGCTTCACATGTTTCAGAATTGTTGCGTAGTTTTTATTTGTTTAAAGCGTGCAGCACCCTCAAACAGAAGGACAATAAGCTGTCAATGGGAGCTTTGAAATACGTTTCCATTTATTGATTTGCTATCAAAGCATTTGATAAACCAGTCAGTTAATAGCCCAACCAAAAGAAGAATACCTATTCCTCTGAAAGTAAACAAGGACAGTGGCGACTACTAAGCCGCCTAACTCAGTGGAAAGCAAATTAGCATGATAAGAAAAAGGTTACATCCCTGAATCGACATATGAAACTGAACGCGAGCAATCCATTAACAGAAATTTTAAAAAAAAAACTTAAAAAAGGGGAAAATAGGTAAAATATAATGAAATAGAACAATCCGCTTACCAATCCCACGGCTTGCGCCTGTAATCCACACAACCTACAAAAGCACGAATAGCACACAGTGACAGTACTAATCAGACAATGAACTAGTAGCCATTGAAATGATTACACTATGCTTACCTTGCCTTCAACTTCTTCTCGCTTTGGCGGACCCCTCGACGTCACCGTAAAATCCCCTGAAAAAAATCGCGGAAAATTAAAGAAATTTTTCATTTTAAAGAATGAAGATGGAAACACAGGATCGAGGCAGCGGATCAACCATCTGCCTTGGCGAATTTAACTAGCAAGGCCGCTAAGCCTACGAAGCTTAGGGCGACTGCGACGAGACCAAGCATTCCTTTCTTGCTCGTATTCGAGACGAGACGAAACGATGGAACCCTGCGAAGGAACGATGATGTCTCATCTAACATTTCGACGACGGAGGAAACCCGAATCATCGGCTGGGCGTTGTCCAGTTTGTCTTTTCGACCGTCCGATCAAGATCAGGCACCCTTCGGGCATTGGTAAGTTCCATTAAGCGAACCGGTATTTCTTCGGATCTCCGTCAAGTTTTGACTCCACTCCATCCGGCCCACACTCGTTAATTGGAGGGTGATGCATTTTTACTTGCAGGGGAAGAGGGGTGGTGGCCTGCATGTTAGGTCATCCCCATGAATTAGGGACAAGATTCATATGTAAAAAATTGAGATGGTAAAATGCTATTTGTTCATGATAACGTTCCGTCAATTTATTTTAAAATTAATAAAAAGAAAATAATTCATGAAAATTATAAATTCGAAAAAGTGACTAGTGCATAATGGAAAACAGGCATAAGACACTTGACTTTGTAAAAATTTGATTCTTAGACCTTATGATGATAACACCTCATGTACTAGTTATCAGTCCATCCCGTGAGGACTATGTGTGTGCAAAATCAAGATCCTAAGGATGAGATTCATGTTTGCAAAATTATGATCTTATATGATATAAGATCATACGATGTTATGATCCAACACACTGAATCGATCTTAAATCGAGTAGGATCATTTACAATGAAATCAAAGTAGGATCAATGGGATTGTAGCAAGATCAAAAAAATCAGAGCAGCATTGATAGAAGGTTTAAGAGGTCATAATTTTTAATTTAAATTGAAACACAATACTTATAATATATCAAATTGAAGTCTATTTAGAGATATGATAAGGATGAGTGATTAGGGAGGACACATGGCACGGGAAAACTACGAAGCAGTGCTGATCGCGCTAGAGACTCGAGGCCAGGTAGGGAAGTCAGGCTCCCGAGACTACATTGGGAGAATGAGGAAGGCCTGAGGCCAGACCGGGTGGCCCAGACTCCCGAGACCAATCAGAGAAGTCAGGCTACGAGACCATCTCGGGAGAATGGAGGAAAGACCCCAAGGTCAAACGGGGAGCTAGGGCTCCGAGACTGTCTCGGGGAAATGATGAAGGTTCCCGAAGTGAGTCCAGGAAATAAGACCCCGAGACTAACTCAGGAGAATGGAGCCCAAAGGACGGCTTAGGGATAAGAAAATAAAGCTTCAAGTACCCTCTCCCCTTTTGGAACAGGAAACTCAGTAGGTGGTTATCGTCTGTAACGCATGGTAATAATGGATTTAATAACCATGGTGACCGTTACCACCCTTTAGGGAGAGGAGAATAGCTGTCCAATAACCAACGACCATTAAACGTGGGGGGAGAGGTGGAGACACGTGGGGGGAAAGACGACAGATATATAAGACGCTTCGGCACCCAGGTATAAGGGGGGGGGGGGTAAATTTTTTACTGGAATACTTTGGTTCATCATTTTCTTCCCTAAAAGAGAGATTTCTGACGAGCGTCGAAGAGTGCTCTACCGATACTCCTTCCAGTGCATCCCCTTTTACGTTCGTGTTAATTTCGCAGACGCTAACATCCTCTCCTCGTCATCATCACCCTAGGTTGCGCTTTGATGATTCATCATCCTCGTCGTTCATTTCCGGAACAAGATCTATAGTTAATTAACAGGTGAAACTTATAACCGTCTAATTTCAGATTAAAATATATTTTTTAAGTTTTTTTAGAGACCCAGAAGATTTTTATTTTATCTTTCGTATTATTTTATAATTTAGATTATTTTCTTAGAGTTGGAGTTAAGATTTTGATAAGATGTAAACATTTATTAGTTGTTTTTAATTACTTTTTATCAATAATATTATGTCGTTTCTCTCTCCTTAAAACGATGAATGTTGGATGTCTATTGCCTGTTAAGTTTATTTATGATGTTTGTGTTCGAATCAAATATTTTAATAACTTCCACTACATTAATCATTTTGTTTGTTTTTACACTAGGTCATCTTATGAATTAAGTAAATTACTAATTAATTTAAATTCATACATGTTATAATTTTATCTATGATATTGAGAGTCGACGATTGATTGAATGCCTATACAAAATTATTAATCTATTTATATATAAATATTTTTTAAGACTTTTTTCTATCTATTTATAAAATTTCAAGGGATTTTTTATAAGAACGTAAGATCCTATGATGTGATTTTGATCCCAAATTGATCATGTATAAGATAATAATTTTACAAATTATGATACTATAAATTATGTCCTTTCAGGATAGACAGTTGACTAATACATGAAATATTATCACCATGAGATTTGTGAGTCAATTCTTGACAAGTAATCAGGTTCCTATTCTTCCATACAATGGTCATTATTCGGATTAGTAATTATATGTAATTTACACCCCCTTCATAATAAGTATATGAGATAAGCATTATCACTTTTTATCATCGTGATTTTATAAATTATGCCTGTAAGCTAAATGGATAATCATATAATAAATGTAGAAAATGATTCTACAAACTACGGATGAGATGAGGAGATGAATGGTCCTCAAGTGCCGCAGGATTAAGCTATGCTTTGAATAGCTCCAACTGAGCTAATTTAGCACCATGTTTACTCAAGAAAGTTGGGCCCATACCAAAGGTAATAGATCAAGTGGGAATGGGAATAAAAGTTGGATAATTGAATTATCAAAAATAAAATAGCTTATTTCAATGCCCCTCCCGTATGATGCTAATAGTATTCGCGGTTTCAGGTATTCGTGATTCGATCCCTAGTGACGACGTATTTATAGGAATTTTTTCTCCAAATGGGGCGCGAACCCTGGGACGCTAGGGTTCTAGACCGCCCACTATAAACATTTTCCGATTTACCCTGATGACCGATGAAAAACTTTTATAAAATCGAATGGATCATTCAAAATTGGAAAAACCATATTAATCAAGACAATGCGCTAATGGATCATCAATGCCCATTAGGATTTAAAAGTTAGGACCGAAAAAGAATTCGTATTTGAAAATTGGGGCATGTGACCTAATAGGTCATCGGTTTGCCCATGTTTCTGGACGAATCAGTAAAAACCGTTCATCCTAAACTTAATCGGGATAAGGCAGGAATATAATTTTAAAAAAAAAGCAGCTTGTTCCAAATGTTTTTTTTTTAAAAAAATATATACATTGTGCTTACACATCTAATAATACTATTGTTTTTATAAAATGATATGGGCTCATTTTTAAAAATAATGAGTCAATTTTGTAAAAACTAAGAATAGAAAAAGTATTTTTTTTGGTAATTAAGAAAGTTGAGGGCTACATTTTAGGAATTCATGAAATATTTTAGAGTTGGATAAGGTGTACTTCAATCACTCGTCGCGTGGGGAAGCCACATGATTTAGGTATTTTGAATATTCTAGGGTTATTTTGGAAAGTAACAACATTTTTTTCTTATAAACAAGTCTTAAATCAAGATACTCGATGAAATAAAAATAAAATAACTGTAAATTATAAAAAACTCCCCAATCCGACACTGATCTTTACATGCACTCTCCATTTGATAAATTCTTTGCATTCACTCCCTGATAGATTGAGTATAAAAGAGTGAAAATTTAGTATACATTGTAAAGATTTAAGTATATGTTATTTGAGATTGAGTACTAATTTAGGAAATTTGAGTATATAATTTCTTGATGTGGTAGATGCAATCTTACATACTCAAATTTTTAACTTTTATATTCAATTTTTTTCAAATAATACTCACAAAACTGTCTTGTCAATCCCATCAGGGATTGCATGCAAAGAAATTTCGAATGAAAACTGTATGCAAAGGTGAGTTTGAGATTGGGGAATTTAAAAAAAATTTCTCATGAAATAATTCATCAAGTTAAATATTTTTAAAAATTAAAAATTGTTTAATAGCTTTTTTTACAAAATAATAATTTAATTCTATTAATTTAAGATAAAATTTGGTCGTCGTCGTTCATTTAAAAAAATAAATAGATCGAGAAGGCACTCCTGGCCACAGGATCCACTGGCCGTCCTCGTCCACAACTTGGAAGTTCGAGCATGACCCACACCTTCGCTGCCGCTGCTTCTCGGTGTTCCATCGCCTTCGATTCAATTGCTACAGGCTTATCTCCTCCTGCTGATAGGTAAGCACCAGGCGTTTCTCGCTTATCCCTTCATCTTCCGCAATTTCTTTGTTGTTTTCTGTGTTGGCGATCGTGGTCTTGGAGACTGATTTGAAAGAGGTTTCGCCAAGGAAAGGGGGAACACATTTTAGATAGCGAGCGAGGGAGATGAAGATCCAGTGTGATGTGTGCGAGAAGGCGCACGCCGCGGTTATATGCTGCGCTGACGAGGCGGCGCTCTGCGTCGCCTGCGACGTGGAGATTCACGCAGCCAACAAGCTGGCAAGCAAGCATCAAAGGCTTCGACTGGACTGCCTCTCCACCAAGCTTCCGCGATGTGACATCTGCCAGGTATTCCATGCATCTTCGCATGTTAGATTTAGATTAGTTTTTTTCCTTTTCATTCTATAATAATCGGGCTAGGTTATCGCTTTGTTTATAATTTATACATTAGGTTTGATCTCATTTTCTCTGTAAAACAAAAAGGATAAGGCCTGACGTCCCCTGTTCGTTTGCTTTTCACAATATCAATTGGGAAGTAAAAGCCCCAATTTTCTACAATTTGTTCAGAAGCATCCTTTCTCAGGATTCAGGAATACACTCAAGCACCTTCTTTTATAGGAGAACTAACTATTTACTTGCACCAATGTTGAGGTTCTTTGTTAAATATTTTTTTAATTTTGTATCTTTTTTTTTTAAAATAAAAATGGTTTTACCATAAATCTAAAAAGTCTAATTTAACAACCCTGTAGAATACTATCAATGTCATTTATATGTTAATATAATAATTTGGGTAGATTAGTTGTTGAATATTTAAAAAACTGGTACATCCTTAAAAAGTTACCAACTTTAAAATTTCTCTTAAAATATTAAAACTTCTAGAATATATACTATAGAGTGATTGTGGAGACTAGCATTTCGTACTGTTTAAAAGAATTTTGACAATTAGTACTTATATCTAAATTTTTTTTATTCAAATATAATAATTCCAAAAAAAAATGGTTTCAATAATTTTAACAATTAGAACTTATTTTGCACGCATGGGTTCTACAATTATTTAAAGAATTTTATATTGTCAAAAGTATATAATTAAAAAATAACTTTTAAGTTATAGAATCGACTCTATTTATTCTTGAGAAAATAGTTTTGGAAATCAAGTTAGAATGATAACTTTAAATTTAATTAAAAATATTAATGCTTCTTAAAATCATTTATTTGTTTGTCTATAAATATTAGGAGCTTAGAAAATTATACCTAGAAATAAATTTAGAATATATTCACAATTTATAAAAAAGATTAAATTTTAGTTGTAGACTTATTCGATTGCCAAGCTACAAGTGAATCCATGCAATAATTGAGAGTAGAACAAAGCATGTCTCTACATCCAACATATCAACAATCTTGAATCCCCTAAACTCTTAGGGTGTTTATAGTAGAAGAATTCTATGGTTTCAAAAGGCGAAACGCTCGCCCTCAGCGTCCCCGCCAGCCCGCCTCAGGATCAACACGGAGGAGGTAAATCACGGTTGTCACTGGTGTGGTGAGGCGCCTGGGGTCGAGAGAATTTAATGCCAGCAAACCAGGGTTTTATCCCCGTGCGCAACTGGCGACCCTCGACCCTGAGACCTCTGTTTCAAGCAGCAGGCGCCTTACCATTCGATCTAGCCCGCGGGGGCTAGAAGAATTCTATGGTTGCACCCAAGTAAAGATGACGTATAATGAGATGAAGGTTGTTAGGAGTAATACCCTAGGATTTGAGAGAAATTGATTAACAATATATACCACATGGTTATACCTAGATGATTGACAATGAGATATATTGGTGCAATCATATCCCAAGTGGTTTTTATGTGTTTGGCAAACACTTAGTCATGCCCATATTGTATTACTCATATTCTAGTGCAGGTGCATGTTACTTATATTTTCGTTGCAGGAGCAATGGTTCAAGTTTGCAAATAATGGAAAGGTAATTTTTACTTCTGTTTGGGAAGAAGGTAAGGAAAAGAGGTGAGGGAAGGGAGGGGAAATTTTTACCCTCCCTTACCTCTCAAATGACCTATTTTCTTACACTCCAAATCGGGGTGTAAGGAAGTTATCTTCCATTTCCCTTCCTTTCCCTCCTTTCCCATTCCATTAATGAACCTCCCCTCACCCCATCCAAACAGAGGGTTAGAAGTTCAACTTGAGTTAAGTTAGTAGATGAGGACGACTCAGAGGCAATGCCTTTTGGTAGATAAGAAGTTCTACTAGGTCGAGGTGGATCACATAACAAGGAACACCTAGAAGCGAGGTCTTTTAAAAGTTGAGAAGTCTCAAAATCTATCAAATGCATGGTAGATGAGGAAGACCCTAAATTTGACCTCTTGGCAGACAAGAAGTCCTGCAGGTTAACTCTTGGCATGCGAGTCATGAGAAACTATGATTTAGTTCTATTGACTTAGTCCTATTGTTAAACATGATGTTACCTAAGAAGTTGACAATTCAACTAATGACTAATGAGGTTCAAACAATGATGAAATAATAGTTGAAAAAAAAATCACAAATAGAAGATTTGGTGACAAATAGCTTTGGATGACTAAATGAAAAGCAAATTACCGAACCGCGTAGGTAAGTTTTCAAAATACCTAAATCATATACCCTAGTTTCAAAATTATCTAATCACATATCCAATACCATTTTTACCTCTACTTTTGTTCCCAATCGATTGCTACAGCATAACAATCGGTTTGGGATACTATTCATCAGCGTAGTTAATTGATTAAAAATCCCGTTTTGTGTTAAAAAATCACTGCTATCAATATAGCGGGCCAAATTGATGTTTGATGACATGAATATAATCAGGAAAACTATACGTATACATGAAACTTGATTTCATGTCATTCCGAGCTTTCTAGGTCCATCATTCGAGCTAAAATCGACTAATGGATCTAGAGAGTTCAAAATGATATGAAATTAGATTCTATGTGTTTGTCTTGTTCTCTCCTGATTATATCCATGCCCTCAAATATCAATTTGGTATATTATATTATTATATTAAGAATAATGATTTTTTAAATACGAATCAATTCGTGTTGAAAAAATTATTGCTCTCAATATAGTATTCCAAATTGATATTTGAGGGCATAGATATTGATGGTAACTGGATTTATTCCCAAGAAAAATATTTTTAAACACTTCTTTATCAGACTTAATTCGACTTTATTCTTCCGTTAGACTTGAAGGAGAGACATCTGATAGTATCCGGATTTATCCCTGAGCATCCCAAGTCACTAGAATCTTCTCCCGAGCAATTTATTCTTAGCAGCTACATCTGTTATAGTATTATTATACTAAATTGCTACAGCTCCACAAATCATATACTTCTCCTGAGCAATGTTGCTCTGGTATTCCGGACCATTAATCTATTCTCTCCTAGTAACAATCCCCGTATGCTACAGTAATCTACAGTACCACTACAATAGCTCTGCTACAGTACGTCTATACTACAGTAGCCCTGCTATAATATGCTGAACCAGCAGCTTATTTGTCCAAGCAATAAATTGTTCTGCAACTACAGTGACCCTATTGCAGTATTCCGTACCATCAAATTATTCTTATGAACAATATATTGCTTGGCTTCCACAGTAACTGCTACAGTGCCATGCTCGAGATATTGTCGAAGACAGAAAAATCAACCTCATCTCCTCGAGCAATTACAATCTCGGATGCTACAGTAACAGTATCGTTACAGTATCCTACGATACTGCGACCGTCCCATTGCTCTACAAATCTTACTCTTTTCCCGAACAATTACATTTTTGGTTTGCTACAATATCGCTAGTGTGGTAGCTGCTACAGTATTCTGGAAACTCAAAATTTACCTCCCTAATAATAATTCCCATGTGCTACAGTACACTACAATATCGGCTATAGTATAATTGCTACAGTGCCCTCGCTATGGTACTGCTACAGTAAAATATGGTTTTCCGATAACATAGAAATCTTGAAGCATAACGGCTTGACAATATTAGGTATGACATGGACATTCCTTCTAGCAAGCCATATAAACATTCTCGACGATGGTTTTGAGGTCGTTGGTCCTCTATTTCTGTCTAACAGAGACAACTCTTTCTTCTTTAAGTTCCTCTTCTCTCTTGACATTCTCTCTGTCTCCATCTATTACTAACTTGAGCATCGGAGGGACGTGCCAAAGGAGCCGGCCTGCTTCTAATCAGTGTTACTTTCTCAGATGCACAAGGCTATATGAGAGAAGAGGACTTGCTAAGGCGGAGGAGCCCGAGCTAGTAGAAAAAGAGGCCATCAGATATAATCAGGAGAATTAGACGAATATATTGAACATGATTTCATGTCATTCCGAGCTTTCTAAGTCTATCAGTCGATTTTGGCTCGGATTTGGCCGAAGCCGACAGATGGATCTAGAGAGCTCGGAATGACATGGAACCAAGTCCTATGTGTTTATCTTGTTCTCCTGATTATATCCATGCATTCAAACATCAATTTTGTACACTATATTAAGAATAGTGATTTTTTTTTTTACACGAATCAGATTTTTTAATCATTAAAATAAGTTTTAATAGATTGCTACAGTTTGTTTTAATGATTATTAAAATCTAATTCATATTAAAAAAATCATTGCTTTTAATAAAGTGTGCAAAATTGATGTTTGAGGACATGGATATAATCAGGAGAACTAGACGAACATATTAGACTCAGTTCCATGTCATTTCGAGCTCTTTAGATTTATCTGCCGATTCGGCCAAATCTGGGCCAAAACTAGTTGATAAACTTAGAGAGTGCTCAAAATGACATGAAATCAGGTCCTATTAACACACTATACTGAGAGCAATGATTTTTTTCAACACGAATCAAATCGATTTATATTCAAAAAATCACTATTCTCGATATAGTGTGCCAAATAGATGTTTGAGGGCATAGATATAATCAGGAGAACAAGACGAACACATAGGATTTGATTTCGTGCCATTCCGAACTCTCTAGGTCTATTAGCCCTATGTATTCGTTTAGTTTTCCTAATTGTATTCATGCTCTTAAACATCTATTTGACATATTTTATTGAGAGCGGTGATTTTTTGAACACAAAGTGGATTTTTTAATTGATTGCTACCGTGTAGCAGTGATTAGAACTTTACTGCGCTGATGAATAGTATCCCGAATCGATTGTTATACTATGCGATTGGGAAGTAACGGGTAAAAATGGTATTGAGTATGTGATTTGGTAATTTTGAAATTAGGATATGTGATTTGGGTATTTTGAAAACTTACCCACGTGATTCCTTAATTTGCCGATAAGGAGTTCGCTAATGTCATAAGCATTAGAGGAAATGGTCATCATTCAAGGGAATTTGTCATGTATTTGAAGACCTCAACAAACGTTGATCGAGAGTTGACTGGAAGGTAGTTCAATCAATCAAGGGCTCAAACAATTGATTGACAGCTGTTTAAGTAGTTTGAATAAAGTATCATTCGAGCAATAGTCGATCAATCAATTGTTAAGATTGAATCAGTCGACTAATGCGACCAACTTCACTCTATTAATATCACGCAAAGACGCTTGGAATGTCATAACTACTACAACATATATTGTGACCCGCAATTGTTGAACCACCATTCTTTCATCAATTTCTGAGCTTGGAAGTGTCCGTTATTGTTAACCTTGTTGACTTGCTTTTTTATTTGAGCTTAAGGTCTTTACCTACAGATTTCATATTTTTCAAGTCTTTTACTACATTTTATTATCATTTATAAACAAATTTCTCCACCTCTAGAAGGCTTTTGAGTCCATAGGTCACGGAGCGGGAACAGGGGACTGAAACACATAAATTTTCTTGTTTTTCTTTATTGCTTTTTCTTTACTAATATTTTTTCAAAGCATTTAATATATATGTTGTGCTTATTATTTTGACCACTCAAATTTATTTTTATTGCGCTATTCACCCCCTAGTGGCATATACAATCACACAAGATCGACTAAATTTCTGATAATGAAATGACACAGTGAAATTAGAAATTACATCTATATTTGATAGTTCAAGAGAAGTATCATGACATTTGTCATGTATCAGGCTTTAGAGAAATAATTTCTTTTGTAGATAAATTGTTTTTACAGTAGAACTTTGAGATATCTCTTGATAGGAAATTATGTTGTTGACCTAAGGTCTTTCGCTTGACATGATTACTAAATTTTACTTAAAAGATTTAATACGACCATAAAAGTTCACACTAAAAAAGTCTTCATAGATGTTAAATATATGAGGATGGACTGATAAAAAAATGAGAATATTAGAGAGAAAGTTGGAATTGCACCTATTAAGGCAAAACTCTGAGAGATGTATTCAAGATGATATGAACATGTACTTATATGATCAATAAATATCTCAATTAGACGTTGTGAGACGATTACAAATATGCACATTAAGGATGAGGAAGATCAAAGAAGACTTGGTTAGCAACAATAAAACAAAATAAAACAAGATAAAATTTATTTAAATATAGATGATAATATGGTAGAGGATGCAATAGTGTAAGAGGATTCATATAACCGACCTCACTTAGTGGGATAAAAGCTTGGTTGTTGTTATTTAAATTAATTTTTATAGATACTAGTTAATCTAAGTTAAACTAATATTTTAAGGTCGAGATGAATTTGAATTAGGTCAAGTGGAAATCTATCAAGTAGACATAGTGATGCTAATTAAATTTGAATTAATTTTGCCCAATTTAAAGCTTAACTAAATTTATATATAACACATTTTGATTCAGTCATATTTAATTAGATTGTGTTATTTTTTAAAAAATAAGAAATATTATTTAACTCCTTTTCTCTTACCATGCGATTTTTTTTTCTCTTAATATGTGATTTTTTTCCTATTCCTCAAATATCCTCGAACAGAGGTTAGGTTTTTACAAGAAAAATTAAGAATAACAAAATATTTATGAGAAAGTCTTTGTTATTATGTTGTGTGTTTTGTGGCCTCTTGAACCCTCAAAATAGTTTGCTTCATGAAATGGAACTTTAACTCAATCATTACTGGGTTAGTACCCATTTATTGATTAGTTGATAGAATCAATCAACTGATAACAAAGCTTTATTTGCATGTTTCATTATGATGTCGATGAACTTGTCTCCTATAGTTTCAGTCAACTTCTCTTCCAAACTTGTACTTCTCTTCTAAACTTTTAATGATGCCCTGGACCACGATTGATTTATGCTAGCGACTACTTCATCCAATGTGCAAGTTGCATCAATCAACTAATTATAGACAATAGCCAACTGGCCAACAGAAAACACGATTCTATTAGTTTTTGAGTCGACTTGTATGTTGGCTATGACCCACCTAATGATAAGTTCGCCTAAGTTGAGATCTACTCATACTTGAGTACATTTTCACTCAATTCTCAATTCACCATGTAGTTGTCCTACACACGAGGTCATCTTCCATCAAGCTTCTCATCCCTTGGATGTATGGAACCTTTGACTCTCTTCTTGTGTCATCCTTCTCACCTTGCTTATGAAGTCCATCTCTACCTATCTTTTGTCAAGCTTCTTGTCCTTCGAATGCATTGAACTCTCAACTAGCTCATCATGCCATCCTTCACGCTCGCTTAGGTAGTCTTCTTCCCAGACACAATTGCCTTTTGATGCTCCTCGTCCTACAATCCATCATGTGCCTCATACCACTCCTCTCCGATCTACATGAACCTAAGCCATCGGATAAATACGACTCGGCGTGCCAAAGTCGTGTCTGCATGTGTATCCACTAAGTTCCTATAGATTCAAACACACATCAAATAATAAATTAAGACCTAATTTAAATATTTTGCCCAAATATCAAAATTTATGATCGCAACTGACTACTTAGGGCATGATTAAACCAGCAGCAAAAGCTTTGGGGAATTAAATATCTTGTTAGAGAGAATGATTTCCTTTTGGGGAGAGCATTTGGTGCGCATAAGATAAGATTTTATCTTTTTTCTCCATTGCTGTTAAGAGGCATAAGTTGGTCATTTTACATTGTTTAGGCAACAAATGCTCTAAATTATTGTGTACCTTTCCTATCCTATTTATATTCTTTACATGGAGTAGACTTGTGCAGAACCACATTATTGCTTTTGTTCCTTTCATTGTATGTTAGTGTTTTCTATTTTATTGTATTGGAAGTGGTTGTTCTCAACTGCTTATTCAGTTACATTTCTCTTACCATGGGTGACAAAACATTTACTGCAGCTTCGTAGCAATGTGTTGACATTTCGGAGCATTTGTTTCCATCTATTTTGGTGGTTTAAGATTGTGACTTCGTGTTTCCACGTTGTTGGGGTTGATCTTGTTAGTGATCTTGTGTTATTATTAATATCAATCCATGATGCTAGGGTTGCCTCACCCAGTACGGTTACATAGTTAAAGGCTATATAGTGCAGAATCCATTCAAGGTTCACAATTTCATTCCATCCCTCCTAATGTTCAGTGCAAGATGGCTTTGATTTGATCTACACCTTATCTGCTGATATGCACTGGTGGTCAGTCAGTACCAGTTGAAGATAGAGGTAGCGAAAGGAGTATAGGAAGATGGAGGGGAAGAAGGCCATTGTCGCTTTTTGAAGCCTTGCATTGTCAAGTGATTCCATAATGCTTCGAGGAAAAATGGACTTTGATCTATGAATACATTACACCTCTAAATGAGTATATAGGTTGAGAAGAGATGCTAGCTCAAAGAAAGATGGAAGTTAAGAAAGTAACAAAGGGAGAACATACACCTTAGGTTCTGGTTGCTTTAATGAAAATGGGCTATGTAGGACTTGATTCATATAGAAATTTACTCAATAGAGAATATTTTAAATTGAGTTAAGCACTTTGTTGATGCCACGATGAAGTGGAAAGTTTTTAGAGCGACACAGGAAATGGAAATGAAGAAATGATAACCTCATGACCTAGTTATCAAATCAGTAAGTTGAGTGCAGGTGGGTTTATTGTTTTTTTTCTTTTTCTGAAAACTAGATGAAATTAATTTTTATTATATGCAGATAGAATTGATACTTAGTAGAAGATTCTCTGTATGATAATATGTTTGTGGCACCTTCCTTGCGCAAAAACTAATTCTTTAAGTCATAACTAGAACTAACATGCATCTAAGTGTGGTGCAGTGGTAAATCACATAGAGGAGTAGGGTTTGAATTCCACCAGGGACGAATAGGTTGGAGTGTGCATATGTTGTGCTTCGGATTTGCTTGATAAGAGAAGGCAGAGTCCGGACACCTAAATTATATATATAAAAAAAAGAAATGAGGGAAATGCAGACTCAAGCTATCAAACCTAAGATGAGACAATGACTTGTACAGCTCAAGAAATTTTGAAGTCTAGTCCATGGAAAACATCATATCACAAAAAGCTTTTACTACGAATGAGATACTATACATTTTTTATGGCAATACCAAAGGAAAATCATAGTGAAATATTTTGTATGACCTGTTTGTAGCTGAACTTCCCTTATTTTGAAGAATAATTCACAATCTCTATAAATCCACAAACAAATCTTTTCTTTAACAATAATAATTTTGTTTTGGAAGACTGAACTTGATTTTCCTCAAGATACTTGAAAAAATAGTGTTTCAGGAAATCTCTTAAGATGAAGCTTAGGCTTGTGCTTGTTTTGCTCGACAATTATTTGAATTACATGAAATTGCAACAGAAGATAAATTGCCCACTTGGCTAAATTTCCAAGATCATGAAAACACTATGATGTTTCAATTTTTCTATGTTTGAAATGGGTTTGATATAGGAGAAGGTGGCTTTCATTTTCTGTGTCGAGGACAGAGCCCTCTTTTGTCAGGACTGTGACGAATCCATCCATGTTGACGGTACCCGTTCTGCAAACCATCAGCGTTACTTAGCTACTGGAATCCGTGTAGCTCTGAACACAATCTGTAACAAAGACTCCAATGATAACAATGAACCCCCCTGTGAAGCGCCAGCTGTAGCAGCTGCCAGTGCCACAAAAGTTCCTGCTACACAAGTCGTTTCATCATTCATGAACTCAGCATGGGATGTGGATGAGTTCCTCCAACTTTCAGACCATGAAACCAGCCACAAGGTACTGTTTACCTTATTGACATTCCTATGATTTGTCTACTTGGTTATTGTTCAAATAGGATATCGCTGCATTCAAACAAACCCATCGCAGGGTTCTCCTGTTGGATTGGGGGAGTTGGACTGGTTTGCAGACATTGATATCTTCCATGGCCAGATGCCTAAGGGAATCCAAACAGCAGCTCAAGTTCCTGAACTCACTGCTCCACAAGCAAGCAACATAGGTGTCTTCAGAACCAACAAATTTACCAATTCAAAGGCAAGCAACAATGCAGGTTCTTACAAAGCCAACAAATATGGCATGGTGTCCTCCAAGAAACCAAGACTCGAGTTTTTGGATGACGAGGAGTTCTTCACTGTCCCTGATCTTGGATAAAACACAAGGCTTATGGACCTCTCGCTTATGTACTGACGGTCAGACGAGTTTATAGGTGAGGGAAAAACATGCAAGTCTAGCTATATTTGTGCAATAGACTTACTACGTACCATCAGCTGAAGATCTATAGAAAGTGCATTTAAATTTAAACACTTGATTATTAGTGTTGGAAGGGATATATTTGCTCTTTTTATACCAGCAAATATGGTAATGACTAGCCAGATAATATGCTTGTGTGGATATTATTATCTATGATGTTAGTGCCAACGTTTGATATTTATCAAAGAAGGTACCATAAATTTAAAGATACCTTACAACGTATCTTATTCCTAAAATATCTCTATAGTATAGATGTGTTTATGTCTTTAAAATTTTTATTTTTTTAAAAAAAATCTTATAGTGGTCAAAATCAACATGGAGCTGAGCATGTCCTTATTTCTTGAGAGTACCAATTTTATATTAGTGATGTTATTTTATCACTTTCATTATTAGAAGATTAATTTTGTCAAAACACCTTGATGCCCTTTAAGTGGCCAAAACACTGACTTTTTCAAGGTTAAAAATGGACTCTCAGATTTTATTTTAATTATTGAAAGACCATTAAAGAATTTTAGTCAAAAAATTTATTTTTATAGTGCTCAAAATATCTATTTTTATCTTTCTATGACAAACGAATATGACAATATCGAACTTACTGTGTTGTTCTCCTGAGTTCTTGTAAATGTGTCGTCGTCAATATATTTGAGATCGATTCGTAGTGGATACAGAATGCACTGTTAGTTGTCTCAATTTTTCTTTGTATGAATTGTTAATGTTAGGTGAAGCTTACAATGACTTGTTTCCCTTTGAGAATGTAGGAAAAAAATTAATTAGGTTGGGTAACGTTGAATTTGGAGCGATCGGTCCGATTTCACGGAATTTCCTCCGTCGAAAGTTTTTTAACAACTGTTAGGATAATCGGGAAGCACTTGCGATGGGCGGCCCAGAAATCCAACATCTCACGGTTACACATCCCATTTGGAGAAATTTTTTTTATAAAATTTATCATAATCAAGGATTGAACCGCGAATACTTGGGAGATAATTAACCCTCCTTCCATTACATCATAGCCCTGAGAACCCTTTCAAAGGATAGAGAACCACTTTAGAGAGATCATCAAAATAACAATTTCACCAATTATTACCAATACACTCTAGGTTGCCTATAACATAAAAAAAAAAATGTTGAACTAGGTAATAGATAAATTAAACCTGATGACCGATCGGATCCTACGGAAGTTTTTTCATCGATCACCAAGGTAAATCGGGAAGCGCTCGTGGTGGGCGATCTAGAAGTCTAGCGTCTCAGGGTTCGCGCTCCATTTAGAGAATTTTTTTTTTTACAAAATACGTCATAGCTAGGGATCAAACCGCAGAGTAGCATACTAATATTAGTAATTAAATGCTAGACTAGGTAGCAGATAAATTGAACCTGGGGTGACCGGCCCGACCCCACGGAATTTTTCCATCAGTCACCAGGATAAATCGGGAAGCGCTCGCGGTGGGTGATCTAGAAGCTCAACGTCTCAGGGTTCGTGCTCCATTTGAAGAAAAAATTCTTATAAAATATATTACAGTTAGAGATCGAATCGCGGATGTCTGAATTAATGATTAATCATCTTATATCGCTGTATTATAGCCCCGGCGGCTAAGGCAAGTTACTCTCTGGATAGTTGACGTAGTCGGCATCTGTATAAAATAGATTTTACTGTCAATTTTGATGGAGTGCAAAATTATTGAGTAACTGATCTCACTCAAAGCCGATCCATTGCCCCCAAATGACAACTTCCTCTTATATTCATCTGCGATCCAAACTTGCGTTCGCGAGCGAATCTCTCTCAACAAACTCCCGAACCAATAACAACCAATCCAAACTCACGGCCGCGAGCGAATTTATCCCTTGAACGTCTTCCTGTAGGTAGCCAGCTAGCTTCTAGGTTTCCTTCCGCCACGAACGAAGCATGCAGCAGTAGCAGAAGGGAAGCTGCAAGGGATGATCGATCGGCCATGAATCCCAACAAGTTCACGCACAAGACCAAGATCGAGAAACTCCGCAGAAAGGATGGAAGGAAGGGGAATGAGGATACCAACTTCAAGACCCTCAACACTTACGCCTGCGACCTGGTCGAGGTGGCTAGGAAGACCGACCCGGTCACTTGCCGAAACTTGCAGATTCGCTTCATCACCAACATTCTCTCCCGGCAGCATAAAAACAATCCCCTTCTGATTGGCCAGGTACACTTTTGGAGAACAACCCTTGTTGAGGATCTTGCTCATCGTATCGCATGCGGAAATTTAAATGTCCCGAGGAATATGCTTGACGTTCGCATTGTGGCGCTCAACATGGGCGCCCTGATGGCCGGAGCCAAGTACTGCAGTGAATTTGAGGACCGCGTCAAGGCGATCCTCAAGGAAGTTAATGAGGCCAAAGGCAAGGTCATTCTCTTCATTAACCAAATCCACTTAGTTCTCGATGTAGATCATAGGGCTGAAGGTTCCATGGACGCTGTTAAACTCTTCAAGGCAATGCTTGCAAGAGGTGAGCTGCAATGCATTGGAGAGATGACACGGGAGGAGTACGAGGAGTATGTTATGAAAGATATCACCTTTGAGCCCCTATTCCAGCCGGTATTCCTTATCATCGAAGCCTTTAAAACCGCCGTTAGCTTCTCTAAAGAAATCAACGAGAAGAATAATGAAGGTGGATCTGTGAGTCATGGGACAGATATTCCGGTGACAAGGCGGCTGGGGCAGAATGAGAAGGAAAGATTAATCGGCCTAGCAGAGAGGTTGCACGAGAGAGTAGTTGGTCAGAATGAGGCTGTTAACACTGTAGCTGAAGCAGTTCTTCGATCGAGAGTCGGCCTTGGGTGGCCACAGCAACCCATTGGCTCATTTCTCTTCTTAGGCCCCGCCGGTGTCGGTAAAACAGAACTTGCAAAAGCTCTTGCAGAGCAATTGTTTGATGATGAGAATGATGATCTTCTCATCCGCATCGACATGTCAGAGTACATGGACCAAGAAACGGTGGCACATTTAATCGGTGGAATGTTGATGGAGGCGGTGAGGCGGAGACCTTACAGCGTCATTCTCTTCGACCAGTTAGAGAAGGCTCATGTGGCTCTGTTTAACACGCTTCTTCAAGTTCTTGACGGTGGAAGGCTAACTGACGGCCAAGGGAGGACTGTAGACTTCACTAACACAGTTATTATCATAACCTCTAATCTTGCTGCTGAATACCTTCTTGATGGAATGGTACTGGGACAGTCTTCGCTGCAAATTGCTAGGGAAAGACTTATGATTGAGGTGCTTGCTTATTGGATCGATCTAAAAAAAAAAAATCTTTTATTCCATTTAAATTAATTAATGGTACATTAATTCAATGATCTAATGCTGCAGGTCTGGAAGCATTTCCGACCTGAGCTCCTTAATCGACTTGACGAGATCGTAATATTTGATCCACTGTCTCATGATCAACTTAGAAAGGTGGCTAGACTTCAAATGATGGATATTGCTCTTCGTCTTGCCGAGAGAGATATTGCATTGACTATAACAGATGCTGCGTTGGATGTAGTAGTTATATCCGAACCCTACGATCTGGTAACCCAAGCTTCCATCCTTGCCTAGCTAGTTTGATTATATTAATTCTGATAAAATAGAAGATTGACGAATTACGGGAATATTATTTGGGTTTTCAAGGTCTACAACGCAAGTTCGATTAGGAAAAGCCTAGAGAAGAAAGTTGTGACTCACTTGTCGAAGATGCTCGTACAGGGTGAGATCGATGAGAATTCAATTGTGTACGTCGATGCAGTTCCAGGGAAGAAAGAGTTGTCCTACAAGGTGGAGAAGGATGGAGGTTTCGTGAATGAATGCCGAGACTGAGAGCAAGCCAGACATCCGTATTGAGAGGGCTACCAGCCAACCGCCTTCATAACTATGCTTTTATTAAAAATAAATTTTGTGAAAAGTTAATTATAATTTTAATTCAATAAATTAAATTCGTCATAATAGGGGTTTACACTCTTATAAAACGAGTGAATAAGTTTTTGAGTTGAAGTACCTCTTGAACACTTGTATGTATGATTAAATGCTTTCATACAAATTATGATTTAATGTGAATTCAGTGGCCGAGCTTACTTTGGCTCGCAGCTGCACTATATATTATTGTATTGGATAATCTTGTAGCTCAGGTGTAACTCAGGATTCTAAGAGGAATTTATGCACAAATTTGAATTAGATTTGACTCAGTGGACTTTGGACGTCATTAATTCGTATATGAACATTGAAATTAATATTTTTAATCATTGTTATTTGAAGAAAGAAGATTAACCAGAAGGGAAAACTTATCATTCCACAAAAAGAGTAAAAATAGTATTAAACTAAAACTGATCGAAACTTTAGGGATCAAAAGAACGGCATGACCAAATTATCATTGATTAGAAAACTTTTTCAAAACATTAAATATGACGCTTATATAAATACAAAACCCTAGCATATGATACTATTCTCAAAATCCTAAATCAAGAAAATAATAAAAATATTAAAATTACTTCTTCCGCCCCTGCATCGTACTCTCTAAGATAGAAAAAATTAATCCTTGAATTTAGAATAGTATTAAGAGAATATTTGGGAGAGCTTTTACTACTTGAAAAGTGATTCTTGTAGTGATTATCTTGAAGTTAGTAAGAAGCTACAGTAAGCAGTGTTTGAAAATATAAGTCAAAAGCTAATACAAGATAAAGTTTTAGTGTTTGGGAGAATAATTACTTCCAAGCTTAATTTTTAATTGAATGACAATAATATCCTTAAACTATATAAATTAATCATTTTTTAATTATTTAAATATAATTTGGATACTATCAATAATTTGTTCATGTAATTATTATTATATTTTAAATATAGTATTAAAATTAATTTTTTTATAATTTGAATATTTGAAAAAATATATAAAATTAATAAAAAATAAAAAATAATATAATTTATATAAATATAATATATATATATATATATATATATATATATATATATAATTCTGAAAATGTACGTGAATGAATGACGTGAATATAATATAATATTTATATATATAATATAATTTTATCTCCTCCGTCGATTTGGGAAGTGACGTGAATGAATGAGCAGATAAAATTAGGTCAAGTGGCAATCAGGTAAAATGTTATATTATTTAAGGATATAAATATTATTTTTTAATGTTATATCATAAATAAAAAAAATAGAAGCAGGTAGAAGCATCAAATTCTTGCTTCTAACTTCTGAGCAAAAGTAACAGAAGCTAAAGCAGAATCTAACCTTCCCAAACACTCAAAAGTGATTATGTGTAGCCAGAATCTAAAAAGCAGGTAGCAGAAGCTCTCCCAAATACTCCCTAAGTGATAGTCCAAGAGGAAGATTATTTGGAATCAACTTGGTAAAATTCTCTACCAAATCTTTAGTCTAGCACTCGCTATATGGGATCAATCAGGAAGCCAAGTCCCGGATGTAGATGCAACAAACTGGCCTAGATATGAAAGCCCTCTAGCTCGATAGAGGAAATCGAGGCGTGAGTCTTGGTTAATGAAGTCGAGCCAAGCATGTCATGCCCTTAGAGGCCCATGCTTGCTTGAGAATCGGGTAACATCTCCCCTGTATGACGGACTGTTGGAACTTGGATGGCTAGAGAGGGGGGGTGAATATAGCCAGACACTTGAACTTTAGCACTTTGCAAATCTCTGCACCTCAAATGTTTAGTAGCACAGCGAAAGCGAAAGGAAAACAGAGTATGTAGAAATGAACCCTAAGCTAAGCACAAATGCAAAACGTTAACAAGAGGATTTACAAGGTTCGGGGATAACTTGCCCCTACTCCTTGGCGTGCCCTTAAGGTGGGCGATCCCTTGATCGTCGGCAGATCAAGCCCCGGAAAATCCGTATAAAATGCAACCTCCTTCTCGGTGGAGTAACCTCTCCACGGCGTTTCAACAAAGATAGAGTTTTAAGCACAATGAAACACAAGAAGGATCTTACAGAGCACTTAGGACAGCAAGAACCCAAGCAAACTTCTCACCGAGCTCCACCCAGCACAGATCTCACGCAAGAACTCTCTTCTTCGTGTCTTCTCGCTGATGGACTCACCAAGCCTCCTGGTTCCTCTTCCAAATGCTCAAGTAACGCAAGGTTGCTTCAAAGATCACAGTCGCTTGCTCAGAATGATGGAACAACAGATCGCACAAGCACAATGTGGAGAACTGATTGCGCAGCAAGAAGTCTCGCAAGAAGTCTGTTCATCCAAAAGCCTCTTTTTACAGCTCTTCTCCGCTACGCAGCTTAAGTCTCTCCACTGATCGCCAGGTCATCTCACTGTAGCCTCCAGCTGCTCACCTGCAACCACCAGCCTACCACTGAGCTCTCCTGGACTCCCTGAGCTTCCCTCAGCCTAGCCCCAGTCAGCAGCTCCAGCAGCGCCAGCAATCGTTGCAACCTGAGATGGCAAATGGACAAACCTGCTCCAAGGAAAGACCTCCATTGACTCTCCTTGAGTGTTTGAATCCACCCCTGTCACCTGCACACTTAATCAGAGCATTAGCACAGCAAATCAAGTATCAGAGATTAAGCGCAGAGAAATCAGATGTGTTCAGACGCGATTAGAGCGTCTGAAAGTGCATTTTGAATTAAAGTTATCGGTCACCGGACCGATCAGAGAGCCTCCTGATCGGTCATCAGACCGATCAGGGTGGGTTCAGACCGATCAGGCTCCATCCTGATCGGTCCCCAACACTCAATCAGAAATCGTGATTTCTCTTGGACCGATCACCAGACCGATCACAGGTTGTGGATCGGTCACTAGTCCGATCCACCCCTTTGCAGAGTGATTCCTTAGCTTCGCAGTCCAACCCTCCTGATCGGTCACCAGACCGATCAGGGCATGCTCAGACCGATCAGGCTCCGTCCTGATCGGTCATAGTGAGGAACTCGCGACACTTGATCGTTCACCAGAACGATCCGAACAGTGTTCCAGATCGGTCACCAGACCGATCAGGAGCCAAGCAGCGAGGGGAACCAAAACCCACTATATGCTCCCTGATCGGTCACCAGACCGATCAGGAGCAAAGCAGTGAGCGAACTGCATGCTCCCTGATCGGTCAACAGACCGATCAGGAGCCGAGCAGCAGGTTCCCAACCTCACTGGGTGCTCCCTGATCGGTCACTAGTCCGATCAGTCATCGCTGGATCGGTCACCAGACCGATCCATGAAGGAGCACCGTGCCAACTTCCCTGATCGGTCACCAGACCGATCCAGGGACTCTAACCTAGCCCTCCAAGCTAGGATTTCATCCAACCTAGCCCTCCAAGCTAGGACCAGGCCCTCCAAGTCGGGATTTCATCAACCTAGCCCTCCAAGCTAGGACCTGACCCTCCAAGCCAGGATTTCATCAACCAAGCCCTCCAAGCTAGGACCTGGCCCTCCAAGCCGGGATTTCATCAACCTAGCCCTCCAAGCTAGGACCTGGCCCTCCAAGCCAGGACTTTTTCACACCTAACCCTCCATGTTAGGACTTTTCACACCTAGCCCTCCAAGCTAGGATTTTTCCACACCTAACCCTCCAGGTTAGGACTTTTCACACCTAGCCCTCCAAGCTAGGATTTTTCACACCTAACCCTCCAGTTAGGACTTTTCATACCGTGCCTAATCCCCGATTAGGACTTAATCATAATCATAATCATCAACCTAAACTAAAATCGGTGTCAACACCAAAACAACAATCAGGGTCAGACTGCATCAACAATCTCCCCCTTTTTGTTGTTTGACAACCCGATTTTAAGTTTTAGGGATTTGAAATTAATATTCTCAAATTTCAGAATCATAGGGGAATCAGGATCCTCCCCCTACAACATAGTTATCCCAAACTTAACCAACCACACTCTCCCCCTTTGTCAAACACCGAAAAGGGTATAGACGGGTTGATAAGTTTAACCATACTCCCCCTCAACCCTAGGGGTCTCCCAAAACAACAAAAGATTTGATTGAATTTTGAAACCATACAAAAACATATGATAAAGATATAGAACATGGCAAAACAATCATATGTATCATATGAACATGACATCATAAGCATAATCATAGCAACGCATAATGAGGCATACATAACGATAACAATTTTACGAACAATCATATCAGCCAATCAAAAAGCAGAAAATAGTAAGTCAAATATGAAAAGCAGGCATAGTGTCAGATGCATCATCAAGCATCAGAGTCAAGGCAAATACAGCACAAACACCATCAAAGTCAAGTCATAGGCATCTAGCCATAGAGTCATACAATCCAGGCAGTCAAATAGTCAAGGGCAGAAGCAGAATATATCAACCATCGGCGGGGGGGGCATCATGCATAGGGTCATCCATCGTGGCATCATCAGGAACAAAAGATCCAGGTGCAGCACTGCCTGAGGGTGCATCTCCAGGAAATGTGTGTCGGCGCCACTCATCATACCAAGTCTGCTGTAAAGTACGTACCCCGGAGACATCGGACTCCACCGCGGTCAGTCTGCGATCGAAGGAGCGAAAACCCGACCGAACCTCCTCGCGATAGAGCTCTCGCAAATGAAGATCATGCTGGATGGTCCGATCCAGCTCTAAAATCTGCCAACGCAGGTCTGGGTTCGGCTCATAGTCGTAGTCAGCAGCAGCAGCGGGAGCCTCCGGATGTGTAGCAGCATCGGCTGGTGCCTGAAAATGTGGAACTCCCCCAGGTAGCTCGCCAAGACCCCTCCGTCCTTCCAAACCAAAGCCCGATCGTGATCCCGGATGATGATGCCAGACTTGGCAAACGCCCGCTTGCCAAGTCTGCAATCCTGTCTCACCATGGGCACCATCCTGCCCTTGGTTACATCAACACCTACTGACATAAGTCAGTCAGTGATGACGTGACCAAATGGCATATAGACAGTGCGTCGGCTCGGCTCTCTATAGGATAGGATGGACTGAAAAATGCTCTCCATGATGTCAAAGTCCATGCGCGGTGCATACCATAGAGCATCAGGCAATGGTAAGGTCGGATCTCGGTCAAGGGTTTGGAAGTGATCGGCAGGATGCAATTTGTGATTATTTTGAACAGAATGTAATCAACAGGAGAGAGACGGAGCGCTGCAAAAGTCGGGAAGTCAGGCCCCAACTCATCAAGACCGGCTGGTCGAGGATGGCCAAAGAAGTGCTGATATATAGTGTCAGGGGTGACGTCCGCAAAAGGAGCCAACAAAGGATCAGGGAGCTCAGGATAGATAGAATACAAGTTAGGCGATCGACGACCGCCCAGATACTCCGCCAGGATCTCATAAGAGAAATCAAGATTTCTCTTGGCGACTCGGGTAGTGAATTCAAAGCCCCCTTGAGGCCCTTGTTGAAGGTTATTGTAGAATTCTGAGACAAGGTCGTAGTTTATAGTCCTTTCGAGGGAAAGGAGAAAGCCCAGGTTGTAGAAGGCGATGATCTCCATGATGGAGGGGCAGTGCTCAGATAGAAAGAGACTGTCAATCGATCAGCAAGAAAGCAGCTTGAAGGTACGAGACTAGAACGCTTGCTCACACGCAGCGTTCGAGAACCTAGAACTCGACGAAGGCTGAGGCCTTCGAGAGGGCGCGGAAGAAGAAGGGCCTTTGCCCTTTGAGCTTCCCTCCACGGGTTCTTTGCCCTTAGATGATTTTCTAAAATGGTTGAATAGATCATGACAACAATTGTATCAAATGAAGTGAATCAAGTGGACATAATCATGACACAAGATCAATAGAGGATTGGTCACGGTATAGAATAATCAAGTGAACATCAATGTAAGGCGTAAGATTTATCAGTGTAAGATGAGATGGGAACAATAATCAGAAGATGGAGAGATTTGATCATATTTAGGTCACGACACACCCGACATACACACCCAAAGGAAACCCCAAGAACAAACATCACGGTTAGTTCACCACATATTATGATATTTGAAAGGAGCAACAAGATGAAAGAAAGAAATCCTTACTTAGGTGCCATTGTCGAGTTGGTTGGAGAAAACACTCTTTGAAACTTGCGCAAGAGAGAATCGTCACGCCAGAGACAAGCCTGCTGCTAGAAGTTGCTGAAAACACTAACAGCAAGAAGAAGAACTCTCACGCACGAGGAGAAGTGGAACTCACGCGTAAGGAAGAAGGAGACGCAGGAAGAGTTCTTGCACAAGATGAGGATTCGCAAGAAGTGAGTTTCGGCGCTAGGGCTTGGGAGATGAGGGGTTTCGGAGGAATTAATCGGTTGGTGGATCGGTCCACCAACCGCAATTTAATGCGATTGAATGGATCACCGTTCGATCTGGAAGTGCCCAGACCGATCAGGCTTCGGCCTGATCGGACTGGCCTGGTCCTGATCGGTCGGGTGACCAATTAGACAAGCCCCTGATCGATCGGCTGATCGATCAGGAAGCGATCAGTAGGTTTGGAGGTTTTTCCGTGAGCTCCCTGATCGGTCTGTGGACCGATCACCACAGGGTGCCAGATCGGTCCGGGGACCGATCCAGGCCAACACAGAATGTTTTGACAATTTTTAGCAAAGGAGCTGGATCGGTCCGTTGGACTGATCAGACATACTCCTGATCGCTCCAGTGACCGATCAGGCTTCCTGAATTTTCCTGATACGATCTGAAACTTCAGTTTCAGACTCCCAAACGATTTCGGATAAGATCTGATGAAGATTATCAATCTTGGAAGTGGTCCCTTGACTAAGATTGATCCCTGAACCAGGATCAAAGGTCCTTATGGGTTTAACAATCACTTTGCTCCACCCAAGTGGAGTCAAACTCAATCAACAAACATTCAATCAATTACAAACAAGTTTGTATCAAATCCAAGTCTCCAATCAAGTTTCCTTGATTGGAATATCCAAGTATGATCATGGAGCCAAGTACACATGTGTTATGCATTGGTTTTCCCCATACTTGGTCACCGTAGTGATTTTTATCTCGTCAACCAAATTTCTCAAGGGATGCATTGACATTTTGAGAAATTTAGTTGATCCTAGCATCTCACCCCATATCTAGCAAACAAAAACGTTTTGTTAAACCTTATAGTTTGTGTGAGATGTCCCCAAGTTACCCAATTGTTGCCCAACAATTCGAAATGATCATCAAGGGTTTTGAATGCATTTTGATGTCTATGAAACGCGACACATTCCTAACTTCCTTCTTAAAAAGAGAAACTCATTTTCGGAGAGTGGTTTAGTGAAAATGTCTGTTAGATTTCATTTGGACGCTACATATGAGAGTACAACATCTCCTCTAGCAACATGATCCCTAATGAAGTGGTGGCGCACTTCAATATGTTTGGTTCTAGAGTGATGGACCGGATTCTTGGTTAGGTTAATTGTGCTAATGTTGTCACACAACACTTGCACTCCCTTGTAGCTTAATCCATAGTCCTCTAGAGTATGAATCATCCACAACAATTGCGATATGCTCTCTCTCATAGCAATATATTCTGCCTCGGTCGTGGAGAGAGCAACACAGTGTTGCTTCCGACTTGACCAACTAACTAAAGATGATCCTAAAAATTGGCAACCCCCACTAGTGCTTTTTCGATCCAACTTGCATCCAGCATAGTCAGAATCGGTGTAGCCAATTAGGTCAAATGATTCGGTACGGGGGTACCATAGACCAACACCAATTGTGCCCTTGAGGTATCTCAAAATTCTCTTGACAGCAATCAAGTGAGATTCCTTGGCACAAACTTGATACCTAGCGCACATACCCACAGCAAAAAGTATATCAGGTCGACTAGCTGTGAGGTATAGCAGACTACCTATCATGCTTCGATATTGAGTCAAATCAACAGGTTTACCACTCTCATCATTGTCTAATCTTGTGTTTGTAGCCATGGGAGTGGTTACCTCTTTTGAATTACTCATGTTGAATTTTCGAAGCATCTCTTGAGTATACTTTGATTGGTGCACATGGATCCCATCTCGGGTTTGTTTGATTTCAAGTCCAAGGAAGAAAGTCAACTCTCCCACTAGACTCATTTCAAATTCACTCTCCATGTGTCCAATGAATTCATTTAAATAGCCCTTGTTGTTTGAGCCACAAATAATGTCATCGACATATACTTGGGCTACAAATATATTGTCACCATCTCTCCGTAGAAATAGTGTAGGGTCTATTTGGCCTCTAACAAAGCCTTTTTCAATTAGGAACGTCGACAACCGCTCATACCAAGCTCGGGGTGCTTGTTTAAGGTCGTAGAGCGTCTTCTTGAGCTTAAATACGTGGTTTGGGAATTCGGTACTTTCAAACCCCGGAGGTTGTTCGACATAGACCTCTTCTCTTATTAAACCATTTAGAAAGGCCGATTTGACGTCCATTTGATATAGCTTGAAACCCCGATGTGCTGCAAATCCAAGCATCAATCGGATGGACTCTAATCGGGCCACGGGAGCATAGGTCTCATCATAATCAAGGCCTTCAACTTGACTGCAGACCTTGGCTACTAAGCGTGCCTTGTTTCTTATGATTTCTCCCTTATGGTTCAATTTATTTTTAAAGACCCATTTGGTTCCAATGATGATGGTCTTCTTGGGTCTAGGGACTAAGTCCCAAACTTGACTTCTTTCGAATTGACCTAGTTCATCTTGCATCGCAATGATCCAATCGGGATCATTTAACGCCTCGTCAATTTTTCTAGGTTCAATTTCGGAAATTAGGGCAACTTCATTAGCCTCATTCTGGAAGAATGATCTAGTTCTAACCCCATGATGGATGTCTCCAGTAATCTGGTCTTGGGGATGACTAGAGGCTAACCTAGTTGTCCTTAGTGTTGGTGGTGCTTCTTGAATGGTTTCACTAAACACTAGCTCAGCCTCAGGATCTGGCTGATCGATGGGTTGTCTAGGCTCACCGTCATCAGACTCATCACCATTATCAACAACATTTGGACTTTCATCCAAACCCAGTTGCATGAGTTCGAATTGAGCTTTTTCAACATCTTCTGATTGATTATTTGCTTTTGGAATTTCTTCAAAGACAACATCAGAAGATTCTTCAACCAATCTAGATTTCTTATTGTAGACTCGATGGGCTTTGCTAACTAGGGAGTACTCGACCAGTATTCCTTCATCAGCCTTTGTCGTGAACTTTCCAAGGTGGTCCTTAGTGTTTAGGATAAACACCTTACAACCAAACACCCTAAGATGTTTAACCGTAGGTGGTTTTCCAAACCAAAGTTCATGGGGAGTCTTTCCTAAGAACCTATGGATGAGGACTCAGTTTTGCACGTAGCAAGCTGTGTTTACAGCTTCGGCCCACAAGT
>JAGFNQ010001550.1:774457-839533 GCA_024364735.1 Boesenbergia rotunda
CAGTGCTTGCTTTTACCTTTATGTGCAGATTTTGTTTGCTTACCCATTTGACATGCATCACAAAGTTTGTCCTTTTCATACTTGATGCTTGGTAAGCCACAAACTAATCCCTTGTTGGCCAACTTCCGGATATTCTTCATGTTCACGTGTGCTAGTCTCCGGTGCCAAAGGGTGGACTCATCTTCTCTTGACATGAGACACTTAGCAAAAGCATTAGTAGCACTTTTAAAGGAAACTTGGTAAATGTTATCTACTCTTGTTCCTACTAGTACCGTGTCAAATTGTCATGTTGTCTAACTAGACATTGACTTGATTGAAAATCAATTGTGTAACCCGCATCACACAATTGACTGACACTTAGGAGATTAAATGTCATCCCCTTGACTAGAAGGACATTCTTAATCCTAAGACATTCGGATATTTGAATGTCTCCTATTCCTATGACCTTAAGACTACCATTGTTACCAAATGAAACATTACCTCTACTTTTTCTTTGAAGTGTAGTAAACAATGATCTATCCCCGGTCATGTGTTTAGAGCATCCACTATCAACGAACCAAGTTGATAGATGCTCCCCCTCAATCACAACCTACACAATTCAAAAAATAGAAGTTTTAGGTACCCAAACCTTGGGACCTAAAGCACCTACTAAACAAGACTTAGGCACCCATGCCTTGACTATTTTTCTTTGGACTCTAGATGTCTTAGATTGTCTAACATCAGTCCTAGACATTAAGGACACAAATGATGGTTCTTTGGGTCGGTAACCAATACCGACCCTATTGTAGACTGCCCTTTGGACATTCAAGATCATATCTAAGGTCTTTGAGCTTGTTGAGAACTTCTCAAGAGCACTCTTGAGTCTCTCAACTTCACTCTTTAATTATTTATTTTCCTCCTCTAACAATTCCACATGCAAATCGTCTACATCCTCATCCCTAGAGGATTTCAATTGTTCAACTTCAATTTTCAAAGATTTAATCTCTTTCTCTAACATTTCTACATGTAAATCATCTACATCCTCATCCTTAGAGAATTTCAATTGTTCAACTTCTAATTGCAATGATTTAACCTTAATTTTTGACTTTTTCAACATATTGGTTAAGCATGCAATAGCTCTATAGCATTTCTCAAGTTCAGGAGTGATTACCTCTTCATCATCTGAAGATGATGAAGTCGCGTTTGAGGAGTCGGAGGATTCATCACTGCTTTCTTCTCCTTCAAGTGCCATGAGTACCACATGCCGTGTACTCTTCTCCTCCTTCTCTTCTTCGGATGAACTTGAGGAGGATTCATCCCAAGTGGCCTTCAAGGCCTTCTTCTTCTTTTTGGATCTATCCTCCTTCTTTTTGAGCTTTGGGCAGTCCTTCTTGAAGTGCCCTTTCTTACTACATTCATAGCAAGTAATATTATTCTTATCAAGCTTAACTTCACTTGGGTTACCTTTACCCTTGAAGCGTCGACCCTTCCTCATCATCCTTCTAACGAAATTGGCCATCTCGGAGGAAGAAGAGCCGCTGACATCCTCCTCGGATTCGGACTCGGACTCGGATGAGGATGAAGATGAAGAGACTTCCTTCTCCTTCTTCTTCTCCTTCTTCTTCTTGTTATTTTCTCCTGCAACTAAGGCAATCCCCTTCTCCTTGGGGCCTTTGTTAGTCATTTCATGAAGTTCTATATCACAAAATAAATCATCTAACTTTACAATTGATAAGTCCTTAGAAACTTTATAGGCATCCACCATGGATGACCACAAAGCATTCCTTGGAAAGGCTTTCAACACATACCTCACAAGGTCGCGATTCTCGACCTTTTCATCAATAGAATGGAGATCATTGAGGACTTCCTTGAACTTACCATGTAGCTCACTTACAGTTTCATTCTCCTTCATGGAGAGGTTTTGGAGTTGATTGAGGAACAAATCCCTCTTGGCGATTCTTGAATCTCGGGTGCCCTCATGGAGTTCAATGAGTTTATTCCACAAATCTTTTACACTTGTGAAGGGACCAACCTTGATGAGTTGATCTTTGTTCATGCCAAATTGTAGGGTCACCACCGCCTTCGCGTCGGCTTCACTCTTCCGAGTTTGCTCAGCCGACCAACGCCATGATTCTAGTTCTTTGCCTTCATCATCCTTTGGAGGGGTAAAACCCTCCTTCACAGCGAACCAAGGTTGATATCCATCTTTAGATAAAACTCCATCTTCGATCTCCAATATTGAAAATCTGCTCCATCGAAGAAGGGAGGTCGGGTGGTGGAAAACCTTCTCTCAAAGCCATTGTAGTTGACTCTCGATTGTTAATCCGTTTGTACAGAGCCCCAAGCTCTGATACCACTTGTTGGAACTTGGATGGCTAGAGAGGGGGGTGAATATAGTCAGACACTTGAACTTTAGCACTTTGCAAATTTCTGCACCTCAAATGTTTAGTAGCACAGCGGAAGCTAAAGGAAAACAGAGTATGCAGAAATGAACCCTAAGCTAAGCACAAATGCAAAACGCTAACAAGAGGATTTACAAGGTTCGGGAATAACTTGCCCCTACTCCTTGGCGTGCCCTTAAGGTGGGCGATCCCTTGATCGTCGGCAGATCAAGCCCCGGAAAATCCGGATAAAATGCAACCTCCTTCTCGGTGGAATAACCTCTCCATAGCGTTTCAACAAAGATAGAGTTTTAAGCACAATGAAACACAGCACTTAGGACAGCAAGAACCCAAGCAAACTTCTCACCGAGCTCCACCCAGCGCAGATCTCACGCAAGAACTCCCTTCTTCGTGTCTTCTCGCTGATGGACTCGCCAAGCCTCCTGGTTCCTCTTCCAAATGCTCAAGTAACGCAAGGTTGCTTCAAAGATCACAGTCGCTTGCTCAGAATGATGGAACAATAGATCACACAATCACAATGTGGAGAACTGATTGCGCAGCAAGAAGTCTGTTCAGCCAAAAGCCTCTCCCAGCTCTTCTCTTCTACGCAGCTTAAGTCTCTCCACTGATCACCAGGTCATCTCACTGCAGCCTCCAGCTGCTCACCTGCAACCACCAACCTACCACTAAGCTCTCCTGGATTCCCTGAGCTTCCCTCAGCCTAGCCCCAGTCAGTAGCTCTAGCAGCGCCAGCAACCATTGCAACCTGAGATGGCAAATGGACAAACCTACTCCAAGGAAAGACCTCCATTGACTCTCCTTGAGTGTTTGAATCCACCCCTGTCACCTGCACACTTAATCAGAGCATTAGCACAGCAAATTAGCAGCAAATCATGTATCAGAGATTAAGCGCAAAGAAATCAGATGTGTTCAGACGCGATCAGAGTGTCTGATAGTGCATTTTGAATTAAAGTGATCGGTTACCAGAACGATCAGGGTGGGTTCAGACCGATCAGGCTCCATCCTGATTGATCCCCAACGCTTAATCAGAAATCATGATTTCTCTGGGACCGATCACCAGACCGATCGCAGGTTATGGATCGGTCACCAGTCCGATCCACCCCTTTGCAGAGTGATTCCTTAGCTTCGCAGTCCAACCCTCCTGATCGGTCACCAGACCTATCAGGGCATGCTCAGACCGATCAGGCTCCATCCTGATCGGTCATAGTGAGGAACTCGCAACACTTGATTGTTCACCAGAACGATCCGAACAGTGTTCCAAATCGATCACTAGTCCGATCAGGAGCCAAGCAGCGAGGGGAACCAAAACCCACTGTATGCTCCCTAATCGGTCACCAGACCGATCATGAGCAAAGCAGTGAGCGAACTGCATGCTCCCTGATCGGTCAACAGATCGATCGCCGAGCAGTAGGTTCCCAACCTCACTGGGTGCTCCCTGATTGGTCACCAGTCTGATCAGTCATCGCTGGATCGGTCACCAGACCGATCCATGAAGGAGCACCGTGCCAACTTCCTTAATCGGTCACCAGACCGATCCAGGGACTCCAACCTAGCCCTCCAAGCTAGGATTTCATCCAACCTAGCTCTCCAAGCTAGGAGCTGGCCCTCCAAGCCAGGATTTCATCAACCTAGCCCTCCAAGCTAGGACCTAGCCCTCCAAGCTAGGACCTAGCCCTCCAAGCTAGGATATAGCCCTCCAAGCCGGGATTTCACACCTAACCCTCCAGGTTAGGACTTTTCACACCTAGCCCTCCAAGCTAGGATTTTCCACACCTAACCCTCCAGGTTAGGACTTTTCCACACCTAGCCCTCCAAGCTAGGATTTTTCACACCTAACCCTCCAGGTTAGGACTTTTCCACACCTAGCCCTCCAAGCTAGGATTTTTCCACACCTAACCCTCCAGGTTAGGACTTTTCCACACCTAGCCCTCCAAGCTAGGATTTTTTCACACCTAACCCACCAGGTTAGGACTTTTCATACCTAGCCTAATCCCCGATCAGGACTTAATCATAATCATAATCATCAACCTAAACTAAAATCGGTGTCAACACCAAAACAATAATCAGGGTCAGACTGCATCAACAAGCTATACAAGAGGAGTCAGCCCAATTTGAAAGAAACCAAGTCTAGGAACTAGTACCTAAAGCTGAGGGAAAATCTGTTATAGATACTAAGTGGGTGTTCAGAAATAAATTAAATGATCAAGGGGAAATAATTAGAAATAAAGTCCGCTTAGTAGCTAAAGGGTTTAGTCAGGTCGAAGGGTTAGACTATGATGAAACCTATGCCCCAGTAGCCAGACTTGAGTCAATTAGAATGTTGTTAGCCTTTGCAGCCCATAAAGGGTTCAAGCTATACCAAATGGATGTTATGTCTACCTTTTTAAATGGGTTTATCCAAGAAGAAGTTTATGTAGGGCAACCCCCAGGATTTTAGGATCTAGAAAAACCTGAGTGTGTTTTTAAACTTAGAAAAATACTTTATGGGTTGAAACAAGCACCTAGGGCATGGTATAAACGTTTATCAACTTATCTAATTTCTAAGGAATTTAACCAACGTCAAATTGACTCCACCCTTTTTGTTAAAACCTTAGAAAACGATATTTTTATTGCCCAAATTTATGTTGATGATATAATTTTTAGATCCACCAACTCTAACTTTCTAAAAGAATTTGTAAAAATAATGGAAATTGAATTCGAAATGAGCTTGGTAGGTGAGCTCAGCTTTTTTCTTAGGATTACAAATTAAACAGACTAGAGATGATAATTATGTTCACCAATCCAAGTATGCTAAAGAGTTAATAAAGAAATTCAAAATGGATAATTTCAAAAGCTTAAGTACCCCTATGGCTACAAATGTCAAAATAGATAATGACCCTGAAGGAAAGCCTGTAGATCTTAAGCTATACCGAAGCATGATTGGTAGCCTACTTTACTTGACCACTAGTAGACCTGATATCTTATTTTCTGTAGGAATGTGTGTTATGTACCAAACTTGTGCTAAGGAATCCCACTTAGCAGCCCTAAAACGAGTACTTAGGTACATTAAGGGTACCCTAAATGTAAGGATTTGGTATCATAGGACTTCCACTTTTGAATTATCAGGATATTCTGACTCTGACTATGCTGGATGCAAATTAGATAGAAAGAGTACAAGTGGAAGTTACCAACTATTAGGATATAGCCTAGTCAGCCGGTGTAGTAGAAAGCAACACTGCGTATCCTTGTCCACAACCGAAGTAGAATATGTTGCCCTAGGAGAATGTGTAGCACAACTTTTGTGGATTATGCACACTCTTAAGGACCTCCAACTTGACTACACCCAAACCCAAGTCTATATTGATAACATTAGTTCAATCAACTTGACTAAAAACCCAATTCAACATTCCCGAACAAAACATATAGAAGTTAAACATCATTTTATAAGGGATTATGTAGCCAGGGGTGAAATAGTACTTAAACATGTGGACTCAAAATCCAACTTAGCTGATATCTTTACCAAACCCTTACCTGAGTCTGAGTTTAGCTTACTAAGAAGGCAGTTAGGGTTGTGCTTAGTAGAATAGGACTGATCTATATTGTTTTCTTAAAAAATTTCCTATTTTTCTTAATTAGCAAATTTATCATTTCGTTTATCAAGTTTTTGAAATTTAAAATAATTTTTTGACTTAGTTGTTTTTCAAAAACTACCCCCTTCAAAACTAAGGGCCCTAACCCTAGAACTGTATGCACCTATAGATCTAGAAGCCAGCATCTCACAAGCACCTTAGGGTACCTTTGAATGATAACCTAGACTGGGTTGAGATGCTTAGGTCTATGCGTTTACAGTAATTGGGGCAATAAATACAAGTTGAACAGCAATCAGGTTAAGTGTCAAGCTTAGAAAATCTAACTTGATCAGATCACTTAACTTGACTAACCCTAGCGAAAGCTACTGTTTATGACAGTTAGTAAGTAGCTAACAAGGTTAGACAGGACCCGAACAAGATCGGTTTAATTTAGTTTGGACCAGTTTTGTTTAATCATTAGAGTTGGTTCAATACAGAATTTCAATTCTTACTAGCTCTAATTTACTTGCATTAATTATTATCATTTTTTTTATATATGGCAAAGGGGGAGAGAAACAAAAGAAAGTGGGAAATTTTTTTGGTTTTTTATTCAAATTTTTCAAAATTTCCATCTCCTTTTCAAAAAGTAAAGTAAAAAGTTCTAAGTGCTCAGTTTTTAAAGTACTGCAAATTTTTTCTAAAGTTTTTTAGTACTTAAAAATGTTGTTAAATTTTTCTAAGTATTTTTGAGTGCCTTAAAAATGTTTCTCAGCACTTCAAATTCTTTATATGCTTTCAAAATACTTCGAAAAAATTTTCAAATACTTTAAATGCTTTCAAAATACTTCGAAAAGGTTTCAAAAGTTTCTAAGTGTATTTTGAAAAATATTTCTAAGGAAAATTACTCTTAGTAAACAAATTTTCCTAAGCTAAATTTTTCTAAAAACTTTTTGGCAAATGTGCTAAGTAAATTTTTCCTAGTAAACAAATTTTGTTTAAATAATGGATAAAGATTTTTTTTGTGAAAATGTTTTTAAGCAAATTCTTTCTAAGTTTGGAAAATTTTTCCCAAGTTCTCAAAATTGAAAACCTTTTTAAGGTAAATCAGTTTTCAAAATTTATCTTACCTAAGTAAATTTTTTTTACAAAAATTAAGCTTACAAAACCTTTTCAAAAATCGTCTAAGTGTTGAAAAGCTCCTGAGTGCTTTTGCTTGTCTTTGAAAGACCTTTAGTCAAAAACTTAAAGCTGTTTGCTAAAATTTGAAAAACCCTTAGCACTTAGAAAATTTTACAAAAACCCACATGACATTGGAAATTTCAAGGGGAGATAGATGTAAGTACCCCTAGTTGATTTTGATGTGATCAACCGATTTAAGCTAGGTCCTGGTATGTTTAATCCCTCTGCTAAGTGTGCAGGAGATTAGGTATGGAGGAAGTCGAGCGTAAGACGTAGCGGACGAGAAGGATTGTGTGGGGAAGTGAGCCGACGGGCTCGGTACAATCCGAGGGACGCGGAAGCTACGGAAGAGTACGCCGGTGGAGCGAGAAGGACGTGCGCGGTGTCTGAGGGACGAGAAGCCGGGAGGAAGGATGCTCGAGGGGCGAAAGGCCGGAGTCGGGTTCGGGTGAGCCTAACTCCGGTTGGCCAGAAATCCCCCAGAAGATGAACCAAAAGACTGGTCAGTTTGACCAAGTCAAACCAGGCACCTGAAACAAAAAGAATTTTATTTGTTGCTATGAAGATTTGAACCATCAACCTCGCCTACATATATCACCAACCTTACCGACTGGGATAAAGAAGAGATATGATTAAAGTTGTTACGAGCAGATGATAAAGTTATTTATCTGTTGCGAGCAGAAGACAAAGTTATTTCTTAAAGGATAACTTTATCCTTTAATCAGATCCAATGGATGCAGTTTAATCCCATCCAAGATCAGCCATCCAGATTACATCCATGGATCAACAGTCAAGAGAATATTCCTCAACAATCAACAATCCAGATTTATTCTCTTAGGCTATAAATAGGCTTAGAGTTTCAACCTTTTCATTCAATCATTTTTATTCAATCTTGTAAACTATCTAAAAGTCTAGCGTGCTATTTTTGTAAGGCTTCTCCGCCACAAGGAGATTTTTATTGAGCGTCCACTGCCTTGGAAGCAACGTTCTTAGTTGCGACCAAGTTTCTTTTTTTAAAGACGAGTGCCTCCACTTTCATAATTTTTTTTTTCGTCTATTCACCCCCCTCTAGCCGGTCCAACCCGATCCAACAAGTGGTATCAGAGCCAAGGTCGCCGCAGAAGGACTAAACGCCGACTGCAGCAATTTCAAGAAAAATGGTTGGAGTCGTTCTTCCCACGCAAGAAGTTAACCGCATCGAGAATTACAACTCGGCAAAAGAGCTCTCGGAGAAATTCCTAGAATTGCATGAAAAGAAGAATAAGAAATCAGACATCGTCGCACTGAACACAAGGAAGATCCAACTCGACGATGAGTCCTTGTCAGAAGAGTCAGAAGATCAAGAATACGCGGGACTTGTGCTGATGGAAAATCATCAAGAAGGGAGCACTGATGAAGGGGGAGAGACGTCAGAAGAAAGCGACGATGAAAGAGGAACCTCGCTTTTCGAAAGCGACCCGGTAAGTGAGGTTTGTTTTCTTCCTCATGATCAATTATATTCAGGAGTTAAAGCTTTGCTCAAATCTAATTGTAGATTAGAAAAAGAAAATTAAAAATTAAAAAATGAATTAACACTTATATCCTCGTCTAAAATTTTGAAAAATGAAAATGATAATTTGAAAAACTTAGTACAAAAATTAAAACTTGATATTGTATATTTACGCCAAAAGAAAAATAGTTTTCCTGATAATTTAAATTGATATTTTAAAAATCATAAGGGTCAATTTAAAAAGGTGCCCAAAAGCTATATTCCGCCTAAGTTTTTAATTAATCCTGTAGACAGGAACTTATTTTGGATTCCTAAATTTGTATTAAACTGATAATTTTTTTTTGTTATTATATATGTGCGCATTTTGTTTCTCTAACAAAAATTATGTCTTTATTTTTTTATGCACAATTATGCTGTCTATCTACTGGAACTTCTTTCAAAATTTTTTGAATATTTTTTTTCCTCGAAATTTGAAATTAAGAGTTTAGGGGAAAGACTCATTACAATTTTTTTCAAATTTTTCGAAGTATTTTTTCCAATTTTTTAAAATTTACTCTTCAAGAACTCTTATGTGTTGGTCTGTCATTTTTGGACTTGATGAACGAATTTAAAACTCAAAATTTTTGTCCAAACTCATATCTTCATCTTCGACTTTAACAAAAATATTCAGAATTTTTTTCGATTTTTTATGAATTGTTTATTGAAATATGATTTTTTTTAAATTCGATAGAAAAATATTTTGACCAGATCCAATTTTTTTAGAACTCCTCATCAGCTGTGGATTTTATCAAAAAAATAGATTTTATTTAAGTCATTTTTAAAAAAAATGGAATTAACTTTGAAAAAATATGTCATTTTAAAATTTGAAAAATCTATGGCAACGCGATTTTTTTCACTTAGAATATTTTTTATCGCACTCAAAAAAATTTCTTCTTCCCTACTTATATTTCCCAATTTTTTGATGTGATCAAAGGGGAGGAATAGTATTAAGTTAAGGGGTAGAATTTTAATTTACTCGAAATTTAAATTTTTTTTTGAACTTAAACTATTTACATTATTATGTATGTTTTTTTATTTTGATTACCCTAATTTAACTCGGATTGATGCACATCAAAAAGGGGGAGATTGTAAGTACCCCTGGTTAATTTTGATGTGATGATTTAAGTTAGGTCCTGGTATGTTTAATCCCTCTACTAAGTGTGTAGGAGCTTAGGTACTGAGGAAGTCGAGCGTAAGACGTAGCGGACGAGAAGGATTGTGCGGGGAAGTGAGCCGACGGGCTCGGTACAATCCGAAGGACGCAGAAGCTGCGGAAGAGTACGCCGGTGGAGCGAACCAGGCACCTGAAACAAAAAAAATTTTATTTGTTGCTGTGAAGATTCGAACCAACAACCTCGCCTACATATATCACCAACCTTACCGACTGGGATAAAGTAGAGATATGATTAAAGTTGTTACAAGCAGATGATAAAGTTATTTATCTGTTGCGAGCAGAAGACAAAGTTATCTCTTAAAGGATAACTTTATCCTTTAATCAGATCCAATGGATGCAGTTTAATCTCATCCAAGATCAGCCATCCAGATTACATCCATGGATCAACGGTCAAGAGAATATTCCTCAACAATCAACAATCTAGATTTATTCTCTTAGGCTATAAATAGGCTTAGAGTTTCAACCTTTTCATTCAATCATTTTTATTCAATCTTGTAAACTCTCTAAAAGTCTAGCGTGCTATTTTTGTAAGGCTTCTCCACCACAAGGAGATTTTTATTGAGCGCCCACTGCCTTGGAAGCAACGTTCTTAGTTGCGACCAAGTTTCTTTTTTTAAAGACGAGTGCCTCCACTTTCATAAATTTTTTTTCGTCTATTCACCCCCCTCTAGCCGGTCCAACCCGATCCAACAATAGATAAATTTATTTACTTATTGTTGTTAGATTACTATAATATGTTGTTTTAACTTAACTTTTTGAATCGTGTTGCCATAAATCAAAAAGGGGGAGATTATTGGTGTCGGAAGCACCAAAGTCAAACCTATGTTTTGATGATGGTAAAGGGTTCAGAAGTTAAGATTTGGTTGTGATCTAACAAACTTATTAAGTGTGCATGAAAGTCCTAGGTACACTAGGTACTAAGTTCTGGTTCTTTGAATTGGGTACTAAGTCCTAGCCGCGGGCTGGGCAACTAAGTCCTGACGTAAGGATGGGCACTAAGACCTGGTCGAGGACTGGGCACCGAAGACCTGGTAGTAAGCTGGGCACTAAGACCTGATCGAGGATTGGGGACCAAAGACCTGGTGAGTGAAGCTAGCTGGGCAAAAGTCCAACCGGATGAGCCAGTTGGCAAAAAGGTAAATGAAGGACCGGAGTCGTCGATAGAGGGGGGGTGAATATCGACCGTGAAAATCTTGCGAAAACTTCGTAAACTTTTGATCGTTCTAATCAAAGCGTTAGTAGCACAGCAGAAAAATAAACAGAAAGAAGAAAACACAACACAGCAGACACGCGGGATTTATTTACTTGGTTCCGGACCCCCCATGGTCAGTACGTCCAAGGCCTATGTACTCGGGGTGAGTCCACTATTGGTCTCCTTTCCAAAATTTCTAGAAGTGGAGAAAATCCGTCATACAGTTGATATACAATCAAAATGATAAGAAATTAAGTGCGGAATAATAAAAAGCAAACCAAACAATTAAGGTCGAAGCCTCGGCCGAACTGGACCTCCGAAGTGCCGCGCACTTCCTCCTGGAGCCTCCCGGTCGCAGAACCTCATCTTTAGAGCTTTGTCTTCAGTCAGAATGATCAGAATCACTCTTGGAAGTTGTGTCTGGAGCTGAGGGGTCGAAGCCCCTTTTATAGGCTTCATTCGGGTGCCTGTGACGATAGGGGCGCCCCTATAGACTTGGTCAAACTTTATCCCCGCGCCAAACTCGTCGCAGCTGATAAAACCTTTGACCAGGGCACCCCGAACCTCCAGGCACCTGAATGAAAGCTTATCTTTGTTCGAACTTGAAACAGCAAATACAGCTTTCAACTTGGGTGCCTGTATCATCCCGGGCGCCTAAATGAAAGCCTATTCTGCCTTCTTCACAAACTTGTGTTTTTGCTCTTTGAGCCAGGCGCCCCTATTGATGGGGGCGCCTGGATGCTGTTGGGCGCCCCTATTGATGGGGGCGCCTGGCCTCTTAGGTTCCAGCCCAGTTTGCCTGCTTTGTCTTCGGTTCTTGGAACCTGCAAGATACACAAATACAAAGCAAGCATACACACAATATTAACCTTAAGGACTTGGTTCTTACTTCAGATTTCTACGAAATCCTAGGTTGAACCGACGCAAGTTTCCACCCCCGAGAACGTGACTTTCACCTACTCCATTCAGGAGACAGTTGCCACCCAGTCCTTCGGGTGGACTTTTCCTTAGCCTCCGATACTTTCGGATCTCGAGACGTCCGAACCCCGCCCCATCTCTACTTCTATCCTTAGTCATCGCTCAGCTAAGTTGCTCAATCCCTCGGACCAAGACTTCATGCCCAAACCCTAAGTCCAGGACTTCGGTGCCCAACCCTCAGCCAGGTCTTCGTGCCTAATTCCTTGAACCAGGTCTTCAGTGCCCAACCCTCGGCCAGGTCTTCTTGCCCAGTCCTCGACCAGGACTTCGTGCCCACCTTCCGAGCAAGTCTTCGGTGCCCAGCCCTTTGCCAGGACTTAGTGCCCAATCCATGATCAGGACATAGTGCCCAATTCTTCGAACCAGGACTTATTGCCTAGATTTACAAGGACTTTGGTCCATTTTGTTACTCCTCTCTTAACTCCCCTTCTCTTGTTTAATGTATCACTGACTTAAGTATATTGTCAATCATTAAAACACTTAGAGGAGGACATCACTGATGCAACTTGCACCAATAATTTCCCCCTTTTTGATGTTTGACAATATCTTAAGTTAGATTGGTTGAAAGGGCTAAACTTTAACTCTTGGGATCAAATGAAAGAAATGATCTATGTTTTGAAAATCCATTTTTTATCCTCTGGGGAAAAATAGGGAAAAAATTTCTAACTTTTACTCTTCCCCTTTTTGAAAAACATTTTGATTTTTTTTATGCTTTGGAAAGATAAAAAAAATTATTTCTAACTTAAGGCGCATCTCTCCCCCTTTGTCATACATCAAAAAAAACAAAAAAACTCTTGCACCAACAATGAAAATATTTTGTTCTTTTGACAAACACTTGGTATAAATTTTTGAAAGCATAACAATACTAAGTACTTAAATTTCCAGAATAAATCTATTTTGAAGAGTATTATGCAATTCTGAAAAATATTTTGTACTTGTATGAAAATGTTTGATCTAAAAAAAAATTTCCTTAGAAAAATTTTAGAAAAGATTTTTCAAGAATGCAAGTACTTTTGAGATATATTGAGTTTTTGAAAACACTGCAAGTACTTTTGAACAAGATTTGAGCTTTGAAAAATATAAGTACTTTTGAAAAATATTATGAATTTGAAAAAAATATAAGTACGTTGAAAAATATTATGAATTTGAAAAATATAAGTACTTTGAAAAATATTATGAATTTTTGAGAAGCATAAGTACTTTTTGAAAAATATTATTTTTAAAACATAATGTTTTACTTGATTTGGTTTCTTTTCCAGTCTAACACAATCCTAGGAAACATTGTTGACTACAAGGATATTTTCCTAAATGTCTTGGAAAATTCTCCAAATTCTACTAAAACAGAATTTTGATAGGCCACAAAATGATAGTGTTTTGAAAATATGTGCAAGTACATTTTTAAAAATTTCAAGTACTTTTGAGAAATCTTTATTTTTAAAACACAATATTTTACTTGACTTGGTCTATCTTCCAGTCTGACACAATCCTAGGAAACCTTGTTAGCTACAAGGATATTTTCCTAAGTGTCCTGAAAAATTTTCCAAACTCAAGAAAAATATTATTTCACATTCATTAAAACAAGAAAAATTTTTGAAAATAATATTTTTAGAGAAAAATTATTAAAATGATAATATTTTAAAAGCAGTTACTTATGTTTTCAAAATGATTTGAAAATATCATGCATGAAAACATATCACCTTGAAATATTTAATAATTCTCTTAATTTGACCTCCCCCTAAACTTGACCTAGTCCTAGGAAGCTTGTTGACCACAGTACTCTTCCTCTAAGTCTTTAGGGTTTAGTTCAGATGAAAGGAATTATTTAATAATTTCAAAACAAATAATTAAAAAAAACTTTTCAGAAGTTTGACTCAGACCCCCCCTAAATCTGACACATCCTAGGAGTCCTTGTAGATCATGAAGTGGACCTTCCTCTGTGTCTTTAGGGTTTATCAAAATCAAACAAGACATAGCACAATTTTAGAATGTATTTTGAAATTTCGAAGCATATTTTGAAATGAAGGTAATTTATCATACATAGTTTTCGAAAAACGTAAGTAATAGTATTTAAAGCACAGTTTTTGAAAATCATTTTAAAAGATAGTGGTTTTTCGAGGACAATATTTAAAAAAAAAATCACTCCCCCTGTACCCGACACCGTTTGACTCTATCTAAGTGCCTTAAGGAACTTTAGTCAATTCTTTAAAAGGATATAATTTTGAAAACATATAACATATAATCAATTAGACAAACATGAATTCCATAAAAATATTATTATGTTAAAGCACTATTTTGAAAGTATATTTTTAGAACAAATATTCTAACCATTTTGAAAAATATTTGTCAATTAATTAGTTCTTAACATCTCACCCATTTTAGATGTCTCAATACAACAAGCATGGTTGCCTTATAGGTGTATTGTGAGATACTTGAATCATTTTTCTTAATTGATTATTAAGTCTAAGATTTAATTGAAACTTGTGTTAGATTCAAATCTAACAATAGTAAAATGAATTTGATTTTCAGTAATTGGCTTCCAGGTCTTGGCGAGGCACAAGGCCTTCTTTGGCCGTAGCCTTATTGGATCATCAACCCTTTCCTTAACAAAGCCTTTTATAGAAAATTCATCTTCAAGTTACTTCTTGAGAGATTTTGGTCTAACTAGCATAGGTTTTGGATCGGTAGCTTCGGCTAGTTCCACCAAAAAGGCTTCCCTAACGTACTATCATCTCATCTCCACCTAATACTAGGTTGATCAAGTTTCAATTATTCTTTTTCCTATAACCATTCTAATTTATGCACAAATTTTAAATATGAATGACATGTCATATATTTAAAAGAAATAGCAAATGCATGGCATGGTAGTTATGCATGAGTCAAATAAGTCAAAATATTTAATTAAGTTTCTAAAGATGTATCAAATTCCTGATTTGATACATGTCGTGTGAACCCACGAATATGTCAACCCACTTTGACATATTTAATTTTATTAAATTAATTGTTGCGGTTTGGGTAAGATTTTATTTTAGTTCAAGTTTAAGTTATTTAAGAGTTAAGGGTTAATTAAATTAATTAAGAATTAATTGGAATTTGAATTAATTATTATTTAATTGAATTACTTTGAATTAATTTGAATTTAAATTAATTAAGATTTAATTGAATTAATTAAGGTTTAATTGAATTAATTTGAATTAATTTGAATTTGATTTAATTAAGATTTAATTGAATTAATTTGAATTTGATTTAATTATGATTTAATTGAATTAATTTGAATTTGATTTAGTTAAGATTTAATTGAATTAATTTGAATTTAATTCATGATTAATTTAAGTTAATTAATGATTAATTTAAGTTGATTAAATTAAATTGAGGATTAATTTTGAATTAATTTACATTTAAATTAATTACTTAAGGATTAATCAAAGTTCAGAATTAATTGATCTTAAAACTAAAGGATTAAGGCTTAAATATTAATTAAAATTTAATCAAAGTTTTTAAGGTTTATCTTGATTTAATTTTCAAGATTTCTGGGTTGGTCAAAAGTTGTGGGTCTAGTTTCATCATCTTCATTATTTCGAAAATATCTGATTCCCTTACTATTTCTTCTTTATTTATCTTTTCAAGTTTTTCTAATAATTCTGATTTATTTGAATCTTTGTGATTTTTATTGACTATAGCCTTAATCTTAGAAAATTCCATCTCCTCCTCAAAATTAGATCTTTCAATATCCTCAAAGTAAGAGGAGTAATATGGGCCACTAGTTAATATTTCAGGATTATCCAAGGGAATAGTTAAATTATAATCTAAAGAGATATTATCTCCACTATCCTCAGAAATATTTTCATTAATTTCAGGATTATCTCCAGAAATATCTTCACTAATTTCAGAGTTATCTTTAGAATTATCCTTGAGATTTTCGAATTTGAATTCATAATTATCTAAAGGATTTTCAAATTTGAGTTCAAATTTATACAAAGGATTTTCAAATTTGAATTCATAATTATCTAAAGGATTTTCAAATTTGAATTCAGATTTATCCTTAAGATTTTTCAAATTTGAATTCAGTATTATCCTTAAGATTTTCAAATTTGAATTTAGGAATAACAGATTTAATTTCTGAATTAACATTAAGATTAATTAAAGAATTAATTTTAGTAATTTTGTCAGATCTAATTTCAAAATTAAGCTTAGTATTTTTTGAATTGATATTAGGGATTAAAGAATTAATTTTCGATAGTTTACTACTATCTACATTATCTAGTTGATCATGCAAGACATTAATTTGCCTATTTACACAATTTAATTTTTCAGAAAAATTATCTAAATAATTTACATAAGAAATTGCGGGAGATTTAAAAATTTTCGGAACATAAAATTTACGTACCTTTGCCGGACACTTATTTTTGTAGTGTCCGTATTTCTCGCATTTGAAGCATCTGATGTGGTCCTTATTCCTCCGGACTCCTGGCGCTGGTGCCTCCTTTGCCACCGGTGAAGAACGAGTCTTATGAGTAGGGCACTGATTTTTATAGTGCCCTCTCTCCCTGCACTTGAAACATATTATATGAAATTTAAAATTTGACATTTAAAATTAAAATGTACCTAATTCACCCCTAGGCTCCCCCTCAACTCCTGGCGTCGTTGCTCCATCGGCGATTAGTCCGGTGAAGAGCGATCTGGCTCTGATACCACTTGTAGGACTGGTGTCGTCGATAGAGGGGGGTGAATATCGACCGTAAAAATCTTGCGGAAACTTCGTAAACTTTCGATCGTTCTAATCAAAGCGTTAGTAGCACAGCGGAAAAATAAATAGAAGAAGAAAACACAACACAGCAGACATGCGGGATTTATTTACTTGGTTCCCGACCCCCCAGGGTCAGTACGTCCAAGGCCTATGTACTCAGCGTGAGTCCACTATTGGTCTCCTTTCCAGAATTTCTGGAAGCGGAGAAAACCCGTCTTACAGTTAATATACAATCAAAATGATAAGAAATTAAGTGTGGAATAATAAAAAGCAAACCAAACAATTAAGGTCGAAGCCTCGGCCGAACTGGACCTCCGAAGTGCCGCGCACTTCCTCCTGGAGCCTCCCGGTCGCAGAACCTCATCTTTAGCGCTTTGTCTTCAGTTAGAATGATCAGAATCGCTCTTGGAAGTTGTGTCTGAAGCTGAGGGGTTGAAGCCCCTTTTATAGGCTTCATTCAGGCGCATGTGACGATGGGGCGCCCCTATAGACTTGGTCAAACTTTATCCCCGCGCCAAACTCATCGCAGCTGATAAAACCTTTGACCAGGGCGCCCCGGACCTCCCAGGTGCCTGAATGAAAGTTTATCTCTATTTCAAACTCGAAACAGCAAATACAGCTTTCAACTTGGGCACCTGTATCATCCCAGGCGCCTGAATGAAAGCCTATTTTGCCTTCTTCACAAACTTGTGTTTTTGCTCTTTGAGCTAGGCACCTCTATTGATGGGGGCGCCTGGATGCTGTTGGCGCCCCTATTGATGGGGGCGCCTGGCCTCTTAGGTTCCAGCCCAGTTTGCCTGCTTTGTCTTCAGTTCTTGGTACCTACAAGATACACAAATACAAAGCAAATATACACACAATATTAACCTTAAGGACTTGGTTCTTACTTCGGATTTTCACGAAACCCTAGGTCGAACTGACGCAAGTTCCCACCCCCGAGAACGCGCCTTTCATCTACTCCATTCAGGAGACGATTGTCACCCAGTCCTTCGGGTGGACTTTTGCTTAGCCTCCGATACTTTCGGATCTCGAGACGTCCGAACCCCGACCCATCTCTACTTCTATCCTTAGTCATCGTTCAGCTATGTTGCTCAATCCCTTGGACCAAGACTTCGTGCCCAAACCCTTGGTCCAGGACTTCGGTGCCCAACCCTCAGCCAGGTCTTCATGCCCAATTCCTCGAACCAGGTCTTCGGTGCCCAACCCTCGACCAGCTCTTCTTGCCCAGTCCTCAACCAGGACTTCGTGCCCACCTTCCGAGCAGGTCTTCGGTACCCAGCTCTTTGCCAGGACTTAGTGCCCAATCCATGATCAGGACTTAGTGCCCAATTCTTCGAACCAGGACTTATTTCCTAGATTTACTAGGACATTGGTCCATTTTGTTACTCCTCTCTTAACTCCCCTTCCCTTGTTTAATGTATCACTGACTTAAGTATATTGTCAAACATTAAAACACTTAGAGGAGGACATCACTGATGCAACTTGCACCAACAGTAAATTCTCCCGAGAGGAGTAGGTGAGGACGCGTTCCCCGTAGGAGGGAACATTAGGCGTCGGTTCGACCTAGGGTTCCATTTGGGAGACCCAAAGTCAGAACCAAGACAGCTTAGGCTATAAATAATGTTTAATATATCATGTATATTTGCTTCTTGTGTTTGAAACTAACCCTGGTTGCAGGAAACGAAGGGGCGGTGTTTCTACAGCTCAGACGCCTCATTGGAAGGAGGAGCCTCACTGGGCTAGGCGCCTATATGGATACAGGCAGCCCAGTGCAAGGCCAAACCAAGCCATCGAAGCAAACTGCCACGAAAGCCTTTGGACCAAGTCAAGCTAGGCACCTATGTTAACGCAGGCGCCCCAGTTGAAGGGATAAGCGCTGGCCGAGTCTGCGGATTGAAGTTCGCGTAGGATAGGCCACGTGTCAAGCGCCCCCTTCATCACAGGCGCCCCACTGACCACTATAAAAGCGGGTTCACCACCAAGGCTTCAGAACAACTCGAACATCTCGCTCTCAACACTTTCATTCAAGCGCTACGCTCTGACATGCTCCACACTCACGATTTAAGCACCGACGATGACCCGCTGCTCCGAACTTCCAACCACTCTAGTCATCGGTAAAAGTTTATTTTCGTAAAGCGTTGTAATTTCATTTTAAATTCTATATTTTGTACTCCAACTTGTAAACATTTTTACGAATATAGAATTTCCCATCGTAAACGGTCAAGGACCGTGGGCCTTGGAGTAGGAGCCGACTGCGACTCCGAACCAAGTAAAAAAGAAAGATTGTTAGCGATTGTTTTTGTATTTTTCGCTGCGTAATTTCTCTTAATCACCCAAAAATTTTACGATTGATATTATCGATTTACTCTGATCCAACAGTACTAATTCCCGCTTAGTGACTTGGCTCCATGTGAATCAAATATGTCAAGGTGCAGGAGCTCAAGTGTGGTTTGGGTTAAGTCTGATTGATTTGGTTTATGAGTTAACTTAGTTTGTTTACCTTGTTTACATGAGTTACAAATAGTATTTTCACAATTCTTGATTTTAGGTACACCTTTAATTAAACCAAGTTGAGTAATTTTCGAAATCAATTTGGTGTGAGTGTGACCTAATCTTCTATGCCAAAGGTTAGATTCTTCTACCTGAGTCAAAAAGAATTTTGGTATTAAAGGTAGATTAATAGTATATACGTTGTTTTTTCTAGTACTCTTAAGCATTATCTCCGAGTCTTGAAGGTTTCTAATCAGGCAGTTAGAGTTGGTAAAAGTGACTATGTAACCAGTATCGCAGAGTTGACTAATCTAAGCAAATTGAACTTAAAATTTTCAACCAAAAGTACTTTCTTAATAATGAAATCAGCTTTAAGTTCAAAGTAACCTGACCCAATTACTTTGGGTGTAGCATTGTTGTCAAATGCTACTGATCCTAGGTTCTTGAACTTGATTTTAGTGAATTTCAATTTATCTCCAATTATGTGTCTGGAGCATCCGCTATCCAACATTCATTGGTCCAAATTTTTATGTTCCTACACATAAAGTATTTATTGATTTGGATCCATTAGAAGTAAGGATAGCCTAAATTGAATTTCACAGCCTAGTCTGTCTCACCCAATCTAGTGTTATCAAACATGTTAACCTTATGGGTTTTGTGAGACGGGTTTAAAACAATATTTTAAATTTAAAAAATGGTTAATTTTGAAAATATTGAATTAATTTTGGAAAAACAAAATTATAAAGTTAAGTTTATTGATTTTGAAAAATATGTTGAATCTATGATTGATTGAAATATGTGTTAGATTCAAATTTGACAAATAGTAATTTGAATTTGAATTTCGAAAATTGGCTTCTAGGTCTTGGCGAGGCACAGAGACCTTCTTTGGCCGTAGCCTTATTGGAGCAACAACCCTTTCCTTGACAAAGACTTTTATCGAAATTTCATTTTCAAATTACTTCTTGAAAAATTTTGGTCTAACTAGTTTAGGTTTTGGATCGGTAGCTTCGGCTAGTTCCACCAGACTAAACATACCAAGTAGAATATACTTGAGCTTATTAGAAGGGCTTCCCTAACGTACTATCATCTCACCTCCACCTAATACTAGGTTGTTCAAATTTCAATTTAACCTTTCGTCCTTAATCTAACCAATCCTAAAGTCTAAGCATAATAAAATTGCAAAAAGGAAATAAAGAACCAAGCAAGAAAGTAATATTAAGACAATTATCTAGTTATAAATATGGTCTTTATATTGGCTCCCCCGGACTATAGCCTCGATAAGGATTAGGCAAGATGTGAATCTTGTCCTTGGGGATCCAATACTGGTTTGGTCTAGCTTGTTTAGTTAAACACAACTTAGGGACCCATGCTTGGACTCAGGTTCCAGGTTGGTTCAATACAAAGTAATATGATCGTTGTCTCGACTTAGTTCGATAACCTAATCTGGATCGGTTAAGAACAGACTTCTGCTTTCCAAGGATCATGTCAAGACCCTTGGAACCCGAAGTGAACCGTTCTAAGGCTACTCTGAGCTCCTTGACTTGAGTTTTCAAGGAGGAATTCTCTTCCTCAAGCTTTTGAACTTGAATTGGCTCGGTCAAGGACCTCGAGTTGACTTCCTCTTTCAGGCGTTTTACTTCCTATCGGAGTGACTCAACCCGAATTTTGGATTTCGCCAAGTTACGGGACAGATAAGAAATTAATTTTGATAACTCGTATTCTGAATAACCTCTTACAGTGATTTGTCCGTTCTCCGAGATTGTGAGTCTTCCGGTATTGTCGTCCTCGTCTAATTCCGATTCTGATCCGGAGTTTACGTCTTCCGAGGCGGTTAGGGCAAGTAGGTTCGCGTGAGGGACTTCTTCTTCTTCTTCGGAAGATGACTCGTCCCAAGTGGCTTGAAGAGCCTTCTTTCTCCGCACCTTCTTGTTTTCCTTTCAGTTGGGGCAATCTGACTTGAAGTGTCCCTTCTGGTTGCATTCGTAGCAGGTGATGTTGCTTTTACTTTTCGAGCTCGTTGAAGGTTCCGCTGGATCTTCCTTTCTTCAGCTCGACTTCTTCTTGCTCGTTTGGTACTTGAGTTCTTTGTAGTAATCACGAGCTAGTCGAACCAATTTGGGTAGATCCCCTTCACTGTCTTCTGACTCCGAGTCTCAGTCAAACTTGGGTGCTGGTTGAGTCTACTTCTTGGGAGTCTTTCCTTGAGTTTTACCTGCAACAAAAGCTATACCTTTTTCGACCAAGGTAGCATTAGTCTGTTCATGTAGTTCTAGCTCAGAAAATAACTCATCTAATTTTATTTCTGAAAGATTCCTAGAAACCTTGTAGGCATCCACCATAGACGCCCATAGTGAGTTTCTCAGAAATAAATTTAAAGTATACCTTATTAGGTCACGGTTTTCAACCTTGTGACCTATCGTGTGTAGCCCGTTCATTAGCTCCTGGATTCTGGCGTGGAGTTGAGCTGCAGTCTCTCCGTCGTGCATTTTTATTGTATAGAGTCTGTTGAGCAACAGATCCCTTTTGCTGATCCTGGTGTCGGATGTGCCTTCATGCAGCTCGATCAGCTTGTTCCAAAGCTCCTTCGCACTGTTGAAGGGTCCTACACGGTTCAGCTCCTCTTTTGTTAGGCCGCACTGCAACGTTTGGGTCGCTTTTGCATCGGCCTCGATCTTCTTCTTTAGTGGGTCGTCCCACTCGGTATAGTGTTGCACCACGCCTTGTGCATTTTTAGGAATTTCCAGCCCAGACTGGATAATGATCCACATGTCCACCTGAGTTTTCAGGTGGACTTCCATCCTGCTTTTCCAGTAGGAGAAATCTTCTCCACTAAAAAAAGGAGGTCTGGTGGTGTTGTATCCCTCTTGCATGGCCATTAAGTTTTTAACTAAAAAAGAATTTAAAAAACTCGTTCCAAGACTGAGTCTTGGATTAGTAGTGTCGGAAGAATATTAATAATGAAAAAAAAATTGAGTGGTGTTGCACCAACCTTGATTAACTAGAAAAATACGAGCGAAAAAAAATTTAAAATTTAAAAATCTGAAAAAAAATCTCAAACTGGTGGTTGCACCAAGTTTGAGCCACCCGCTCTGATACCACTTGTGGGATCGAATAGAAACGATAGTGGGGGGGAATATCGTTCGACAAAATTCTTCAGAAATTGTAAGAGAGTAATTGAGCAGCGGAAAAAACAAAACCAATCGCTAACAAGTTTTGTTTTTTACTTGGTTCGGAGTCGCGGTCAGCTCCTACCCCAAGGCTCACTGTCCTTGACCGTTTACGATGGGCAATTCTATATTTTCGTAAAAGATTACAAGTTGAGTACAGATATAGAATTTAAAAGAAGTTACAACACTTTAAATAAAATTAACTTTTACCGACGACCGAAGAAGTTGGAAGTTTCGGAGCAGCGGGTCATCGTCGGCGCTTGAATTGCGATACAGAACTTGTCGGAGCGGAGTGCTTGAGCGTAAACATTGAATGTAATTGATATTGAAGCCTTGGGGGTGAACCCCCTTTTATAGTGGTCAGTGGGGTGCCTGTGTTGAAGGGGGCACCTGACACGTGGCCTGTCCTGCGAGAACTCCAATCCGCAGACTTGGTCAGCGTCTATCCCTTCAACTGGGGCGCCTGAGCTGACTGGGGCGCCTGTGTTAACACAGGCGCCTCAATGACTTGGTCCAGAGGCAGTTTGCTTCGAATGCTAGGAGTGACCTTGCACTGGGGCGCCTGTCTCATCACAGGCGCCTAGCCCAATGAGGCGCCTCACTCCATTGAGGCGCCTGAATGCAGAAACTTCATTCCTTCGTTCCTGCAACCAGGGTTATTTCCAAAACACAAGAAGCATATATAAATAATATATTAAACCATGATTTACAGACTAAGCTGTCTTGGTTTTGACTTTGGCCTTCCGAAATGGAATCCTAGGTCGAACCGACGCCTAATGTTCCCTCCTACGGGGAACGCGTCCTCACCTACTCCTCTTGGGAGAATTTACCTTTTTGCCAACCGGCTCCTCCAGTTGGACTTTTGCCCAGCTTCACTCACCAGGTCTTCGGTGCCCAATCCTCGACCATGTCTTAGTGCCCAGCTTCACTCACCAGGTCTTAGTGTCCAACCTTACGTCAAGACTTAGTTACCTAGCCCGCGGCCAGGACTTAGTGCCTAATTCATAGAACTAGGACTTAATGCCTAGTGTACCTAGGACTTTTCCTGCACACTTGATCAACATTGTTAGATCACACCAAACCTTAACTTCTGAACCCTTTGCCATTATCAAATCATAGGTTTGACTTTGGTGCTTCCGGCACCAACAGCACTTGGAGAAGATGTTATGCCTTGGTTGACCTTTCGATCTTCTCATTGACTTGAGAGGATCGTAGTAGACAAATGATAACCATGTCACATTTTAGTGCTTATATAATCATATATGCCATGCTTATATGTGATGCATGTTTAGATAATACTTTTATCATAATTAAGTTGATACAATATGTCTATCAAAGTTTGATACTCACTACTATCTTGATTAATTGTAGTTAGGTTTGCCAAAGCAAAGTGACTCAATTTATTTTAGTAGAGTGTGATTGGACAATTGTGATGTATGACTATTAAACTTTAGGTTCGACTTAACTATATTACCTCAATTGGATTAAGCATTTAAAGGCATATAATTAGGTTGTTTTAATATGTCTACCAAAGTTTGGTACTCATTACTACCTCGATCATTTTTAGTTGGGTTTGCCAAATCAAAGTAACTCATTTTATCTTGGTAGAGTATGACTATACAATTGTGATATCCGACTATTAAACTTTGGGTGAGACTTAACTAAGTTACCTTAATTGGATTGAGAACTTAGAAGCATTTTCCATAAGTTGGACAAAAAAACAAATAGTCTTGTTCACCCAACTATACAAGAGTTGCTTAAGATGTAATTGGTAAACATTACCTACCTAAGTTATGCTAAGTCTTGGGCGATTAGCCAAAGCTAACTCAAGATGAGGTATAATGTGGATCATGTCCCACATGAATGTTATTGCTATTGGGTTTGGAGCTAGTAGTGTGGGTAAACTGCAGTTGCTCACATCCATGACTCGCCCCTACCAAAGTTTTACAATTTAGTAGGAGTATCATTTAATTAAAGGTCTAATTAAATAATTTAGATATGATACTTGTTTCTGCATTTTATTGTTATAGATCACCATGTCATCAAACATATCTAATACCCTCTCTTTATGATCTGTCCTTGATAAGGACAAGCTCAATGGAGCTAATTTCCTGGACTAGTACAAAAATTTGAGAATCATTCTCATGTAAGAACGAAAATTGTACGTCCTAGAGCAACCCCTTCTTGAAGCATCCGCCACAACCGCTACTCGTAAAAAAAAAGATGTTTACAAGAAGCATTAGGATGATACACTGGATATGTCATGCCTCATGCTTGACATCATAAACTCTGAGCTTCAGAAGCAATATGAGAACATGGGCGCTCATGATATGGTTGAAGTACCTTAAAAACTATATCAAGGGAAATCTAGGCACGAGCGATTTGAGGTGTCTAAGGCTCTATTTGTATGTAAGATGCAAGAAGGAAGTCTTGTAGGAACTCATGTACTCAAAATAATTGGATACGTTGAGAACCTTAGATTATGATTTCCACTAAGCCAAGAATTGATCATTGATCTTATTCTGTAATCGTTACCAGAAAGGTATAGTCAATTTGTCATGAACTATAACATGAATGTAATTGATAAATCATTGCCTGAGATGCTTAACATGTTGAGAACTACTGAGCTCAATCTTGAGATGACTAAGTCTAGTGCCACACTGATCGTGCAAAATGGTAAAGGCAAATGGAAGCGCAACGGAAACCTAAAGGTGGGGTGGCTAAGAAAGGAACCTGTTTCCATTGTGGTGAGACCGAACATTGGAAGAGGAACTGCAAACTTTACCTAGAGGAAGTTAATAAGAAAAGAAGTGAGACTTCTGCCTAAGGTATATATGTTATAGAAGTCAATCTATCTATTTCTTCTTCATGGGTATTAGATACCGGTTGTGCATCTCACATTTGTACAAATGTGTAGGGCTTAAGAAGGACTAGAGCATTGACAAAGGGCAAAGTGGACCTACGAGTAGGCAATGACGCAAGAGTTGCTGCTATAGCGGTAGGAACATGTTCCTTATCTTTGCCCACTGGCTTATTTTAAAACTTGAGGAGTGTTATTTTGTGCATGCATTAAGTAAGAATATTATCTCTATTTCTTATTTAGACAATAAGGGTTTTTTTATTTATAATAAAGAACAAATGTTGTTCTAAACTTTTAAATGATATGTTCCAGTATAGTGCACCTCTAATGAATAGACTCTATATTCTAGAGTTTGAAAATCCAATCTATAACATAAATACCAAACTGTTCAAACCTAATGATTTGAATCAAACATATCTTTGGCATTGTCGCTTGGGGGTCATATAAATGAGAGTCGCATATTATAGCTCCATAAGGATGTTCTGGACTCATTTTATTTTAAATCATATAAGATATGTGAATCTTGTCTTCTAGGCAAGATAACCAAGACTCCTTTTAGTGGACACATCAAAAGAGCTACTGACTTATTAGGGCATACATACTGATATTTGTGACCCTTTCAATGTAGCAGCTAGAGGAGGTTATCAGTACTTCATTACTTTTATTGATAATGTCAGTATATATGACTATATGTATCTCATGAAACACAAGTTGAAATCCTTTGAAATGTTCTGGGAATTCAAGAATGAGGTGCAAAATCAATTTAGCAAAAGTATTAAGATGCTTCGATCAGATCAAGATGGTGAATACCTTAGCCAAGAGTTTCTTGACCATCTGGTTGAGTGTAGAATCTAATCTCAACTCACTCCACCTAGAATACCACAGTGAATGGTGTATCCGAGAGGAGAAATTGTACTTTATTAGATATGATATAATCAATGATGAGTCACATAAATCTTCCTACTTCCTTCTGTGGATTTGCTCTAGAAACGATTATTTTCACACTTAACTAAGTTCCATCAAAAGTCGTCATAAAGACACCATATACGATATGGACTGGGAAGTGACCCAAGATGTCTTTTACGAAGATATGGGATTGTGAGGCTTATGTTGGTTGTCAAGTCTCATAGAGTTAGAACTCAAATCAGATAAGTATTATTTTGTAGGATATCCTAAAGAAACAAAGTGATATTACTTTTTTTTTTTGAAAAGGTTCATATATTAAAATGTGCAGTGAGGGAGATCCTTCACTTAGCATATGTGACCGAAAACTATATTCGATCAACCCCTTCTCACGGGTGGATATCAAAACATTCCTTACTTATCCTCACAGCCCACCCATTGGCAACACCTTACACAACCTCATTGCCCACACGGGCAACACATCACACACAAGATATCACAAAGCATCCCATGTTGGGTGAAAATCACAAGAGCACATCCACACATAGCAACCCACATTTGTGTTTGTTCCACCTTGAGGTTATCTTGAGGATAAGTCCATGAATCGGTGCACATGAATCTGGATCTTCCAAAAAGCGTCTTCTATGTTGGTCGGTGCCCCCTCAAATTTGCATTTGTTCCTTGCCTGCCAAATAAGATAAATTGCACTAGAGATGGCAAGATACCGTGCTTTGACCATTCTTCCTTTTCCTTTATACCGTTGTCCCATTACTTGGAGAAGCTCTTCCACCTTCATAAATCTGAATTTTATGCCCAACCAATGTTTTATCCTTTGCCACAAGGTACTAGCATGAGAACATGCAAAGAAAAGATGGTCTATTGACTCCTCCGCTTGCTGGCACATCAAACAAAGTTTGTTTTCCACATAATCCATTCTATCCGCCGTACGCAACTTCCTTTATGCAAATAACCACATAGTGACTCGGTGCTTTGGCATGATTTCTGACCTCCATAATGATCCCACCCAATGTGGTTTGTCAATAGATCCTTTGAGAAACCCATATGCCTTACTTACTCCTTCACTTCTTGATGCAAATCATTCTATAAGCTTCATATTTGCTTGGCCAACCCCATTTGATTTCAACCGAATCTTCTCTCTAATCTCTATTAGCCTTTTTATCAATAGAGAGTCACTTGGTTTTGCTTCCCACGCCCAAAAATTAGCCCCCTTTATATATTGTTGGTGCACCCATTTTATCCATAAAGACTCCCTTCTTGTTTGGATCTCCCATAGCATCTTACAAAGTAATGCTTCATTCCATGCTAATGGGTCTCTTAGCCCCAAACCCCCATTTTCCTTTGGCAAACATACCTTATTCCATGCAATGGGTGGGCACTTGGAATCCCATACAAATAATCGACAAAGAGCCTTGATCTTCTCAATAACCGCAATTGGAATAGAGAGTACGGATAACCAATAGCACTCCACCCCTTGAATAACCGTCTTGACCAACTCCAATCTTCCGGCACATGATAGAGTCTTCTTAGGCCATGCATTCATTTTTCTTGTGATCGCCTCTATGAGTGGATCATAATTTATAATACGTAGTTTCTCCACCGCTAGAGGAATGCCCAAGTATTTGAACGGAAAAGACCCTTCTTGAAATCCAAGAATATGCAATAACTGCCCCTTGGTGTTGCTATCCACCCCGGCCATGAAAACTTGTGATTTCATAGGATTAGCTTTGAGTCTTGCTTCACATCCGAATTCCTTCAAACAGCCCGCAAAAAGCCCGGTTGAAGATTCATCGGCACGTGTGAAAAGCATCAAGTCATCCGCATATATCAAGTGTGTAATACCAACCTCTTTGCACCTTGGATGGAAGAGTAAAGAGGGATGATCGGACGCTACTTTTATCTTCCTTGATAGTACTTCAATACATAATCCGAAGAGTAGAGGAGAAATAGGATCACCATGCCTCAATCCTCTTCTTCTACTAAAGAAACCATAGACACCCCCATTTAAAGAGATGGAGTAGGAAGTTGTAGTGATACATTCATTTATCCAATTGCAATATTGTTGGAGAAAACCAAAACCAACAAGAACATTCATTAAGAAATCCCAATTCATCATATCAAATGCCTTCTTTAGATCAACCTTTATCATGCATCTTGGAGAGATTCTTTTCCTTGTATACTTCCTTAGTAGTTCTTGTGTGAGGAGGACATTATCACCAATATTCCTTCCTTGGACAAAAGCCATTTGAGCCGAATCCAGTAAGAGATCCAATACTTTAGAAAGTCGGTTCGCCAATATCTTGGTAATCACCTTATAGAATATATTATAACAAGAGATCGGCCTATAATCCGTTACACTAACCGCATGATCCCCTTTCAGCACTAGAGATATCAAGGAATGGTTCCATTGTCTCAGTAATTTTCCCACCTTAAAGAACTCTTTTACCATTGTAGTAAAATCATCTCCAACTATATCCCATGTAGAAGTAAAGAATTTCACACCAAAACCATATGGGTCGGGGCTTTTTCACTTCCAATGTCATGTAGCGCTTTTTTATCTCTTCCACACTTACCGGCTTGGTTAAGGCATCTACTCGGCATTGAGCTGCTGTCCATATGCGCACACTCTTCATTTTGCCCAAGTGTGCCATGAAAATAATCAATAAACTCTTCCGCTACTTCACCCAAACTAGTTGTTTGATCACCATTCCTTTTCTTGAGTGTTATGATGGCGTTCCTCTTGTTGTTCCTTTTGACCACATTATGAAAGAATTTAGTGCATTTGTCCGCACTTCTCAAGTATACATTCTTGGCTCTTTGTTGATAGAATAGCTTCTCCACTTCCGCAAGTTGTATTGCCTTTCTTCGGATGTCACATAATTAGGAGGGAATGTGCCCCCCGAAAGTCCCACTCTTTGTGCCTCCTCTAGAGCTTCATTCGCCCTCTTTGCCTTCTCCGAAATATGATCAAAGTGGTTTTTATTCAGCTCTCTTAATCTTACCTTCAATCGTTGCAACTTGCTTCTTAGGATGAATTGAGCATGTCCAAAAACCGGGGTTGCCCATACTTCTTCCACTATCTTCTTGTAATCCTCATGTAGAGTCCACATATTCAAGAATTTGAAAGCTCTCTTAGGTGGTCTATCCTTAGGCAATATATGCACAATAGCACAAGAGTGATCCGATAAGCATCCCGGAACCAAGAAGTCCAAATATGCATCAAAGTTCTAAAGAAGTCAAGGGGAGTTAACCATTGCTCTATCTAACTTGCAAGAGACCTCCACTTTAGTCCAAGTATATCGACATCCAATAGATCTAAGATCCGTCATACCACATATATGAGAAAACCTTTGAAGATCCCGCATCTCATAATTATTAACCGGCAAGTCACCTTCCTTATCATGAATGGATAAGATGGAATTGAAGTCCCCCATAACCATCTATGCACTCGAGTTAGCTTCCATAAGTTTTCCAATATCAATCAAGTCCTCCCATAGAGATCTACGATCCACCATGAAATGAAGTCCATAAATAAAAGTAACAAAGAAGCCAATTTCTGAAATCCAGCATCGAATATAGCAATGTATAAGTTGCGCCGATGTGTGAATCACCTCCACTTCCGTTCGCTGCATGTCCCAAAGAAGCACAATGCGCCCATGATCAGAAGTATTGAAGTTATACACATAACCCATACCTGAGAATTTCCTTTGTAAAATTTGCATAAGTGACTCCTCCTTTAGCTTTGTCTCCAGAAGAGCTAAGACTCATATTTCCTTGCTCCTTAGAAGGTGTTGCACACCTCCATGTTTTAGGGACTTGTGAAAGCCCCTAATATTCCACGAAGCTATATTCATTATCCACCATTGCGGGCTGCTCGCACCCGTGTAGTTCTTGCCTTTGTCTTCCTCTCCATGCTCCTTGATTCAATGTCTCCCCTTGGTGAAAAGAAGTCCCTCCTGCTTACCCTTCTCCTTCACAACCTCTGAGGCTGCATTTTGTTGTGATCTTAGTTAGTAACTCCCGGCAGTCCCTCCACCTCTTGACCAAGCATCCCCAATTGATCCTCCTCCATGGGAATAGGGCTATGAAGGACAATTGCCATGCCACCTTGATCACCTTGTGTATGTTGGTGCAGAATGCACCCAAGTCAAACCTGTGTTTTGATAATGGCAACATAGGTCAAAAGTTAAGTCTTACTTGTTTTCTAACAAGTTACTCTAGTGTGCAGGAAAAGTCCTAGCGAAGGACTGCTAGGCACTGGCAAAGGAAAGCCAGGGTAAAAAGTCCTAGCGAAGGACTGCTAGGCACTGGCGAAGGAAAGCCAGAGTCAAAAGCCCTAGCGAAGGACTGCTAGGTGCCAGGCGAAGGACAGCCTGGGACTGAAGCCCTAGCGAAGGAATGCTAGGCACCGGGCGAAGGGCAGCTCGGTATCCAAGACCTGGCGAAGGACCGCGAGGCAAAAGTCCAACCAGAGGAACGGTTGGCATCAGGTAAATTCTCCCGAGAGGAGTAGGTGAGGACGCGTTCCCCGTCGAGGGAACAGTAGGCGTCGGTTCAACCTAGGGCTCCATTTCGGAGGCCCAAAGTCAGAACCAAGACAGCTAAGGCTGTATAAAACAACAAATTAATGCTTTATATTGTTTTCGGACTAACACTGGATGCAGGACCAAAGGAACGTGTGTCTGCAGCTTAGAGAGCCTCAAAGGAGTGAGGCAGCAGCTGAGCAGGGCGCCCTGAGTGTCCAAGGCGCCCCCAAGGTGAACAAGAAACAAGTGAAGCAAAAAGGAGCTTCGGCTGACTACTGGCCGGGGCGCCCTCAGCAGTGAGGGCGCCCTCAGCAGCCAGGGCGCCCTCAGCAGCCAGGGCGCCCTCAGCAGCAAACGCGCCCCGCGCCTATGTCAGCAGAGTCAATCACCCTTATCCAGCCGAGAAGCCAGCGCGGAAAAAGTCAAGCAAGGCGCCCTCAGCGTCCAGGGCGCCCCCAGGGTCAAACCTCATCCCTATTCGGGTGGGATAAAGCTTGACCGAGAGGATTAGGGATCGCTTGACATGTGGCAAGGCACCCCCGACGTCTAGGGCGCCCCGAGGTGCTATAAATAGCCCCCAACACCCAAGCTTCCAAATACAACTTCTGAATCAACTCTTCTACGCTCTTCTGCACTCGCGCTTCGCCTCGGAATCCTTCCAACTCGTGCCGACGATGTCCCGCTGCTCAGAAAAAGTCGATCTATCCCGGACGTTGGTAAAAGAGTTATTTTAAAGTTTACTGTACTTAATTCTAATTCTATAATCTTTTGTAAACGAATTTGCGCCTGATATAGAATTGCCCAAAGTAAACGGTCAACGACCGTGGGCCTTGGAGTAGGAGTCGACCCAGGCTCCGAACCAAGTAAAAATGACTGCGTCTCTGTGTTATTATTTTTCTTATTTTCCGCTGTGCACCTGCTCTTAATTTTTCGAAAAACGAATACCGATATTCACCCCCCCCTCTATCGGTTCTATCGATCCAACAAGTGGTATCAGAGCTTATGAGTTTTGAAAACATAAAAATACTTATAATTCTTGAAAGCATAGCAAAAAGCTTAAGTTGCACCAACAAAACTCTACTTTGAAAAGTATTGTGCAATTTAAAAAACTTTGTATTTGTAGGCAAATCTTTAGAAAATCCACGTACTTAGAATACTATTACCTTAGAAAAGTATTAGTACTTTTGAAAACATTATATTTTACTTGACTTGGTTTATCTTTCAGTCTGACACAATCACAGGAAACCTTGTTGACTACAAGGACATTTTCGTAAGTGTCCTGGAAATTTTTCAACCCAAGTAAATATTATAAAAATAACTTCATTAGCTACAAGAATAATAGTATTTTGAAGGAAAAAATTATTCAAGTTTTCAAAAGGATTTTAAACATGGAGCCTTAGCTGTCTTGGTTCTGACTTTGGTCTCCAAAATGGAGCCCTAGGTCGAACCGACGCCTACTGTTCCCTCGACGAGGAACGCGTCCTCACCTACTCCTCTCGGGAGAGTTTACCTGATGCCAACCGCTCCTTTGGTTGGACTTTTTCCTAACGGTCCTTTGTCAGGTCTTGGATGCCGAGCTGCCCTTCGCCCGGTGCCTAGCATTCCTTCGCTAGGGCTTTAGTCCCAAGCTGTCCTTCGCCTGGAGCCTAGCAGTCCTTCGCTAGGACTTTGGATATTGGCAGTCCTTCGCCAGTTACCTAGCAGTCCTTCGCTAGGGTTTTGGATACTGGCAGTCCTTCGCCAGTTGCCTAGCAGTCCTTCGCTAGGGCTTGGATGCTGGCAGTCCTTTGCCAGTTGCCTAGTAGTCCTTCGCTAGGGCTTGGATACTGGCAGTCCTTCGTCAGGTGTCTAGCAGTCCTTCGTTAGGGCTTAGATACTGGCAGTCCTTCGCCAGGTGCCTAGCAGTCCTTCGCTAGGGCTTTTTCTGCACACTTGAGTAACAACGTTAGATCACAAATAAACTTAACTTTGAATCCTTTGCCAATATCAAAACCAGGTTCGATATGGTGCTTCCTGCACCAACACTTTTATGGATGATGCACACTCTTAAGGACTTCCAGCTCAACTATAATCAAACCCAAGTCTTCATCGACAATATAAGTTCGATTAATTTAACTAAAAATCCAATCCAACACTCCAGGACTAAACACATAGAAGTTAAACACCACTTTGTTCGAGACCATGTAGTCAGGGGTGAGATAGTACTTAACTATATAGACTCAAAATCCAACTTAGCTGATATTTTTACAAAACCCTTACCTGAATCTGAGTTCAGCTCACTAAGAAGGCAGTTAGGATTGTGTTCTGTAGAATAGAGTAACTCAATTCTTTTCTGCTCTACTTGATTTTAAATTCAGTTTCTAAAAATAGAATTTTTGAAAAACTGTTCTACTTAATTTCAAAATCAGTCTGTTTTAAATCTTTTTCGACTTAATTTTATTTCAAAACTATCCCTTTCAAAACTAGGGATTTTTCGAAAATGGACTTAGCCTAGGCCCTAACCCTAGAACTGCATGCACCTATAGACTTAGAAGCCAGCATCTCACAAGCACCTTAGGGTACTTTGATTGATAACCTAGAAAGGGTTGAGATGCTTAGGTCTTTGCCTTAATTCAAGATGCTTTAAGTCAGTGCATCTGCAGTAATTGGGGCACTAAATACAACTCTTACAGTAATCTAGTTAAGTGTCAAGTTTAGAAAATCTAACTTGAACAGAAACACTTAACTTGACTAACCCTAGTGAAAGCTATTGCTTATAACAGTTAGTAAGTAGCTAAATGGGTTAGACAGGTCCCTACAGAGAAAATTGAATGATTTAGTTTAAGTCTAATTTTCTTTTCCATTTGGTCTGATTTGGTTCAGTACAGCAATATCTTACTTATTTCCTTTATGCAATCTTAATTCTGCTATATTCATCTATTTTTGATATATGGCAAAGGAGGAGAGATAGGAAAGGAGAGAGTAAAATCAATTTTTTAACTCTATTCTTTATTCAAAAAGTCTTCAAAAAAAAGTCTTCAAAAATTTCTTATCCTTTATTCAAAAATTTTCAAAGAGACTTAAGCTTTTCAAAATCGACTAAAGTACTTAAGTTCTTAAAGCTTTCAAATTTTTTTTGGCTTTCAAAATTTTGCTAAGTACTCAAGTCGTTCAAAATTTTCTTACTTAAGCTTGTCAAAATTTTTAAAAGGACTTTAAGCTCAAGTTTTTCAAAACTGTATAAATACAAACTATTAAGTACTTAAGCTTTCCAAAGTGTTTCAAAATTTACTAAGTACTTAAGCGTTTTAAATCCTTAAGCTTTGTAAATCCTACTAAGTACTTAAGCTTTTTCAATCCTATTAAGTACTTAAGCTAACACTTTCAAACTTGTAAGTACTCTAAAAATCATGCTTCAAAACTTCCCTATGTACTTTTAACTTAAGGTATGAAAAGACTTTCTAAATTTCTAAAAACTTAAGTTTCCAAAAGTACAAGCTTTTTTAACCCCATGAATCTTTGAAAAATTTAGGGGGAGATTCCTTCCAGGGGGAGGGAACAAATTTTAAAACTTTTGCTTGCTTAAACTTAACTTTTTGAACTAGGGTTGCCATAAATCAAAAAGGGGGAGATTGTTGGTGCAGAATGCACCCAAGTCAAACCTGTGTTTTGATAATGACAACATAGGTCAAAAGTTAAGTCTTACTTGTTTTCTAACAAGTTACTCTAGTGTGCAGGAAAAGTCCTAGCGAAGGACTGCTAGGCACTGGCAAAGGAAAGCCAGGGTAAAAAGTCCTAGCAAAGGACTGCTAGGCACTGGCGAAGGAAAGCCAGAGTCAAAAGCCCTAGCGAAGGACTGCTAGGCGCCAGGCGAAGGACAGCCTGGGACTGAAGCCCTAGCGAAGGAATGCTAGGCACCGGGCGAAGGGCAGCTCGGTATCCAAGACCTGGCGAAGGACCACGAGGCAAAAGTCCAACCAGAGGAACGGTTGGCATCAAGTAAATTCTCCCGAGAGGAGTAGGTGAGGACGCGTTCCCCGTCGAGGGAACAGTAGGCGTCGGTTCGACCTAGGGCTCCATTTCGGAGGCCCAAAGTCAGAACCAAGACAGCTAAGGCTGTATAAAACAATAAATTAATGCTTTATATTATTTTCGGACTAACCCTGGATGCAGGACCAAAGGAACGTGTGTCTGCAGCTCAGAGAGCCTCAAAGGAGTGAGGCAGCAGCTGAGCAGGGCGCCCTGAGTGTCCAAGGTGCCCCCAAGGTGAACAAGAAACAAGTGAAGCAAAAAGGAGCTTCGGCTGACTACTGGCCGGGGCGCCCTCAGCAGCGAGGGCGCCCTCAGCAGCCAGGGCGCCCTCAGCAGCCAGGGCGCCCTCAGCAGCAAAGGCGCCCCGCGCCTATGTCAGCAGAGTCAATCACCCTTATCCAGCCGAGAAGCCAGCGCGGAAAAAGTCAAGCAAGGCGCCCTCAGCGTCCAAGGCGCCCCCAGGGTCAAACCTCATCCCTATTCGGGTGGGATAAAGATTGACCGAGAGGATTAGGGATCGCTTGACACGTGGCAGGGCGCCCCCGACGTCCAGGGTGCCCCGAGGTGCTATAAATAGCCCCCAACGCCCAAGCTTCCAAATACAACTTCTGAATCAACTCTTCTACGCTCTTCTGCACTCGTGCTTCGCCTCGGAATCCTTCCAACTCGTGTCGACGACGTCCCGCTGCCCAGAAAAAGTCGATCTACCCCGGACGTCGGTAAAAGAGTTATTTTAAAGTTTACTATAATTAATTCTAATTCTGTAATCTTTTGTAAACGAATTTGCGCCTGATATAGAATTGCCCAAAGTAAACGGTCAACGACTGTGGGCCTTGGAGTAGGAGTCGACCCAGGCTCCGAACCAAGTAAAAACGACTGCGTCTCTGTGTTATTATTTTTCTTATTTTTCGCTGTGCACCTGCTCTTAATTTTCCGAAAAACGAATACCGATATTCACCCCCCCTCTATCGGTTCTATCGATCCAACAGTGTAGTCTCTTTTGGTACTTGATTTTGGCCTTGTTGTTGTTCGTTGAGGTGCTCTCCATCTGGCATGCGCGCTTGAGTATCTTCACCATGATAATGTTCACCATTCGACACTTGTTGTTGCATGTCCTCATGTTGCCTTGGCCGCCATTGTTGCCTTCCACGAGTACTTCTACTTGTTCTATCCCAACCTCTTGTGGATTGAGACCTTGCTCTTACATTTTGGTTCATTGGTCGGCGACCATTTGCCTTGAATTGTTGTTGTCCATGCCGCATAGCATCATCACCACAACACCCACTTTGATGACCAATCTTCTTACAAACATCACAAAAAACCGGCAACATCTCATACACTATTTTGAGGTTAATCTAAGCCCCTGTGGGCAGCGCAATTGGGACTTCAAGAACACGTTCCTCAAATGCCGGAACTTCGACCATAAGCCTAGCATATTCCAAATGTTCCCTCATACGCGTTAACTTGTCCATGTAAAGAGGTCTTCCCACTTCCGATCCCACCATGCTTAAGACTTTTTGAGACCAACAATCCGGGGGAAGACCATGTATTTGTATCCATGCCGGCACAAGCCGACAATCCTCATCAAATAAGAAACATCTTGGCATGAACTTGAGAAAAATAGAAACCCCATACACAAAGTAAGGTCCACCTTGTAGCACACCTTCCATATCCTGCTTTGTCTAAAATATATAGACCATCCACCCACTTTTATGCATGAAAAACTTGTAACGAACCTTCCAACGATTTGCAATCAAGAGAACACCAGGGTGTTGTCCCATGAAGCATCCAACAAGACAAAAACCCATTGTTTCATCCATTTCTTCAATGTCATCATACTTGAAAACTAGTCTTTCCCTTTTGGCTTCATATTGATCTAACAAGATAGTTTCCTTGGTCTTCCTGTTGTCCTTGAAAAGGCTTGCCCAACTCCCCTTCTGCCTCTGTGGGATGTCACGCCTAAGACCTCTTCCATCATCAACTCCGGCAGCACCTCCGGCAACAACTTCGGCAGCAACTCCAACAGCCGATTCATGTGCTTCTTGAGTAGCTTGCCCCTCTTCACTCACATTTTCACCACGAGGAGGAGCTACATGACCATGTTGTTGAGGATGCTAAGGTGTTTCCACGTCCTAAAGTTCCTCCCTAGCAGTTTGCTCATGCTCAGCTTCAAAAACCACCTCATCCACCACATGTTCCGGCCCCAAATCCCCATTGGATGGCTGCCCCTCCACCACATCTTGAGTTTCCACGTTTCTAGTGGGTCTTTGGCCAAAAAACTCATTCATATACCTCTTCTTCTTGACCATTCTTGGGAGAGAAAACTTGCCCTCAAGTCACCCAATGGAAAACAAAGTTGTCGCCCAAGTCACCCAATGAGATCACACTTTCTTTGATTGCATGCAACTCACATCCAGCTTAGTGGTTTGCCGCCCAAAACCCACCAACCACGTGCCGCCTGGTTGGGGGAGGGCAGCGGCTGTCCCTGGCCGGAGAAGGTGGCCGGAGTAGGCCGAAGATTGCCGGAAGACTCCAAAACTTTGCCGGAAAGCCAAAACTGCACCAAACTACACCTTCACTCAAAACCCACCTCTAATGAAACCTCTTACCACTGTTTTACTCCTGAAAAGGTCTCCACAGCAGCTCCTACTCCGGTGACGTCCACCCAAGCTGTACCAACACCTCCTACTGTCGGTAAGATGGACAGGAACCATGACCAGTCATTAGAGGGGAAGATCTCAGCAAGTTTCCCCCACCGGAGCACCAAGAAACCTAGAGAGAAGTTGGAGCTTCTCTCACTAAGCCTCACCCCAACTTCAATGCCTTGTGTAATATTACTTTTATAATCCTACACAAAGTAAAGTGTTTGTTGCTAGATATGACGTTTTTCTAGAATGAGAGTTTATTTCTAGAAGAACTAATGGGAGTAAAATCCATTTTGAAAAAGTTCAAGATGTAGAAAATATTATTGAGGTCATGATAGAAATTGAACAGGCATCACAAAGTGTTGTAAATCATGAGTTTATTTCACAAGAAGTTATGGAGCCACAACTTGTTCAAGTAAACCAAGCTCTACGCAGATTTGATAGGATATGCTATCAACCTAAGAGGTATTCATTTCTCTTGTCTGGCCATGATGATGTCATTCTTACTGATTTGAATGAGCCTACATCCTATCAGGAAGCTGTGATGAGCCCTAATTATGAGAAATGGCTAGAGGCCATGAGGTCCGAAATGAAATCTATGTATATTAACCAAGTATAGACTTTGGTTGATCTACCAAAAGGGATCAAACCCATTGGGTGTAAGTGGGTCTTTAAGAGAAAGACCGACATGAATGGTCTTGTGCATACCTATAAAGGGCGGTTGGTAGCTAAAGGGTTCAAGCAGATTCATGATATAGACTATGATAAAACTTTTTCACCAGTTGCGATGCTTAAGTTTATTCATATCATGTTTGCTATTGCACCTTACTATGATTATGAGATTTAGCAGATAGATGTCAAATCCACATTTCTGAATGAAAATCTACTTGAGGATGTGTACATGACACAATCAGAGAGTTTTGTAGATCCAAAGAATGATGGAAAGGTATGTAAGTTGCAAAGGTTCATTTATGAGCTAAAGCAAGCTTCTTGAAGTTGAAATCTTCGATTCGATGATGCAATCAAAGCGTTTGGTTTCATCAAGAATGAAGATGAATTTTGTGTCTACAAGAGTGTTAATGGGAGCACAGTTATCATCCTGATCTTATATGTAGATGATATACTCCTCATTGGAAATAATATCCCTTCATTACAGTCTGTGAAGACATGTCTTGAGAATTATTTCTCAATGAAGGACTTAGGTGAAACAACCTATATTTTTGACATCAAGATCTATAGAGATAGATCTAACAGATTGCTTAGCCTAAGTCAGAGTATATATATTGATAAGATACTTAATCGTTTTGCCATGCAAAATTCCAAGACAGGATTCTTGCTAATGTCTCATGGTGTGAGCCTTTCGAAGACTCAATGTCCCTCTTCTAAGAAAGAGAGAGACCACATGGATCAGATTCCTTATGCATCTGTGATAGGGTATATTATGTATGTCATGCTTTGTACTTGCCCTGATGGCTTATATACATTCAGCATGATGAGCAGATACCAGTCGGATTTAAGTGAATGTCATTGGATTGTTGTCAAGAGTATCTTATGTACGTGAGATGAACTAAAGTTTATTGCTTGACATTTAAAGAAGATATGGGACTATGCAAAGAACCAACAGATACTAACATAGCAGACCCATTGACCACGACTTTGGCACAAAGAAAGTGTGATGATCACACAGGTCACTTGATATTAGATATTTTAGTAATTGGCTCTAGTGCTAGTGGGAGATTGTTGGTGTAAGCCCTAAGAGCCAATCAAGAGTTGATTGACTTAGATCATAAAGTATCATATTTATTAATCAAGGTAAAGTTTTGATTATTATATTTATTTCATACTTGTGCTAGTTAAATAAATATAATAATGTCTTAGAATAGTAGGTTATAATTTATAATACATCAATTGATTGAATTGATTGTGAGAGGCTATAAAGAACACTACTCTTGACTATTCCAAGTCAAGCGTTAATATACAAGAGCAATATTAATGCGTTGAGACTAGTATGTAGGTCAATTAATAACTTGATCTCATAAGTTATGGATATGGGATATCACATTGACACATGAGTATATATATTGGAGAATATATATATTGAATTGACCCACCATAAGAAAGTCGCATGGATCATTATATGAGTGTCATAAACATTCTCATAATGACTATTGGTATAAATAATTCTTAGACTTGAAGTCAGTATGATTCCCTACATAAAGAGTTGTATACTTTGGTATAGTCAAACGTCACTTATAATAGGATAAACTGTAAAATCGATCACTAAGTATGTAACAAATTATGCAGAGGGATATGAGTAATGTAGATGGAATGTATCCCTTCCATATGACAAGAGTGATATCTGTGAGGCCCTTGATCGAGTAGGACTACTAAAATGCATAACCATGCTAAAATGAGTCAATATGAGATATTGAGCTCATTTGGCTGAGTGAGTCTACTTAGGAATCAATAAACATAAAGATTTATAAAGGGATAACACGGTCTATGCCTTATTAATCAATCTAGATATCATGGATAGAAGGACAAAGTTATACATTATAATAAACACAGAAAGGTGAGGTCGAATCCCGGCTTTCTTGTCACTTGGGTAGTAATGATGCATTGCTAGATGTTGCTCATTGTTTATGTGTCTAAAATAGTTTAAATACATTGCCAATGTTACGAGAACCTATGGGTCACATACAAAGAGCAGGATGTTTCGGAGATAACTTATTTTTAGTTTGACTAAAATGTGATCCATAATTAGATTAATTGAGTTAGACTCAAATGAATCCAATTGGATTATGGGATTAAGTCTAATCTAAGTTAGACTCATTTAGATTAAACTCAACTACTTAAAATGGATTAGTGTTCATTAAAAGGGTTTAATAAACATTATTAAACAGGAAGACTAAGAGACCAAAACCCTTTGTATTCATTGGATGAATATAAAAGGTTAAAAGAATACTAAGAGACTTTAATATTCATTAAGTTTAATGGGCATTAGTAAGTTGAGAAGACCAAAAGCCAAAGGCCTTTTTATTCTAAAGTTTAACTATAAAAGGGTTATTTTAGTAGAATGAAGAGGTAGTTGAACTTGATCTTCTTCTTCCTCCTCTCCTTCTTGGCTGAAACACACAAGGTGTGTTTTTGGTCCTCTTGTCTTGTGAACTATCCCAAGTTGATAGCACAACTAAGATGATTCATCTCTGAGACCGAGATCATATTTGTGTGGATACTATTAGAGGCATGGTCATCCTGATCATGCAAAGATCTGGCGAACTAAGGACTAGCGGGATAAGCTAAGGGCATACATCAAAGGTATAACTCTTTAAATAGAACTTTGTACAGATTTTTTGCATGCATGGATCGCTCGAAGGGATCTTATTTTCAGCTGCGATTTTGTTATTTTTCTTATAGAGATCCCTACACTTAGCATTTTTTAGAGCTTTCGCAATTACCTTTGAAAGTTCGTCAACGTACATGGTTAACATATCCAAAAATTCAAGAAAATTGCCATGATTAGATGAACTAAATTTCTCATCATGGCCTCTAAATAGAATTTCTTAAAGTGTAAGCAACAACACCACATGTATGTAAGTCTTTAACCTAAGATGATTAGTTGTGACTTGTTCAACATTAAAATTGGTGAATCTACTTGATATACGTGTTGGTGCTTGGATGGCTAGAGAGGGGGGGTGAATGTAGCCAGACACAGATTTTTCTCCTCTTTGAGAACTTCTCAAGTTTTTCTATACTTAGGGTTAGCGGCAGCGGAAACACAGAAAAACAAAGACAAACAGAAATAACAATACAAGATCGCTAACGAGGAGGATTTACAAGGTTCGGGGATAACTTGTCCCTACTCCTTGGCGTGCCCGTGAGGTGGGCGATCCCTGGATCGTCGGCAGATCAAGCCCTGGAAAATTCGGATATCAGATACCTCCTTCTCGGTGGAGAAACCTCTCCACAGCAAGTCTCAACAGAATATATGGAATGAAAGCACAGAGACAAAAACAAACTTATAGAGCACAATGAACACACAGAAAGAAACACTTCACCAAGCTCACTCAGAACAACTCTCACGCAAGAGCTCCCCGCTCTTCGTGTCTGCTTGCTGATGGACTCGCCAAGCTCTCCTCTGATTCAAAGTGCTCAAGTTGCAGAAGCTTCAAAGAGTGCTCAAGAGTATGCTTCAAGGTGCAGGAACCAAATCAGAGTTTTCGCAACAAGAGATGAAGAGATCCCTTCTCTTCTTCGCCAGCCAGCTCTTAACCTGCGTCGCCAGTTGCCAGGTCACAGACGCTCCTCTGCAGCTCATCAGCTGCTCATCTGAAGCAGCTCAGCTACCCTGACCTCTCCTGGTCTCCCTGAGCTCTCCTCAGCCGAGCCCCAGTCAGCTTCTCAGTAGCGCAGTTGTCCGTTGAAACCTGAGAAGAGGAAAACGTCAAAACTGTGGCACCGAAAGATCTCAGTTGACCCTCCTCCACTATTTGAAATCATCCCTGCATCACCTGCACACTTAACAGAAGTTTAGCAAATAAAATCAAACATGAATCAGAGGAAATCAGAGTTATCAGAACGAAATCAGAGCGAATCAGAACGCGATCAGAAGTCTGACAGTGTATTTGAATTAAAGTTTACAGCTACTGATCGGTCACCAGACCGATCAGAGAGGACCCTGATCGGTCACCAGACCGATCAGGGTAAGCCCTAACCGATCAGGCTCCAGCCTGATCGGTCCACAGTGAGAAAACTGGGATCACGGACTTATCTGTGATCGGTCACACTATCCGATCACAGCTCAGGGATCGATCACCAGACCGATCCTTAATTAGCTGGGTTTCCTCCAGCTTTCACAGCCAAAAGGGCCTGATTGGTCACCTGACCGATCAAGTAGTGTCCTGATCAGTCTGGTGACCAATCAAGTCACTCCCTGACCGATCAGGAGCCATCCTGATCGGTCAGGGTGAGAATTCTCGCGACACTTTGATCGGTTACACTGACCGATCAAAGTTCCTCACAGAACCCTCAGAACCCATCTGAACTCTCTCTGATAGGTCACCAGACCGATCAGAGGCCAAACAGAAACATTCTGTTCTCTCCCTGATCGATCACCAGACCGATCAGACTTCCCTGGGTCGGTCACCAGACCGATCCACAATAGGAGTTCGTGCCAACTCCCTGATCGATCTCCAGACCGATCCAGTGACTCCCAATTCAACCCTAAGTCCAGAGAACAAGCTACCTAGCCTTCTCTGACTCATGTTCAGTCCCCTGGACCAAGAATACGTGCCCAGTTTTACTCACCAGGACTTCATTCAACTTAGCTTCACTCACTAGGACCTGGCTTCACTCACCAGGGTTTCAGTCACCTAGCTTCACTCGCTAGGACCCGGCTTCACTCACCGGGATTTCCGTCACCTGGCTTCACTCACCAGGACCCGGCTTCACTCACCAGGATTTCAGTCACCTGGCTTCACTCACCAAGACCCGGCTTCACTTACCGGGATTTCCGTCACCTGGCTTCACTCACCAGGACCCGGCTTCACTCACCGAGATTTCAAATCACCTGGCTTCACTCATCAGGACCCGGCTTCACTCACCGGGATTTCCAATCACCTGGCTTCACTCACCATGACCCGGCTGTTGGATCGAGAAAACCGATAAAGGGGGGGTGAATATCGAAAATCGTTCGGAATTTCGTAAAGAGCAATTGCACAGCGGAAGTAAAAATAAACACAACACAGAGACACAGTCGATTTTACTTGGTTCGGAGCCTGTGTCGACTCCTACTCCAAGGCCCACGGTCGTTGACCGTTTACTTGGGCAATTCTATATGAAGCGCAATAATAGTTACAGAATTTGGTTACAAAGTAAGTGCACGAAAATAATAATAAAGAATTGCACTCTTCGTTATCGACGTCCGGAGTGTATTGACTTTTTCGGGGCAGCGGGACGTCGTCGGCTCGAGTTGGAGTGTTTCCGGAGCAAGGCACGAGCGTAGAAGAGCTTTGAGGCGTTGAAAGAATTGATGATTGGAAGCCTTGGTCGAGGGTCCTTTATATAGGGCCTGGGGGCGCCCGGGACGTCGGGGGCGCCCCCCACGTGGCCTTTGATCCGCAAAGGTCTCAATCAGCGTCTATCCTCTGGATCCGCTTTGACCGGGACGCCCGGAGCGCTCGGGGCGCCCGGATTGACCGGGCCAAGCATTATCTGCTTAGCTTCGACAGCTTCTGGTTCGAGGCATGCGCATGGGGGCGCCCGGGACGCTGGGGGCGCCCGGGAGCAGCGGGGGCGCCCGGGAGCACGGGGGCACCCCGCCCAGCAGCTGTGCGAACCCTTTTTTTCTTTGACTTGTTTTGTATGCACCTTGGGGGCGCCCGGGACACTCCGGGCGCCCTACTCAGCCATTGCCTCTCTCCTTTGAGGCTTTCTGAGCTGCAGACACACGTTCCTTCGGTCCTGCATCCAGGGTCAGTCCAAAACACAATGCAACAATAAAATATTTATTTATACAACCTTAGCTGTCTTGGTTCTGACTTTGGTCTCCAAAATGGAGCCCTAGGTCGAACCGACGCCTACTGTTCCCTCGACGAGGAACGCGTCCTCACCTACTCCTCTCGGGAGAGTTTACCTGATGCCAACCGCTCCTTTGGTTGGACTTTTGCCTGACGGTCCTTTGTCAGGTCTTGGATACTGGCTGTCCTTCGCCAGTTGCCTAGCAGTCCTTCGCTAGGGCTTAGATACTGGCTGTCCTTCGCCAGTTGCCTAGCAGTCCTTTGCTAGGGCTTTGCTACTGGCAGTCCTTCGCCAGTTGCCTAGCAGTCCTTCACTAGGGCTTAGATACTGGCTGTCCTTCGTCAGTTGCCTAGCAGTCCTTTGCTAGGGCTTTGCTACTGGCAGTCCTTCGCCAGTTGCCTAGCAGTCCTTCGCTAGGGCTTAGATACTGGCTGTCCTTCGTCAGTTGCCTAGCAGTCCTTTGCTAGGGCTTTGCTACTGGCAGTCCTTCGCCAGTTGCCTAGCAGTCCTTCGCTAGGACTTTACTACTGGCAGTCCTTCGCCAGTTGTCTAGCAGTCCTTCGCTAGGACTTTATCTCTGCACACTAGAGTAACTTGTTAGAAACACAAGTAAGACTTAACTTTTGACCTCTGTTGCCATTATCAAAACACAGGTTTGACTTTGGTGCATTCTGCACCAACAATCTCCCCCTTTTTGATTTATGACAATCTTAGTTCAAAAAGTTAAGTTTAAGCAAGCATGAAAAAATGTTAAACTTTGTTCCCCCCTGGAAGGAATCTCCCCCTAGATTTTTCAAAAATTCGTGGGGTTAAAAAAAATTTTACTTGTACTTTAAAAACTTAAGTTTTAGGTACTTAGGAATCTTAAGTTAAAAGTATATAGGAAGATTTTTGAAACAAGATTTTTTAGTACTTAAAAAGTTTGAGGCTTTAAGTTTCAAGGTACTCAAAGTGTTAGCTTAAGTACTTTAGTAGGATTAAAAAAAACTTAAGTACTTAATAATTTTGAAAACTTAAGACAGTACTTTTGGAAAACTTAAGTACTTAATAACATTGTACTTAACCAGTTTTGAGAATCTTAAGCTTAAGGTACTTTATAAAAGTTTAAAACTTTTGACAAGCTTAAGTTATAAAATTAAGCTTAAGTAAAAAATTTTGAAAGACTTGAATACTTAGCAAAATTTTGAAAGCTTAAGTAAAAATTTGAAAGGCTTGAATACTTAGCAAAATTTTGAAAGCTTAAGTATTTTTCAAAACAGTTTTGAATAAAGAAAAACTTTTGAATACTTTTTGAATAAAGGATAGAGTTAAGAAAATTAAATTTTGAAAACTTTAGTATTTTTCAAAACAGTTTTGAATAAAGAAAAACTTTTGAATACTTTTTGAATAAAGGATAGAGTTAAGAAAATTAAATTTTGAAAACTTTTTAAATAAAGAAAATTAATTTTACTCTCTCCTTTCCTATCTCTCCCCCTTTGCCATATATCAAAACAAATAAATATAGCAGAAATAATGGAAATAAGTAAGATTTTGCTGTACTGAACCAAATCATAATTAGACTTAAACCACAATCATTCAATTTTCTGTATAGGGACCTGTCTAACCCAATTAGCTACTTACTAACTATTATAAACAGTAGTTTTTGCTAGGGTTAGTCAAATTAAGTGTTTCTGTTCAAGTTAGATTTTCTAAACTTGACACTTAACTTGATTGTTGTATAAGTTGTATTTAGTGCCCCAATTACTGCAGATGCACTGACTTAAAGCATCTTGAATTAAGGCAAAGACCTAAGCATCTCAACCCTTTCTAGGTTATCACTCAAAAAGTACCCTAAGGTGCTTGTGAGATGCTGGCTTCTAAGTCTATAGGTGCATGCAGTTCTAGGGTTAGGGCCTAGGCTAAGTCCATTTTCGAAAAAGCCCTAATTTTTGAAGGGGGTAGTTTTGAAATATAAATAAAACTAAGTCGAAAATGAAAACTGATTTTGAAATTAAGTAAAACAGTTTTTCAAAAAAAACATTAATCTATTCTACAGAGCACAATCCTAACTGCAAACAGAACAAGTACTCATAAACTGGTCAATAGAGAATAAAGCAGGTATTCAAGGTTCAACATAAGTCAAATAGTCAAACACCAGTCAACCCTACTGAGTAGGGGCAGTCAAATAGGTACAATGCTAAGTGAATCTAAGATGAAGGATCGGGATGATCAGACGGGCCAGGCTGCCATGCATCAAATCGTGCCATCATCTCTATGTATCGTGCGTCAGCCACTTCTCGATCAGCTCGACTAGCTTCCATCTGCTCTAGGTGGTAGGCTTCGACCTCCTCTCGAAGACTCTGAACCTTTATGTCTAATTATGTCACTCTCTGGTAGAGTGTCGGTGGAGCGGGCTCGTCGATGTGTGCTCGGGCTGCTGCAGCTATGTCTCCAATGTCGACTTCGACCTCCTCGTCTGAGTCGACTGGTGCTCCGGCCTGCTGTCGTCTCCAACTAAGAACCCCGGTGGCCGACACCTCTAGACCTGCTAACGAAAAGTTCCTAAATCCTATTTCGTCAAAGTCGGTCATAGCGGTAATTTCACCAACGGTAATGTCACGACCGTGGTGATGAAGGAGGGATGTGATGATGTGGCAATATGGTGTACGTACTCGTCCCTGGGTCGTGACACTGGACGCATGCAGAATGGTATGAAACATATGGAGTCCAATGTCTAGGTCAAGGTGATGGACTAGGGCATAAAGAAGGAAAGCATGAAAGGGTCGCATAGTCCCAAGGTCTCTGGTGGAGAGTGGTAAGATACAGCGAACCAGAACTCTATACAAGGCATAGTTCTGGGCCTGAAGTTCAACAGCTTGGAAGCGTCTATTTGCTGGGAGGTCTGCCCTATAGAAATAGGAGTGAATGGTATCTAGGGTAATCTCTGGGTAGGGAGGATCAAATGGGGGGTTCCTAGGAGGATAACAGCAGAATGTGGACTGAGAGGGTCGCAGTCCTAGGAATCGGTTCAACAAAGTCGGGGTTATAGTTAAAGGAATCCCTTGGACAGTGGTGTGAAACATAAGATTATCTTGTCGAATTATATTATTGTAAAATTCTGCGCATAAAGATTCATTAATGGTATGCGTGCAGAAGACAAGATTGTCCAATTGATAGAAGTTGATGATGTTCATGGCGACAGGGCATGATTGGGTAAAAAAGTGCTTATTGAGATAACTCATTTTAATAGGCTTGTAGATGGTTTGTGCAAACCTATTACATAACTCTAGGTTAGGAAATCTAGGGTCCGGACTAGGTTCGGCACCGGGGTTGGCCGGGTTTGGTCAGCGTCTTCTAAGTTAAGGAAATTAAAGGAAGAATAAAGATATTGCATGAGAAAATAAATTTAAATGCAATAACAATAACAATAATCATACCGGACGGTTCGGGGAGGCATAGTTGAGAATGAGGACTTGCAAGATCTTCTTGAATAGAAAGAAGTGGAGATGGAGGTTGATTTTGGTGTGGGAAGTGAAGGAGGTTCAGGTGCCTTATATAGAGAGTTCAATGGGGGCGCCGGGAGCTTCCGGGCGCCCTGGTCAAGGTTGCTGCCAAAGGCAGTGTAAAGGACTGGTTGGGGGCGCCCGGAACAGCTCGGGCGCCCTCAACAGAGAGCTTTTGCAGCTTTTGCTGCATTGGAGGTGATGGGGGCGCCCGCGTGGTTCTGGGCGCCCTGGTCAAAAGTAAGAACAGCTTTTTGCCTAGGGTGTAAGAAAAGTTGGGGTAGGGGGCGCCCGCGTGGTTCCGGGCGCCCGGAATAGGGTAGGTAAAGACAAATTTTTAGTCTTGTCTACTTTTAACTATGGTTTAATCGGTTTGACCATGGTTTGAATTGATTTGACTGTTTTGACTGTGGCTTGACCGTGTTAATCATGCTTTGACCACGGTTTGACTATGTTGACCATGGTTTGACTATGTTGACCATGGTTTGAATATGTTGACCATGGTTTGACAAATACAAGATTATCTCATCCTATGGGTATTAAAAGAATTTCCAATTGAGTCTTAATCCTACCGTCTCACCCAGAATCTAGGGTTTTCAATCACGTTAGCCTTATTGGTTTCGTGAGACAGGTTTTGATAGTTAAGATTATTTTGAAAATTTTGATTAATTTTGAAAACAATTAAATTCTTGAAAAGATGTTTAAATCTACAAATAACTGAAATTTTGTGTTAGATTCGAATTTGACAAAAATTAATTTGAATTTGAATTTCAAAAATTGGCTTCCAGATCTTGGCGAGGCACTAGGCCTTCTTTGGCCGTAGCCTTATGGGATCATCCACCCTTTCCTTGACAAAGCATTTTAATGAATTGCATTTTCAAAATTATTCTTTGAAAAATTTCTGGTCTAACTAGTTTGGGTTTTGGATCGGTAGCTTCGGCTAGTTCCGCCAGTCTAAAGAGACCAAGTGAACTGATCTTATTAGAGTTGGTTTCCCTAACGTACTATCATCTCACCTCCACCCAATACTATGTTGTCAAGTTTCAGTTAAGTTTGTTTAGTCCTTAGCTAACCATTCCTAAATCTAAGCATGGTAAATTGCAGAAATTAAATAAACAATCAAACAAGCAATTGCAATCAAGAATTAAAATTATTTATCTAATAATGAATATTGTTTTCAGTTTGGCTCCCCCTAGACTAAAGCCACGGTGATAGTTAGGCAAGATGTGAATGTTGTCCTTGGGGATCCAATACTGATTTGATCCAGTCGGTTTGTTCAGGCATAGTTTAGGTACCCATGCCTGAATTTTACCTCTGGACTGATTCAGTACAGCAAGGTAAGATCTTTTCCGGGATTTGGTTCTATAGCCCAGTCCGGATCGATTTAGAATTGATTTCTGTTTTCCAAGGATCATGTTAAGACTCTTGGAACCAGATGTAAATCGTTCTAAAGCTGATCTAAGATCCTTAACCTGAGTTTTCAGGGAGGAGTTCTCCTTTTCAAGTTTTTCAACTTGAGTAGGAGTTCCTTCCTGAACCTTCTCGGTTAAGGGTTTAGAGTCAGCTCCCTCTTTCAGGAGTTTTACTTCCTGTCGGAGGGATTCGACTCGGAGTTTGGCTCTTGTCAAATCTCGAGAAAGAAATGAAATTAATTCAGTTAATTGACATCTAGTAAAACCAGTTACCTTAATTTCGCCGTCTTCTGTAAATGTCAGCTCGCCGTCGTCCTATTCTGATTCGGACTCAGTCTCGACTTTTTCTGAGGCGGTCAGAGCTAGTAGGTTTGATTGGGGTGCTTCTTCTTCTTCTTCCGAGGAAGACTCGTCCCAGGTTGCTTGGAGCGCCTTCTTTCTTCTTGTCTTTTTGACTTCCTTTAAGTTTGGGCATTCTGTCTTGTAGTGGCCCTTTTTCTTGCACTCATAGCAGGTTACGTTGGGCTTGTTTTTATCACTTGCGGGTTCAGCTGGTTCGTCCTTTCTTCTGCTGATTTTTCCGTTTGTTGGTTCGGTTCTTCAGCTCCTTATAGTAGCTTCGGGCTAGTCGGACCAGCTTCGTTTGATCTCCTTCTTCATCTTCTGAGTCTGAGTTAGACTCGGGTTCCGGTTCAGGCTTCTTCTTCGTTGTCCTTAGAGTTTTACCTGCAACGAAAGCAATACCTTTCTCGACCATATTGGTGTTAGTTTGTTCATGCAGTTCTAGTTCAGAAAATAATTCATCTAATTTTATTTTTGAAAGATCCCTTGAGACCTTGTATGCATCTACCATAGATGCCCACAAGGGGTTTCTAGGGAACGCGTTTAAGCATACCTTATTAAGTCACGGTTTTCAACCTTGTGACCTATTGTGTGAAGACCGTTCATTAACTCTTGGATTCGTGCGTGGAGCTGGGCTGCAGTTTCGTTGTCTGCCATCTTGATAGTGTAGAGTTTGTTTAGAAGTAGATCCCTCTTACTTATTCGAGTATCTGATGTCCCTTCGTGTAGCTCGATCAGTTTTGCCCAGAGCTGTTTCGCATTGTTGAAGGGGCCCACGCGGTTCAGCTCCTCTTTCGTCAATCCGCATTGAAGCGTCTGAGTTGCTTTTGCGTCGGCTTCTATCTTGCGTTTTAGGGCGTTGTCCCATTCAGAGTAGCTTTGAGGAAGTCCTTCGGCGTTTCTGGGGATCTCCAGACCGAACTGGATAATGATCCACATGTCCACCTGAGTTTTCAGGTGGACCTCCATACGACTTTTCCAGTAGGAAAAGTCTTCTCCACTGAAGAGTAGAGGTCTGGCGGTGCTAAATCCCTCTTGCATGGCCATTTGATCTGTAAAAGAAAACTAACAAGAAAATGTCCCAAGACTTGGTCTTGGATTAGTAGTGCGGGATAAGAATAAAAAAAAGAATTTTAAAAAAAAATCGAATGAGAATAAGAAATAAAGAAAATCCGAAAAAAAAATTTCAAACTGGTGGTTGCACCAAGTTTGAACTTCCCAGCTCTGATACCACTTGTTGGATCAAGAAAACCGATAGAGGGGGGGTGAATATCGGAAATCGTTCGGAATTTCGTAAAGAGCAATTGCACAGCGGAAGTAAAAATAAACACAACACAGAGACACAGTCGATTTTACTTGGTTCGGAGCATGTGTCGACTCCTACTCCAAGGCACACGGTCGTTAACCGTTTACTTTGGGCAATTCTATATGAAGCGCAATAATAGTTACAGAATTTGGTTACAAAGTAAGTGCACAAAAATAATAATAAAGAATTGTGCTCTTCGTTACCGACGTCCGGAGTGTATTGACTTTTTCGGGGCAGCGGGACGTCGTCGGCTCGAGTTGGAGTGTTTCCGGAGCAAGGCACGAGCGTAGAAGAGCTTTGAGGCATTGAAAGAATTGATGATTGGAAGTCTTGGTCGAGGGTCCTTTATATAGGGCCTGGGGGCGCCCGGGACGTCGGGGGCGCCCCCCACGTGGCCTTTGATCCGCAAAGGTCTCGGTCAGCGTCTATCCTCTGGATCTGCTTTGACCGGGCGCCTGGATTGACCGGGTCAAGCGTTATCTGCTTGGCTTCGACAGCTTCTGGTTCGAGGCATGCGCATGGGGGCGCCCGGGACGCTGGGGGCGCCCGGGAGCAGCGGGGGCGCCCGGGAGCACGGGGGCGCCCCGCCCAGCAGCTGTGCGAACCCTTTTTTTCTTTGACTTGTTTTGTATGCACCTTGGGGGCGCCCGGGACACTCCGGGCGCCCTACTCAGCCATTGCCTCTCTCCTTTGAGGCTTTCTGAGCTGCAGACACACGTTCCTTCGGTCCTGCATCCAGGGTCAGTCCAAAACACAATGCAACAATAAAATATTTATTTATACAGCCTTAGCTGTCTTGGTTCTGACTTTGGTCTCCAAAATGGAGCCCTAGGTCGAACCGACGCCTACTGTTCCCTCGACGAGGAACGCATCCTCACCTACTCCTCTCGGGAGAGTTTACCTGATGTCAACCGCTCCTTTGGTTGGACTTTTGCCTGACGGTCCTTTGTCAGGTCTTGGATACTGGCTGTCCTTCGCCAGTTGCCTAGCAGTCCTTCGCTAGGGCTTAGATACTGGCTGTCCTTCGCCAGTTGCCTAGCAGTCCTTCGCCAGTTGCCTAGCAGTTCTTCGCTAGGGCTTAGATACTGGCTGTCCTTCGTCAGTTGCCTAGCAGTTCTTTGCTAGGGCTTTGCTACTGGTAGTCCTTCGCCAGTTGCCTAGCAGTCCTTCGCTAGGACTTTACTACTGGTAGTCCTTCGCCAGTTGCCTAGCAGTCCTTCGCTAGGACTTTATCTCTGCACACTAGAGTAACTTGTTAGAAACACAAGTAAGACTTAACTTTTGACCTCTGTTGCCATTATCAAAACACAGGTTTGACTTTGGTGCATTCTGCACCAACACCGGCTTCACTCACCAGGATTTCCGTAACCTGGCTTCACTCACCAAGACCCGGCTTCACTCGCCGGGGTTTCCGTAACCCAGCTTCACTCACCGGGAGTCATGCCCAGTCCCCGACCAGGACTTAAACCAGACTCATCTCATTAACCTAAACTAAAATCGATGTCAACACCAAAACAACAATCAGGGTCAGACTGCATCAACAATACGTTGTGATTGGTTCATCAAATCATCATATGCCTTTTTAGCATTGCAATGGGTGAAGATACATTATCTTTCCCTATATGGCCTAGGAAAGTGAAAGCTTTCCATTTCAAACTTTCTTACAATTATCAAATCCATCTTTTTCTTGTTGAGAAGGAACCCAACCTCCATACCTTTAGCAATATTGTATATGATGCACTAAATATCTCTCCTTCTAACTTTCTCAAATGAGAACTCCAACACGTATCAATATCTCATAGTAAAGTACCTATTGATTAAGTCTACGCCCTATCTCAAATTCATTAATAGTAATCAAATGTGTAATGTCATCCGAATGAGCATTCTCTGCTTACATGAAGAATTAATAATATTGACTATAAAAGTTAATTTATCAAATTAATAAATAGGTGTCATATTTTTTTGAGTCTGCAATTGAAGTCAATTATATCTAATGAGCAAAGTAATGAACATAATAAAGACTTTTACAATCTTTTATAATCAAAGCTTTTAATCTATTCATCCCTCATATTACTAGTACCATCGTAACCTTAGCCTCTAATATTTTGAACATCTAAATTGTAGTGAGTCAAAGTAGAATATATAACATATTTTAAAGTCGAAGTCGCAGTATCAGATACATGAACAAGCCCAAAAAATTATTCTTGAATCAATCCATTAGTATCCACGAACCTCAATACTATGGGCGTTTGCTCTCTTTTTGAGTCATCTCGGACTTCATCAACAATTATGCAAAACTTGGCAACTTCAATTTCTTCACGAATTACATTTTTCTCTCTCACTAAAAGCACATGAAGTATTTATTTATGAATATCATGACTCGTACACTTAGCATTTTTTGGAGTTTTCACAATAGCCTTTGAAATGACATTATTGTACATGATTATCACATCCAAAAATTTAACAAAATTGTCATGATTAGATGAACTAGATTTCTCATCATGACCTCTAAACGAAATTCCTCGAAATGCAAGCAACAACACCACATGTATGTGAGCTTTTAATTGAAGACAATTAGTTGCAACTTGTTCAACATTAAAATTGTCAAATCACTTTGATATATGTTGTGATTGGTTCATCAAATCCTCACATGCCTTTTCAGCATTACGATGGGTGAACATATATTATCTTTCCCTATATAGCTTAGAAAAGCACAAGCTTTTCGATTTCAAACTTTCTTCCAATTATCAAATACATCAATAGTAAATGCAGTTTTATTTGAATCCTGATGACTTATTGAAGATAAAATATGGAAAACAATAATGTTTAATTTTATATTTAGCGAATGAATACTCTAAACAAGAAAATTATTTAAACTAAGTAGATTGAAATCTTCGAGGGTGCTTAATATTTTTATTTAATAGATATTCTCAAAGAATAGGTTGATATATCTTCATATTCAAATAAGCTCGACAAATCTCCTCTTATTGGTTAGGATGATATTTCCAAATTTATCAACACAATCTTGGGTCATACTTTAAAGAATTGAGATCAATCTCTTCATTTTTTAAGAAAAATTTCATATAGGAATAGCTGGATCTTGTTCATTTGGTCTCTTACTTTAAAAAAGCTTATCAATCGTTACAGATTTTGTCATTTGAAATATATGAAGTGATAATGAAAAACTCAAATTAGTTCAAATAAGTGAATAATAACAACAATATTAAATCAATGACAAAAAGTGAATAATAACATCAACATCATGAAAAACACCAAATTTTTATCATTTCATCAAATATTAAATTTCAACTTCAACTTTTTAGGCACTTTAATTTTAAATTGCAAGACTAGATTAAAATGCCTAACATTAATCATTTCTAGTTTAAATCGTTGTATACTTTCTATTTTATCTTCAAATAACGCTAAACTAAGATTTAAGTTACTATTTTTCTTAATTCCATGAAACTAGTTTTAAAACTTGAACTAAAATTTCCAAAGTTGGCATTTACATTTCTAATCCATTGAAACACTCAAATATCAAATTATACGACACTGGAAATTCGAAAATCTCCAATTAAACAAACTGAAATTTTTGAAAAATGCCAAAAAATATATAGAAATTAGTTCAATACTTTAAATCGATCCAAAATTGAACAAATCAACCCAAAAATTTACTCAACTTCAAACAACCTTCAAATTCTTGATTTGTAGCTAAAATCGAGCTCAAAACTTCCTAAAAATCACCTTCTCAGGTTGCGTGGTGGTCGATGATGGCGAACAAGTTCAGCGTAGCTCCAACACGAAACAAGGGCAGACGACTCATCTCAAGCTTGTGATATTATTTCAAAATTTTATTACCAAATTGTTTTTTTAATAAATAGTTTAGGTCACGGGCTTTCCGAATATGTAATCAATTCAAATTCTAGGGATCGACGGTGGCACTATCGACCATGAAAGTAACAATAAGGGTTTTGGTATGCATCGTGGAAGATTTGATCGGGAGAGAGAATGTAAATGGGGAAGATTCCGTTTGCCACCCTTAAACCCTACTTAATAATTAGAAGACAATTAGTTCCCCTTACTTGATCGCCCCTTCACAATTGACATTTGATTGATTAACGAAGTTAGATATCGTCGAATCTTGGGTGACCAGTCTAGCCTCATGGAAGTTTTCCATCGACCTCCAGGGTAAATCGGAAAGTGTAAGCGGCGACGTTTGAGTTAGTATTCAAGCTCGTCTACAATATAATTGTGTATCAATTATTATATGCTTAGTGTAGCAGAACAAATTTGCTTATCAATTATTATAAATTGTCACGCCCCAGATCTAGGAGTCGCTGATCCAATAGAAAATTGGACCGCACCTCCCCAGTCCGGCGGACAATTTACACAATACAAACATCCCACGCAATATATATTTGGCCTCAGGCCTCCAAAATAAAAGCACAAGACAACTAAGTAAATCATACCTGACTGCGGACCAGTCCGACTTACGACAAATCAACAAATACATAAGCCCCTTAGGGCACACTACAACACTCACAAGACATATACAAAGTCCTAAAAGAAATATGAAATAAATACATCGCCAAGTACAAAATCAAAACCCTGTCGTCGCGATGGGTAGGGACTGGCTGCTGGGCTCTTCTGGCGACTCCAAGTATTTCAACCTGAAAATAAAAATATATGGCAACGGTGTGAGTCCATAAACTCAGCGAATACCCAGCAGGTATGCATAGTACGTTATAATAACAATAGGAGTCTACGCTGATACAGTCTCATATCAACAATAGGGAAAGACTAGTACTGAAAATACTGAGGTAAATACATACCAGAGTCCATCTAACCTGAAAAGAGGGTAATAAATACCTATGGAACACCAATAGACATAAAATCTCAGATAACAAGTCTTCAGAATATGCATGTCAAACAAGTGCAGAAATCAAGTGCAGCAAACAATGCACGATGCAAAATATGCACATGATGCAATAACATGTGTTACCCCCTAGTCCCAGTCAGGACATCGTCCACAACGTCCGCGTGGGTAGAGCTGTGACAACCTGTACGCACCCTGCCATCACTGCTCCTGAGTGACCGGGTGGACAGAATGCTGGCGGAGACCACGCTCCTACCCCAAGCAATGGGGGAGTCTAGCTCTCATCTCCTCGTGGCTCAGTACGAGAAGGGATCCCTGGCTGCTACCACGCCCGGACCCACCCTCCAAATAGTGGCCGAACGGAGCAATACAGGGCAAATGCACACATCCTACGATATCCACTAACCCATGAGTGGCCGTGTGCGCATATCATGTACCGAAAAACGATAGGCTCAACCACAAGGGAGTCGCTGATCGCCGGCATGCAACAATGCAGAGATGGTGTATGATAGATACACATACCTCCCTCACCAAGTCCTCAGTATACTAAGTCTCAGTCTGAATCCTATATCATGGGATACAAGTAATCTACTAGGTATACTGAAAAAGTAACCAGTGATCTATCCATGTCAAAATGCAAGAGGGAACATATCATTACATCTATGCACATATATATATATATATATATATATATATATATATATATATATATATATACATGGCAACTATCGAGACTGTATGAATCTAAACGGGAGATAACCTCAAGGACAAGTAACATGTATCAAATACAGGTATACTAAGGCAGATATAGCATATAACTTACAGTTATCTATAACAAATCATGCATAGCAATAAGACAATATCTAAAAGATAAGTCAAAGGGTACCCGCCTCCAAGTAAGCGAAGTCTGTATCAATAGAGAACCTCCCGTCCAATACTCCGCAGGTAACCAATCAATGCCCTGTATTAAAGGACATAGGTTTAGCTACAATACACATGATTCTTAGCTAAACAAACTTCCTTAATTAATTAGGATCAAACTAATACCTAATCCAAACCGAACCTATACCAAGGTCTACAACTCGATCTAAACTCCAATTCAGAAGCAACACTGTGATCAAGAACCAATCGTAGGAGAAAACCTAGCTCCAAAAGCCAAAAATAAAACCCATCTCAAACCGTAACCAGTATCAACTATATTATTGTCTAATCAAAGACCTCAGATTCAAGACCAACACATAATACCAACTAAGATAGATTTAATTCATCCCAATCTTTGCTCATGGTATAACTTCCAAATAAAAACCAAATTGAAACCTAATCACAAGCTCACAACCATGTAAGGGCAGGAAAACTTAACAACATCAAATCCACCTCAACAACAAATACGCATGACAAGATAACAGAGTTCCCAGATGCAAACTAACATCAATACAGCATGCTAAGCCAATCTTGAATCAGATCAAAGATGGAAATTGGACAAGCTCTCAACCTTAAAGAACAAAACTAAACTAACACTCGCGGTAGGCAGGAATAAGCTCCAATCCAAATCCAAATCCAAATCCAAAACGAAATCAGTAACAGGAGCCATAGCTCGACTAGCAAACAAGTTCATCCAACCTAATCCTAAGCAATCCAACTCAGATTTCATGCAAGCAAAATCTTAAGCAATCACTCCTTACCTGAGTCGGCGCCAGTGACACTCCTGATCTGGTTCCGGCGAGGTCAACTCAGTTGATGAAGAAGCACCAAGAGCGTAACTTCCAGCTTGTCCCAATCGAAAGACTAGCCTCCAATTCACCAGAAGATCGGAGGAAGGCTCACACCATCGGGGAGGTCACCCTTATCTGGTGATAATGCAACGATCGATGAGGGTGCCAATGTCGATCAAGTGGAGAAGAAGAGTGATCAAGGCAGAGGTGTGACGGAAGTGGCTTGCAATCAATTTCCCTCTTCCCTGGCTACAGATCTTCACGGCACAGGACGAGGGACGGTGGTCGGGCTCAACTCATCGGAAACCCAAACACACCTTGAACTGCCGATCTTGAGTGGACACGAAGAGAAACTCAGGGGGGGTCGGCGACGCTTAGAAGATCGGCTGGGCTTCGGTGGCGATTCGAAGGAGATAGGGAGAAAACAATGGATGGCTTCCAATCGGGACTAACGTCAACGAAGGAGTGGCCTATTGGAGTGTGAGGCACCGGCGGCGGGGCTCTCAATCCACTAATCGCGCTGTGCGCGTAGTGGAGACGGCAAAGAGGGGATGTGATCGGGTTCCTGGCTGCGGCGGAAGGAGAAGAGGAGGAACAAGGGCAGCGGCTGCCTGCGGCTAGGGCTCGCGAGGGGAGGGGAGTCGGCGCGTCCGCTGCTAGGGCACAAGGGGAGAAAAGTTATAATAAAAGGGGAGGGGACTTTTGCAAAACAGCCCCTCCATTCTCCCAAATTCAAACCTTAACACTAGAGTAAGGTTTTTAGCCGTTTTAACCCTCCAAATTATTGTATTCCATATCACACGCCTAAGTTTAGACTATTTATCATTTCATAAGTTAAGAGTTTATCTGAGACACTTGATAAGTTTTAAAAATTTTTAAAATAAAGCCCTTTGGGGCTCCTCCCGTAGGGTCGGAAACCCTAGACTCCATCTGAAAAATCTCGAAAAATTTTCTGGTCCGAATTTTCAAGTTGCCGTATTTTATAGTATTCAAGCTCGTCTACAATATAATTGTGTATCAATTATTATATGCTTAGTGTAGCAGAACAAATTTGCATGTGGACTTGTGTGTCATGACTCCAAGTCCACATATAAATCCTTCCCTGCTTGCAGATAGTCTAACGTCATAAATTTTTTAAACTCCCAATATGTAATATGTCTTCGGTGAAATTTGAACCCTAGTTACTTAGGGAATCTGTCCTATTTTTTACCATTGCATCATAGCTCTAGCACATATTGATATATCTTCGTGTTCATTAGAGGATGTTGTGGGCCACCCCAATCCACGTGTAAATTAGCGTCATAAATTTTTCAAACTTCCCAAGTATAATATGCCTTAAATGAGATTTAAATTCTCATTATCTAGAGTATCCATCTCATTTCTTACCATCACACCATAACCCTGAGAGCATATCAATATATCTTCATGATTAGGATGTCATCTATCTTATTTCTTCTTCAATGATATTTTGAAGTGCACATATTTAATATTTTAGTTGTTCAACAAGAACAAGAAATGGTTCTATGCTTCTTCTTTCTTTCTAAAGGTTAGAGATTTATGAAACGACCAGACCAAGGTTCGTAGAATCGCGATCCTACACAGGATCGATTTGGGGTCAGGATCGGATCGGTCAGGATTGGATCGTAAAATCGTACGATCCTATCAAAAACCCTTAAAATGAAAAAATATACAATTTTTATTAACACTATAATGAAAATAATCACGTTTAACTTCAAGAATATTCTATTTATTACAAGATGATCCAATTTAATTGTCAACCTATTAGATAATAGACATCTAAAGACTCATCATTTTAGAAAAAAGATATAACATAATATTATTAATCAAAAACTAACTAAAAAATAATTAAATAGATATTTAAATAATCTTAAAACCCTAACACTAACGATGTAAAAGATAAAAAAAATAATAAAAAAGATTAATAATCTTCTGGGCCTCTGAAAAGGCTTTAAACAATATTTTTTGGAATTCAATCTTAAAACTAACTTGTAGATCTTTGAACGAGTTTCAATTTGATATATTATAGGTCACGTGGTTCAATCCGAGTCAAAAGTTATGACCTCTTAAAGCTTTCATCGATCCTGTTCCGATCCTGTTCCGATCCTGTCCGATCCTATACGATCCTGTCCGATCCTGTCCGATCCTACCGATCCTGCTGCGATCCTGCTACAAAAAACGATTCTGCGCGATTCTGGATCGTTTTGTGATCCAGGATCGTATGATCGTACGATCCTACGATCCAGGATCGCGATTTTGCAAACTATGGACCAGACAATCGTAATGGAATAATAAAAACTATTAGAGAATATTTGTTATCAATAAAATTTTAACATATTTTAAGAATTATTAAATCATAGAAATTTGATATTTTAAGAATATGTGAATTATCAATGCTCATTGTATTTCATTTTTATTTTGAAAACTATCAGGTCAAAATTTAATATTCTAAACTACCGGGGGACAAAACAGAAAAAGGAGATGAAGTATAGAGGGGCAAAACTAAGGGGGCGTTTGGTAGATTTATTTTTTATTTTTATTTTTCGTAGAAAATACGATTTTATGAAAAATATGTTTGGTTTATATTTTTCAATCTTATTTTTCAAAAAAAGATATAGCGTTTTCTAGAAAACTAGAGAATGAAAGAAAATCATTTTTCAGAAACTGGAAAAATACGAGGGCATTTGGTTTGCTCTATTTTTTATTTTTATTTTTCAGAAAATTTTATTTTCTGAAAAATGACTTTATTTCATTCTCTAATTTTTCAGAAAATGCTATGTCTTTTTCTGGAAAACAAGACTGGAAAATACAAACCAAACGCGTTTTTTTAGAAAATCGTACATGTGCGTTTGGTTTATATTTTCCAGTCTGTTTTCCATTTTATTTTATGTAGAAAATACGATTTTTTGAAAAACATGTTTGGTTTACATTTTCCAACTTTATTTTCCAGAAAAAAAAACATAGCGTTTTTTAGAAAACTAGAGAATGAAATAAAGTCACGTTTGATTTGTTCCATTTTCCATTTTTATTTTCCAGAAAATCACATTTTTTCATTTTTTGGAAAATGACTTTATTTCATTCTCTAGTTTTCCAAAAAACGCTATGTTTTTTTTTGGAAAACAAAGCTGGAAAATACAAACCAAACATATTTTTTAGAAAATCACATTTTCTACATAAAATGAAAATGGAAAACAGACTGGAAAATACAAACCAAACATAAAATTTTCTGAAAAATAAAAATGAAAAATAAAACAAACCAAACCTACCAAAAAGGAAAATAAAAAATAAACATATAAAACACTCCTACGATTTGTTGGAAAATAAAAATAAAATATGAAATAAACTAAACGCTAATGCCTAATAGTAATTCTAGTGGTCGTGAGAAGGCAGTTCCCGGCTTTGGCTATGGCGTCGATGGCGGTGGCGTCACTCCGAAGATCCCTCCTCCTCCTGCGAGAAAACGCCGTGGTAAACGCTGCCCTGTCATATCAATTGCTTTTCAGGTATTGCCTTCTTCACTGATCGCGCTCTAGCCGAGCACGCCTTGATCTTTCCCCAGATTCTAGGGCTTCTCTCATAGTCGATCTTTTACCTTGGTGTAGGACTCGTGGTGGATCTGTTTCTCCGTTTTCCTCGGATATCTTACCTTGGTGTAGGACTCGTGGTGGATCTGTTTCTCCGTTTTCCTCGGATATCTCGTCCCGTGACGTCAACCTCGCCGATGAAGAGCGCAAGCGCCGTCTTCATAATAGGTTTTTGGTTTTTTTAATAGTTAAGCATGAATCAGTTTTGTGAGCTATGAGAATTTTTGAAACCCTAAAAAACGAACTTTTGCGTTCAGGTTGTTGTATCGGAGCAGGCAAAGGGGTTTCCTTGAATTGGATTTGGTTGTGGGATCGTGGGTAGAGGAACACATTCGTGATATGGATGATCTCCATATCAGGGCCCTAACTGATGTACTTGATCTGGTGAGTTTTATAAATATTTCTTGCATCTTTGTTGAGCCCCTCTTTTGATAATCATGTCTCAATTTTTTGGTAATTATAGGATATAGAAATCTCTACGCTCCTTGTTCTACAGGTCTATTTATTTGGATGATCCAATAACTTGTATTGGAGACAATATTATTGGGTTTTGTGCTTTCTGGTCCTTGTTGGATAGTGAATAAGTTGGGGGAAAAAAAACAGGAAAGAAGAGAAATATAGTCCTTTCTCTTGTTTGGTTAGGAATAAAGAATCAGGTTGATCAAAGTTCTCTTATTTAGTTAGTAACCTGAAAAGACAAGGAGGTGATTCTGTAAAATTGTATAGATCTATGACTGTGTAGAGGAAATTCATAGTATGTTTCCATCGTTACACACATTCCAAGATGATTTGCCTAATAAAATTGCATACATCTATGATTGCGTAAAGAAAATTTGGAATATATTGCCATCGACACACATTTCAAGATGATTTGCCTCCTAAGGATTGAAGACATTTATAAAATTTGACCCAATCTACAAGGGGAAGTTCAGGTTGACAAAAGCATGGTTCTACTAATGCTAGATCAGGTCAGCAAAACATCAGTTCAATCAGCAAATGGAAGAAGATTAGGTAATGGTTGGAAAGCCACAAGCGCATTCAATTGCTCTAGTAGAAATTGTTTTGGGTCAATGGAATTGCCCGACACCTCAACATCGGTGCATTGCTTCATCCCTAAATCCCTGCAAAGGCCATCAATCAGATTCAAGTTCTACTTGAACATTTGTTATTTTGTGTTTTCATCAGTTTTTAAGGACGCTCTTAATTTTACTTTATTTACTCTCTTAAAATTTTTCTTTGTTTCCTTGGGCATCTATGTTGATTAGGTCTGGTCAAACTGTCCAATGTTGGCTCATTCCAATTATGAACTTTGTGACCTTTATTCAAACAAGTCATAAGAGAGAGAGGCAATTGAAAGGAACGAACGGGAAAGGATAATAGAATTTTCTATCCTCGGTACAAATTTATGCGTGGAGGAGAATTTCATTGGGGAGAAGTTGGAATTTTTCTAACTGGAAATTGTCTAACATAGAGTACTTTACTCTATCCTCCAGCGTCATAAAATCTTGTAGGATTTGCATCTTACACATTCTTTTTATCTTCTTGTTAAATATGTCAATTTCTATCTTGCTTTCCATTTCATGGTCTTTGAATGTTTTGGTACGAACGGTGCAAAGATAATTTCCAACAATTTGGATATAATGCCAAATCTCTACTAGTATGCAATTCCAACGTCCCACCAAATCCCCAGATTTACCTTCCATTCCTATGAGCATGTTCTTTCTTTTATCACTCCTACAGGGAATGGTATGGGTCCAAACTTGAAGATAATTTTTAAACATAGCTAAACATTGCTTCCAGTTTGTTGCCGATTTAGGCTGCTTTGCCCAGTTCATTACATAGATCCTCACACGACAACAAAACTACTATAATGGTACCATGTTACTCTTGAAAGGATCTGATACGAATTTGATTAGACTCTTTCGAAGAGTTTAATGGTTTGTAACTTGAGAAAAGCTACTTCTATGAATTTAGCGGCAATCTGAACGGAAAGATGGTCATTGTCCAAATTTGTTTCTCATAAACCACATTTGTATAGATTTCTTATCTCATCTTGAGGTGACAATTACTTTGGGTTGATTCTTCAGGAAAATCCAGATTTGTGGAAGTGGCTGACGGGCCAAGAGCAGCCACCAGAATCAGTCGGGAGAAATCCTGTATGACATTTGGACCCATCAAAGCTTTCATTTTGTTGGTGGATATTTTCTTAATCATTATGCTGTATCGTGTAGGTTTTTAGTGCTATGAAATCCAAGGTGATGGCAAATCTCGACAGCCATGCCTCTCCCGAGACCCGAGCAAATCCTGGTCGACCATGGGTAAGGGGATGGGATGACAAAAGGGGAATGCAGGGTGGTGGTCCATTTGGCAACCAATGATATGTCGATGAAAAGAACATTTTCCACAGATAATTGGTACTCCCGCCGCAGATTGCCACTCAGTATAATAATAAAACTCAAATAGTATCAGAAGGCGTCAGCTAAACAAGTTGCTTAAGATCTACTTGCTGTTGAGGTTCTCGACTCGGAAGTTATTGTTGTGGTTCTGATTTAAAGTTCATCTTCGCCTTATTTTCATCATAAAGCTGGCACTTCTATCATAACTAAAATTCCGCATGTATTATGAAAAAGCCGTGAATTATGGTGGATAAACCCGGTAAACTTTAATTTTTATTTCCAGGCTCCTAGCAAGCAAAGAGCAAACCTGCTTACAAAGAATAGGACATAATTTACAAAGATTTAGCACACTAAAGAACACATACTAAACAGATGACAAATTTCAGCCTTTTCACATGCACAACTGAACATTGATAGTCTATCAAATTTTAAACACAGACCAAGAACTGTCTAGACCACTGACTCCAGTGTGCTTAAAACCTGATGCAATCAACTCCAAACTTGATTCATCTAGATGATGGAGGTTGTTGCGCTTTCATCACCACCTCTTCTGTAGTGGTGCCAATTATCTCATTCGCTCTTTTCAGGGGAACACAGTAGATTCTTCCAATGGAATCCTGTATACAATTCAATCAGAGTCTGTTTTAATGCTTTTCTTAATAATGCATATGGAAGGAAGCTTACATTTAAGTCATCTTTATCAACTTGACAAGCTAACACCTTTGTAAACATAGAGTATGCTAAACATCGAACTTTCATAATTGATTGGAACTCTATTAAAATATCGTGTCATAATCTATCTTTTCCAGCTGGTTGAAAGAAGCTTGCATTTGTCCTTTTTCTTGCCAGACAGATTTTGTATTTGTTGTCGACTAGGAATTGGTGGACTTTCTGTAAGATTCATTTTCTAACAAGATTTAACACCACTATAGCTACTTGGCCAGGTACTCAAAATTCATAATTTGTCTGTTTCTTCTTGCTAGCAATGTGCAACAGCTAAATAGAACTCGAAAAACTCTAGAATAATTGACATTTAAAATTTAAGAAATCAAGCTTACTCTTGCAACGATGCCCAGCTTCTCCAACTTTTGAACTGCATCCTCGACTTCAAAATTGCATTCTTCGCTGAATTCTTCTTTAATAAGTTGTTCACATTGATTATCGAGAACCTGTATATAGAAACACAAACAGTGACTTGCCATGAAGGATCATGAAAATAAAACAATGATAAGGGATCATACGTCTATTGGGCATTTTTCCCCTTGCTCCATCAAAATGAAGTAAGAAAGTATGACCTCTTTGACCTGCACATTCAAATTCCTGAAACACTGAGATCTTTCCTAAATGCAGATGGACTTTACACATTGTATTTGTTACGTGGAACCTACTTCTTGTTGAATCACATCATCACACAAGTGTAGAAGAGTGCCTTTCCCACTGTCAAGTTGTTTGTCGTACATCGATTTAGTGATTAAATTTTGGTAAGTTGCCAAGTTCTGCTGAAACCTGCATTGTTCCACAAAATTACAGTTAGAAAACTTTCAAAGATAACTAAGTTCTACCAAAACCACTGTTCTTTCAAAAAAACATTATCTGACTTAATAGATCACGGATTAAAATCTCATGCCATGCTAAAGCTGGCCAAGATTTATAGTTCTGCTCTCACAACTAAATTGGAATGGAGCAACACCACAGAGTTCTTCCTTGTGGGAAGCAAGGCTTGCTCCTCCTCAAGATCTTCCCTCCATTTAAGACATGGACACTCCTTGACAGAGAAACCCTTCAAAGGCCTGAAACCTTGCATCTCTGCACTCCACACTGGGATCCCCATCTCCCATCTACCTCGGACAAATACACTGGAAAGTGGAATCCTTCCCTCGATATTGAGGAGCTTGCCTATCCTTCTATCTGCACAATCCGTTCCCTATGTAGAGCTTCATTACTTCATCAGCCTGTGGATCAGTACATTGTCCTACTTCATCATCCTACTCATTATCAGTGTCATTCTCACCTTGTGTCGGAGTACATTGTCTCATCCTGAGCCGGGTCATGGGCTTATGCACATTAATTTACGTATGTGATACA
>JAGFNQ010001551.1:0-36368 GCA_024364735.1 Boesenbergia rotunda
GGAGAATGTTGGAAATCGAAATTTTTAAAGGGCCTCTTTGCAAAATAGGGACTTAGTCGTGAATAACGAAAAGGAGGGCTTATTTGTAAAATGCCAACATTATTTAAAAACTCTAAAAACCTAACTTCCCCTAATCCTCCCCGATTCAGTTTCTTCCCCCGCCCACTTCTTCTTCCGCCCTGTGCTTCCACCAGAGCCGCAACCGGCGACACGACAATCCATCGCGCCACCCGTCGCCGAGACACCTTCTTCCTCTTCTCCTTCTTCTCCCGTCTTCTCTGGTGTGCACAAATCGGGTGTACCCTCGCCGACGCCGCCGCAGCGTGGAAACCTAGCCGACGCCGCCGACCCTGCAGCCAACGCCGAGAGCCGGCCAACGATCGTGCTTCTTGATCCCTGCCGGACTTCACAGTAGGTAAGATTTTTGGTTAGGATTTGGTTTTTGTTTTGGAAGGAGTTTGAGTAGTTACTGTAAATTCTAAGTTTTAGAGTGGCTGTGTTGCCGTGAGTAACCATGGGTTGGCACTTGGTTTTTGGCACACTACCGTAAGTCCTATGTTCAAGTTTGATTTGATTTTGGGATGAGTTGTTGAAACTACTGTTCTTGGTGGAGATTTGCGTGAACTTCTAATGTTGAAATTAATCCTTGCTTGTATAAAGGATGATAGTGTTCTGATCGGAACAGGTTATGGTTTAAGCAGAGGTTGTGTAAAAACCTTTGAGGTTGTGGAGTTTAGGGTTGATGTTGGTTGCATTAGTAACTGAGTTGTCATTGATCATGTTATGGATGCATTGGTGAATGCATAGTATTAGATCAGAATTATTAGATCAGAATAAATAGGTTCTGTTTTTGTTTTGGGTGGGTTGTGGCTTCACAAGTTGATCCTGGTGTTGGATTGTGTCATTTGATCTTGCCGTAGGTTACCACCCTGGGAATGGATACTTTGTCTTGAATTAGGATTTAATTAAATTGAATTAAACTAATTATGTTTATTAGCTAGTTTTGCTAATTTATTAAGTTTTGCAAATCGTTAACTTGGTCCTCGATACAGGACATTGATCGGTTACTTGTGTTGATCTCGAAGGTTATTTTGGACACGTTCTACAAATAAAGGCGGGTACTTCTCCTTTGTGCTCTTATAGTTCCTTTCCTTTAAGCATGGCTGTTATGTCTAAGTAGTTGCTTGACCTTGTTCTTTGTCGTGATTTAAAACATCGCCGTTGAGACTTATTCTTCGTTGGTCTTCGAGTATTCCAAGTTCGTTTCTGTACAGTCCACTGTTGGTTTTCTATTCTGTAACGTGCCGTTTGTACGCGAGCACTTAGAAGTCCATTAAACACAGATAGGTCTACTTGGCATTAGAAATACCCTACCTAGTAGTGCAGGTGCATAATCGTTGGTTTTCGGTTTCTGGTTGGTTGTATCGATGCATGTTTTACTTGTTGGATTTTTTTACTACATCGTGGTTTCTTCGGTTGTTCGTGCATCGTATATCATGCACCATACTTGCACGTTGCATACTAACGACAGTTAGGCCTACATTTAGTTAAGCCGTCGTTAGTCATATTGTTGCTCCGATTCACTCAACCACTTGTTATCGTGGCAGTTATTAGAGTGCGAGTGTTTGTCCTGTCATGCCAGACAGTGACACCCTCACCGTTATTTAGAGGGATGAGCTGTTGGTGGCTCACCCTCACCGTTGTTTATAGAGGGATATTTTGCAGCTGTATAGCTCCCCTATGTATAGGGGTTGGAGTGTAGACTCCCCAGCATCCTGTCCACTCAACCACGCCTTGTGTGGTATTATTGTTGTTTAGTATTATTGTTGTTGTTGGAGTGGTACAGTTGTCACAGCCCTACCCACTCGGTCACACAGATGTGATGTGTTGACGGCTTGACTGGCGTCAGGGGTGACACATGTCATTGCATCATGTGCATACGTATTTCTTTTATGCGTTTGTTTGTGTTTGATGCACTTATATGAGCTATGATTGTTGCACATGTTTGACATGCATGTATATCTTGATATTATTGTTATTGAGTTGTTTTATACTTGTTTAGTCGTTATTCGGACTTTATACCATGTCGATTGATATATGTTATGCATGAGTAGGTAAACTCTAAAATTCTTATGGACTGTACACTGTTGAGTTCTCTACGCTGTTTATCCTTATTATGCCATGCTTATTTGTCTACTCGTATACCCGCAGAGTCCGCCCGGACTCACCACCCCTGCTTCCCTTTTTGTTGTTTCAGATAGCAGGTAGATGTTTTGCTTGGAGCCAGGAGATGATCCAGTTGCCAGTCCTTCAGTCCCAGTGTCGAGTTGAGTTATTTTCGGTATTCGGTTTAGTTATTTGTTTTCAGTACTCGGAGTCGTATTTTGTTCGTTATTGGGTTTATGGTTATAAGAGACTTTTATGTTCTCTTTGGATTGTAGTTCATTTCAGTTTAAGGTGGCTAAGCCACCCATTATCTTATAGGTTGATATAAAACTGCGTGGTTGTGATTTCTATATATATTATTGTGATGCCAGCCGCTTGTGGCTGAGCTATGGTGGTGAGATTTGATGTATAAATTGTCCCATATTGTCCGCCGTACAGGGGAGATGCTGCCCGATTTTCGAGGAAGCATGTGCCTCTGGGGGCGTGACAAGAATAGTTACAAAATATTCGAATGTCAAAACTACAAATTAATGTCATAATACTTATTTACCAAATTCATACAAATACAGTAACAAGTATGACACAGTAAGCAAATTTTGTTCCCATTGTAAGTGATTCTAAAGACATCATATATCGCCATAAGAACATATCACAAAGCTATCACTTTGAATATTATTATCAGGAAACTCTGACTGATCTTTTAGCGCTCGTCTTTTGCATAGTATGCCCATGAAGAACCGGATCCTTGTTGTGATAATTAATTGATGAGTAGTTCAGGTTCTCATTTCAATTCCCACCTTGCTTTTAAGTTAACCGTGTCAATTACATGCAATACAAGAGACAAAAATTAATGAGCAATGTACCAAAGTAATGATGATTATTGTAGATCTGAAAAAAAAATTGTATGGCAAAGAAAATGTACTTATGAATCGTATGTCTATATGTAAAATGAGAGACTATATATGATTCTTCTATTGCGATGATTAACTAAAAATACAATAGAAGGAATGCAAAATATATAAAAGCTCTCTATATATGAAAATAACGGGCATCAAGGGTAGTACTTACTCTCCTCATCTTTCTATCCGCCGTGAACTTTTCTGACTGCTCCATCAGCATTGGATGAACATCGCCAAAGCAATAGACACCAGCGAGTGACATGGGAAGCCCTGCCAGTGGCATCGCTTGAATCTGTGGACAGTCATATATATGTAGCTGTTCAAGAAGGGGAGGAAATCCATTCTCTGGCAGAGATTGTAGTTTCTTGCAATCACTGAACAATAGAATTGTAACAGCAGTGAGGCTTTGCATCAATATCGCCTCCTCAAATATCACCTCCTCAGAAGATGATTTAATTGTAAGTATTGTGATGAATGACAGTGAGTTTCTCAGAGGAGACATTTTAAGCAGAGCAGTGTTGTCAACCCATAAATTACGCAGAGATGACAAGCTCCTGGCTTGCTCACCTTCTACATCCAACTGAACCAGCTTAGGACATCCTATGATCTTCAATTCCTCGAGGGATTTAAGGCGTCCTAAGCAATCCATCCTTCTCAACTCATCACAATTAATGATGTACAAATATTGCAATTTTACAAATTGAACCAGAGGAATAGACGTTATGTATGGACAATCACTTATTTCAAATCGAGTAACTACAGGAAGGTTGACCAAGCAGTCGGTCAAAAGTTTTGCATATTCGCCACAGTCGATGAATTCCAATACCTTGAGTGAGGGCGGTAGATAGCGGCCATCTTCCTCGTCATCTTCTGTTTTGCTATTTAATATCAAACTGGGACAGTGTGTTATTTCCAATATTTGTAGGGAAGGAGGGAAGAGAGGTAATCTCTTTAGTTTTGGACAATTGATGACACGAAGTTCACGCATGCAGGGAAATAGATCTTTGCCCTCTGTCCAAGACCACTCCTCCAATGCCGTTAAATTCAATAACTTGAGCACTTTCAACTTTGGAAAACACTTGCCTTCAAATCGATGGCTCAGTTGTTTCAAAGCAGGCATGCCCTCCATGTGAAGTTCAATCAGATGCAAATGTTGATTAATAACTGGCAGATCGTCATCCCATCTCTTGCAATTTACTAATTCAAGTTTTTCCAAATTGTATAGAAATTTTGGCATCAACCAATTAGGCGACCTACGTCCATTGTACCCAATAATTTTCAATATTTTGAGTGATTCATGTGGCTGCAGACCTTCAATTACTTCCTCTTCTAACTTGGCATCCTTCTTGTGATTCCATCTCAACCACAATTCTTTTAGGTGGACTTTGTTCATTAACTCAGCCCGGTTTGCTTCTTTGCTATCAACAACATTCTCAAGATTGTGAATATCAAGTATTCCTTGAAGCTGTGTCAAATCCTTTAGTTGTCCAAGTTTGAGTCCATCATACTCTTGAACACCAAATGTTGGCAATTCCTGAAGATTAGTTAGTCTCCGTACATCCTTTATCATCACCCAAAAGTTGTTATATGCATCAATGTGTCTCAAATTGACCAGCTTGCTCAATTCTTGTGGTACAGACTCTAGATTATGCAACCCTACTAGCTTCAGTGTTTGCAAATTATAAAGGTTGCATAATGAGTCTGGCAAAATTTTAATTTTATAATTGTTTGATATATCAAGGTAACGGAGATGAACTAATTTACCAATATGTTTAGATAACTCCTGCAAGCCACACCAGCTTACATCCAGAACACGAATGCTTCTTAGTTTTTCAAATAGGTTATTGGGAGGTAAAGTTTGTCTCACTACTAAGGTGCGCAACTTGTCGAATCCAGAGAACTCCAACGGCAATTGTCCTTTTACGACTCGTAGATGCCGATTTGTGGAAAACATATTTGTTTGTCTAGTATTTTCAATCATGCATGTCTCTTCCATGAAAATCATCTCAGCTAAATCATATATAAGGTCATGCATCACAATTCGACCATTTGTGTCCTTTTGAAAGAAAGACTGATTATCAAACTCAAGAAAATAGTCGTTTCCAACATCTTCCATCCTCTTTGTATTGTTATGTTCGATGAAGCCTTCGGCCATCCACATCTCAACCAACATGGCTTTATTGAATGGGTAATCTTTAGGGAATAATGAGCAAAAAGCAAAACACTGCTTCATATATTCATTAAGATATTGATAACTTAAAAGTAGGGTTGGCATAATATCATCTTCATCTTGATCTTCTTTTACGTTCCATATATTGCTCTTCATTATGGTAGTCCAATGTTGCCGGCACAAATCTAATTGTAGAGCATTGCCGATTGTCTCTGCAGCTAACGGTGAGCCCTTCAACTTGCATGCAATCTGTTTACCAATATCTTGTAGCTCTGAATAATCTTCGGGGTTAAGTGTTCCAAATGAGCATTTCTTGAACAATTCCCAAAAGGCATCTTGGTCTAAACCATTGAGCAAAATTGGTTCCGCCGGACTAACCATTTTAGACACTTTCATATCTCGAGTTGTAACAATGATTTTGCTACCATGAGCTCCAACTTCGAGTAGCCTACAGAATTTCTGCCAGGTGACCTTATTATCACTCCACACGTCGTCAAGAAAAAGCAGAAACTTTTTTTTCGCAATATGCTGACCCCATATTTTTTGAAGATGTTCTAATGCCATATTATCATCTTATTTTTCTTCAGTTACTAACTCTATTATAGATCGAGCAAGTCCCCGCACACTGAAATTGTGAAACACACATACCCAAATCTTGAGCTCAAAAAGATCCTGAACTCTGGCATCTTTGAGCGCATACTGAGCAAGTGTAGTCTTTCCAGCCCCTCCTATCCCGACAATGGGCAAGACGGAGAAGGCATCATTGACAAATCCCGATACAGGTTCCACCTGATTAGTCGATCGCAACAACCAGTCTACCACTTGATTCAGTTCTTTCTCTCTACCAAACAATGTGTCCGTCATCGGGGAAGACCATGATTCTCTGGCCTGAAACTTCACCTCTGCAGATTTTGTCATGATGCGGTTCATACTATTAGCAATTGTCTCCAGCCATCCTTTAATCTCCCTCACTCTAGCTCTCATATCATCTTTCTCCACGGAATAAGAAGAACCAAACCACTCTTTATAAATGTTTGAAAAGCCACGGGAGCCACTTGCCTTGTCCTCATCTTTACCTTTGATCTTCTGCTTGAGGACATGGTATTGGAACTCATCTATCAAGTCCTCAGCATCATAAGCAGCATATTTGACGTCCTGCATCAATGCCTTCCACTCGGCTTTGTTGTTCTCACTAATCTGCACCTTGCCAAAATTGATTTTAATCTCCCGCAGCAAGATGGACAGATTATTCATGTCCACCGCGAAACCCCGGCGTTCGGCAAACAGTTTAATGGCGTTGTCGCTGGCCTTATCGATCAAGGTCTGGATGAAGGCCTGCGCGAACCATCCCCCCACTGTGAGTGAGATCGCCATTTAATTTGATTGCAGAAGAGAGCAGTAGCAGATCCTTGTAATTCAATTCTCTCAGATCTACAAAAACAAAACAAAGATAGTAGGAATCAACGACACACGTCCTTGTTCGAACTATATATAGGGCAAATTATAAAGCGGATTAATATATGTAGCTAGCAAAGTAATATGTAGCACAAGATTTGATTACCTAAATCCAAATTATAAAGTGAATCTGGAGGTGCTGCCGTTGAGTGGGAAATGCTTCTGCAAGCTAGAGAATAAAGAGCAGTGGCAGATCCTTGTTCAATTCTCTCAGATCTGCAAGCCAAAAGAGCTGCAAAATCAAAACAAAGACAGCAGTCATCATCATGTAAGTAGATGGAACTATATATTGATTGATATAAGGCAAATAAATTATAAAGTGGATCAATATATATAGCAAAGTAATTTGTACAAGAGATTTCATTACCTCCAAATAAAGTGGATCAGGAGGTGATCATCGTTGCTGCCGTTGATTGGGCGATATATATATGCTTCTGCAATCTACAGAATAGTCACAGGAAGTTGGAGATCAAAGCAAAGTTGGCCTGGGCGATGCTTCTGCAAACTACAGAATGCTCTCCCGAAGCAGCAAATATTGCAAGAAAAGAAGTTTGGAGATGAAAGTAAAGTTACAGACTGCCGCCTCTTCGCTTAGGAGGGCACATGACAATATTTTACTAATCGTGCAGAAACATTGAATTTTCCCCGGTCAATACAGCTGTTTTGGTACCTCTTGATAGTGATGTGACAGAAGATGAAATATTTATTATATTTTACTAATCGTGCAGAAATATTGAATTTTCTCCTATCAATACAGCTGTTTCGGTACCTCCTGATAGTGATGTGACAGAAGATGAAATATTTATTTAACAGAAAGAAATCCTTTCAGCTTGCAAAATGTCTTTATTTTTTCCTCCCTCATCCGTAAAATGATATTTGAAATGTTCTGTAATGAACAAAAGAAAAATAATTCTATTGTTTGAGCTTATCGATTTAACATTCATCAATTTATAGATATTATATATTAATTTTAGTTTCATTTTATTCTGATGGATGGATGATTCATATCTATTTAAAAATTAACATAAGAAATATTATGAAAAAAAAATTATTATAATTTTTATAATAGAATTATAATATATAATTTTTTAGATTTATTTTGACATCATATGATTTTAATATTATTTATAAGGATCTTCATAAACCTATTAATCATTATAATTGTATGGATTATGAGAATTTTTTTATATAGAAAAAATTCTAATAAAGTTTCGACTATTTTATAAAATAAATATACCGAAGAACTACCGTAACTCTTTTTTTGACTTCTCTTTTTCTTCTTTCTCGTGTTTGCTCTTTTTGTGTGACTTTATCTCATTGTTTCATGCGATCTCTTTTTTTCTTCCTCTTCTTCCACGTTGGAGGTTGAGAGGGTTGCACATTTGCAAAATAATTGGTATCAAAGTGAGGTTTTGGTGAATTTCTTCAACTTGTCAAGGACATTTTCTGTGAAGTATGATTGAACCAAAAACTTCGGATTATGACAAAGAAGAGTCAACAACTTATTGGTACAACAATGTATAGTGAAGACGCTAGGAGAAAGGAAATCAAAAAATATTGAGAGATCAAATTGAGAAGAATTTCAAGCTAAGACAGTGATAACAATCATGTCTTGTCTTACGGATGATATGATGTATCATGTTATGGATGATGAGTCACTGGTTGCGAAAATTCTCTCGGGAAGCAAAAATTTTAAAAAGGAAGTTGGAGATCAAAGCAAAGTTGGGCGATGCTTTTGCAAACTACAGACTACTTTCCAGAAGCAGCAAATATTACAAAATGAAAGTTGGAGATAAGGTAAAGCGGTAGACTTCCGCCATGAAAATGATTTTTTATGCGTTTTTTATAATTAATTATTTTTTAATATACAATTATATTTAAAAAAATGAATCTGTCTACCTCTTCCCATCATTCAATTCAACTTAAACGGTCTCTTTCTCCCATCCAATTTTTTTTTTAATGAAAAAGTAATGATAGAGAGAGTAAATTTGGGAGAGTGAATGACGTGACAATTATTATATACACGTATGATCGCCGATCGGACACCATCGGCGGCCTTTAATCACCGTCTCGAATCAAACTATGTCCTAAGAAAATCGGTGAACTCATCGAGAATCATCGCAATTATGATCTTGTCGCATTCACCGTAAATCCGGCGAGATCTCAATTACCGGCGATCCTGCCGGGTTCACCATCCCCCAAGACATAGTTTGATTCGGGACGACAATCAGAGGTCATCGGTGGTGTCCGATCGACAATCAGATGTGTACACATTAGCTGGACGTCATTCACTCTCTCATTCACTCTCCCAAATTCACTCTCTCAGTCATTATTCTTGCATTGTTGCATGCCGGCGATCAGCGACTCCCTTATGGTTGAGTCTATCGTCTTCTGGTACATGATATGCGCACACGGCCACTCATGGGTTAGTGGATACCATAGGATGTGCGCATTTGCCCTGTATTGCTCCGTTCAGCCACTATTTGGAGGGTGAGCGCGGGCGTGGTAGCAGCCAGGGATCCCTTCTCGTACTGAGCCACGAGGAGATGAGAGCTTGACTCCCCCATTGCTTAGGGTCGGAGCGGAGTCTCCACCAGCATCCTGTCCACCCGGTCACTTAGGAGTAGTGATAGCAGGTGCGTACAGTTGTCATAGCCCTACCCGTTCAGACGTCCCTATGACAGGTGTACGATGATCTGACTGGTGTCAGGGGTGACACATGTCATTGCACCATGTGCATATTTTGCATCGTGCATTGTTTGCTGCACTTGATTTCTGCACTTGTTTGACATTGCATATTCTGGAGACTTGTTATCTGAGATTATATATCTATTGGTATTCCATTGGTATTTATTACCTTTTTTACATGTTAGATGGATTCAGGTGTGTATCTACCTCAGTATGTTCAGTACTAGTCTTTCCTTACTGTTGATATAAGACTGTATTAGCTGAACTCTTATTGTTAGTATAACTTTCTATGCATATCTATTGGGTATTCGCTGAGTTATGGACTCACCCCGTTGCCATATATTTTTATTTCAGGTTGAGATACTTGGAGTCGCCAGAAGAGCCCAACAGCCAGTCCCTACCCATCGCGACGATAAAGTTTGTTTTGTACTTAGTAGTGTCTATGTTTTCATATTCAGTTATTGGATTTATATATGTCTTGGGAGTGTTGTTTTATACCCTAAGGGGTTTGTGTATTAGTTGTTTCATCGTAAGTCGGACCGGTCCGCAGTCAGGTATGATTTACTTAGTTGTCTGGTGTTTTTATGTTGTGTTTATCTATTTTGGAGGCCTAAGGCCAAATTATTATCTGTGTGTTGTTGGAGACGAGATGGCTATAGAGGGGGGGTGAATATAGCCAGACACCCACAAGTTGCTCTTTTGAAATCTTTCTCTGCACTTAAGTTAGCAGCAGCGAAAACAAAGCATACGCAGAGAAACAATCTTAAAAAAATGCAAAAATAAAGAATACAAACCAAGGATCGCTAACAAGGATCGTTTACAAGGTTCGGGGATAACTTGCCCCTACTCCTTGGCGTGCCCGTAAGGTGGGTGATCACTTGATCGTCGGCAGATCAAGCCCCGGTGAACTCCGGATAGTAGCAGCCTCCTTCTCGGTGGAGAAACCTCTCCACAAGTGATCTCAAGAAGATACAAGTTAAACACAGAGACACTCGAGAAGACAAGCTCACAAAGATGTAGCAACAAAGCTCAAACACAAAGTCACAGAGAGCACAATCGCAGCCCACAGCAAAAACTTCACTCGTTTTTCTTGTCTCGCCACCGTCGCTCCTCTGCTTCCACTTTGTCTTAAGCTTCTGCTTCATCCCAAGCTCCATCAGCATCCTCTGAGCACAGCCTGAACCTCCTGACCTCCCTGAGCACTCAGTCCATTGAAGACCTCCTCTCCAGCTGAGTCTCCGTCAGTCGCCAGCTGCCCCAGTTGCCGTTGAAACCTGAGAAGAAGAAACAAACAAACCTGCTCCAAGGAAAGCCTCCCATTGACCCTCCTTGAGTGTTTTAATCACCTGCTATCACCTGCACACTCCAACAGAGGCTTAGCAATGCATATCAAATGAAATCACAAAGTAGCAGAGAATCGGCAGTGAAAACAGACGCGATCAGAAACTTCTGATAGCGTATTTGAATTAGAGTGATCGGTCATCGGACCAATCAGAGAGCCTCCTGATCGGTCACCAGACCGATCAGGCTGGTTCCAGACCGATTAGGCTTCGTCTTGATCGATCCCCAACGCTCAATCAGAAATCGCGATCTCTTTGAGATTCTCCTGGATCGATCACCAGACCGATCCCAGGTCGTGGATCGTTCACCGGACCGATCCACCCTTATATGGGGCGATTTCTGAGTTTCGCAGGCTAATCCTTCTGATCGGTCAACTGACCGATCAGGGAGCTTCCTGATCGGTCAGCAGTCCGATCAGGTTATCACCAGACCAATCAGGAACCGTCCTGATCGATCTTAGTGAGGAGCCCGCGAAGCTGGATCGTTCACCAGAATGATCTGCACAGTGATCCTGATCGGTCAGCAGACCGATCAGGAGTAGTTCAGCAAGGGAACTCAACCTCACCGCTCGCTCCCTGATCGGTCACCAGACCGATCAGGAGCCAGTCAATGGGTGAAACATATACTCCCTGATCGGTCACCAGATCGATCAGGAGCAGCACAGTAGGTTCCCAACCTCACTGTGTGCTCCCTGATCGGTCACCCGACCGATCAGCCATCGCTGGATCGGTCACCAGACCGATCCACGAAGGAGCACCGTGCCAACTTCTCTGATCGGTCACCAGACCAATCCAGGCAAGCCCAAATGCACTCTAAGTCACGAAAACAAGCCCCCAACCCTTCTCTGACTCGTGCCATGTCCAGCTTCACTCACTGGGACTTCAACCTAGCCCTCCAAGCTAGGACCTGGTTTCACTCACCAGGGTTTCGGTCACCCGGCTTCACTCACCGGGACCCCACTTCACTCACCGGGATTTCAACCTAGCTTCACTCACTAGGATTTCGGTCACCCGGCTTCACTCACCGGGATTTCAACCTAGCTTCACTCACTAGGATTTCCATCACCTGGCTTCACTCACCAGGACCCCGCTTTACTCACCGGGATTTCCATCACCTGGCTTCACTCACCAGGACCCGGCTTCACTCACCGGGATTTCAAACACCTGGCTTCACTCACCAGGACTTTTCACATAATTCTCCAAGATGGGAATTTGCACCTAACCCTCCAAGTTAGGACTTTTCACCTAGCCCTCCAAGCTAGGACTTTTCACCCACCTCTTCCGAATTAGGACTTTTCTCACACCCAGCCCTCCAAGCTAAGATTTTCAACACCTAACCCTTCAGGTTAGGATTTTCCCATGCCAGCGTGCGATCTCCCGATCCACCTGGACTTAACCCAAATTCAACCAAACTTGAATCAAACTTTAATCCGTGTCAAACACCAAAACAACCACCAGGGACAGACTGCATCAACAATCTCCCCCTTTTTATTGTTTGACAACCCGATTTAAGTTTAGATTTAAGTTTAGGCATTAATGATCAATTGAAAGCAGTTCAATTACCATAAGGGAATCAAAGTCCTCCCCTTACAATAACTTAACTTAATCAACCATTTTCTCCCCCTTTGTCAAACATCGAAAAGGGTATGGTTATTAAGTTGAACATACCTCCCCCTCAACCCAAGGGTCTCTCCCCAAATCCAAAATAATCAAAGGATAAAAATTTTGCATATGAGAGGCATATACCATAAATGTATCATGGCAACACTGTATATGCATCATACAGTAATGAGTGTGAATTGCACATGAAAACATATACAGAAGTATATCATGGTCAAACATGTATATGTTTCATGTGACAAGTAGGGAATGCATCTGTATCCGACACATAATCCTGAGTGGTCTCTGTGACCAATCAGGTTCGTTGATTACTTGATATAGAGATATTAGTCTGGGGAGCGATCAAATTTTAGAAAAATTCTTGAAACTCTGATACATTCCTGATCAGACTGCATTAACAATTTGCATTCCACACTAGGGGTGTAGACTCTATTAATATTCGACATTTCAGAAAAAATTCTGAAATACGACATTAAAAACACGAGTCATGACTCAACAAACCCTTTCTTATGAATTTGAACATTCCAATATAGGTTTGTATCAAATCATAATTTAGTACAGATTTGTACCACTTGAACAAATTTGTGCTCCCTTAGTACCAGGTTTGTACCAATGGATGATCAAATATGTTTCAATTATAATCGGTTTGTATCAGATTTGTGTGTTGTATGATCATTAAACTGACACAATTCGACAAGAAGATTTTGGTTTGAGGAGGTTTTGGATCAATTTGGAACGATCTGGGAGTTCCTTGATCAGAGTGGGTCTGATCGGTCACCAGACCAATTAGAAGCACCCCTGATCGGTTGGTGGACCGATCAGGGATGATACAGAATGGTTTCTGAAACAGATCAGTTTCAGAAACAAGTTCGTTTCAATTCTTAATCACTCTAATCTCTAATACAATCAAATTTACTCCCTAAATGAGTTCCATTTACCATAAATCAGTTAATCAAAACAAGCAATCTGATTTGGGTCTCTTAACTAAGCTTCATTTCATATCAAGGATTAAGAACTTCCATGGATTAATATACCATCACTAGGTTGACTGATCAAATATATTATAAGCATGTTCTTGGCATGATCTTGAGTTTTCAAAACAGAATTATGTCAAATCATGATAAGTATGCTCTAAGCATGAACTTGAATGTCAGAACATGTTTGTATCAAAAATTCCAAGATAGGTATGCATACCATCATTTGAACAGAAGGTTTATAGTCATGGATAGCATGGATGCATATTGCTCAACATCAATACATGAATGAAATCTATGTGTGCCAAGGCATGATCGGAATGTTTTTAGCGTGATCATTTTTATTCCAAACAAATTTGATAATTCACTCTACACCTAAGTATTGATGTCTCGATAATCTAAATAATATTGGGCATATGAAAATGTTAAGTTTGATGAGAAAACAACTAAGCCATAGAAGTTAAGTATTGAGTCTTGAGTCATCACAAACTATGAGTTCATACTTGTTTCCTAATATGTCTTCATGTTGTGTAACACATATGGTAAACTCATGGCATACTAGAACAGGTTCATAAACACCTTAAGCTTGAGTTATGGCATATCATTAATCATCATTTGCAGTAAACATAAATTGCTATAGAAAAACCAATTATCCTAAGCAATTCATGGCAAGAGCAAGTTGTGTGTGAATCTAAACACTTCATGCAATATATAAAAATAATTTCCAAGGCTTGTTGACTTATTTTGAAACTAGTATAACCTTAGCCTTGGGTTTGGAGCACCACTTATCAACAACCTATGTTAATAGATGCTCCCCCTCAATTAATGCTTATACAATTCTAAATATTGAGGTTTTAGGTACCCAAATTTTGGAACCTAAGGCATCTACAATGAAAGACTTAGGCACCCATGCCTTAGTCACTTTCTTTCTAACCTTTTGAACCCTAGAATTATTTTGTGCTCTAAATTGGGTTCTTGACATTAAGGATATGACACTAGGTTCTTTAGGTTGGTAACCCAAACCAACCTTGTTGTAAGCCACCTTTTGTGAGTTTAAGATCATGTCTAGGGTTTTTGAACTTGTTGAAAATTTCTTAAGAATATTCTTGAGGTTTTTAATTTCACCCTTCAAGCCCTTATTTTCATCCTCTAGATTTTTAACATGCAAATTATCAAGATCCTCATCCTTAGAGGATTTCTCATGAAAATCATTAATATTCTCCACCCTAGAGGATTTCAATTCTTCTACTTCCAATTTCAACAATTTAACTTTGTTCTTGGATTTTTTAAGCAACTTAGCTAGACATGCAATGGTTCTATAACACTTATCTAACTCGGGAGAGATTACCTCTTCATCATCCGAAGATGATGAAGGCGCGGTTGATGAGCTTGATTCGTCTCCACTCTCCTCTTCATTTGAATCCTCTATGGCCATGAGGGCACGGTGATGAGTGTACTTCTCCTCCTGCTCTTCTTCAGATGAACTAGAGGACGATTCATCCCATGTGGCCCTCAAAGCCTTCCTTTTCTTCTTTGATTTATCCTTCTTCTTCTTTAATTTCGGACATTCATCCTTGTAATGCCCTTTCTTGCTACACTCATAACAAGTAACATTAGACTTATCAAATTTAACTTCACTCGGGTTACCTTTACCCTTAAGGCGTCGGCTCTTCCTCATCATCCTTCTAACAAAGTTAGCCATCTCGGAGGAAGAGGACCAGCTGCCCTCCTCCTCGGACTCGGATGAGGATGAAGATGAAGAGACTTCCTTCTCCTTCTTCTTCCCCTTCTTCTTCTTCTTGTTGTCACCTGCCACTAAAGCAATACCTTTCTCCTTTGAACTTTTGTTAGAGATCTCATGTAGTTCCATTTCACAAAATAGATCTTCTAACTTAACAAAAGATAAATCCTTGGACACCTTGTAAGCATCCACCATGGATGACCACAAGGCATTCCTAGGAAAAGCTTTGAGGACATACCTTATAAGATCTCGGTTCTCTACCTTCTCATTAATGGAGTGGAGACCGTTGAGGATTTCTTTGAATCGTCCATGGAGTGTACTTACAGTTTCATTCTCTTCCATGGACAGATTTTGGAGTTGGGTGAGTAGAAGGTCCTTCTTGGCAGTCCGGGTGTCTTGAGTGCCTTCATGGAGCTCAATGATCTTGCTCCAAAGGTCTTTAGCACTTGTGAAGGGACTAACCTTGATTATTTGGTCCTTGGTCAACCCGCATTGCAAAGTTACCACCGCTTTCGCATCGGTTTCACCTTTCCGGATTTGATCTGCCGACCAACTTGAGAAGTTCATCACTTTTCCCTCAGCATCTTTAGGAGCGAAAAAACCTTCCTTGACAGCAAACCAAATGCTGAGGTTGGTTTTAAGGTAAAACTCCATCTTCGACCTCCAATATGAAAAATCAGTGTCGTCGAAGAGTGGAGGTCGGTTGGTGCTAAACCCTTCTCTTCCCATGGCCATCTTTGTTAGCTCTCGGATGTTAAGCCGTTGAAGTAGAGCCCCAAGCTCTGATACCACTTGTTGGAGACGAGATGGCTATAGAGGGGGGGGTGAATATAGCCAGACACCCACAAGTTGCTCTTTTGAAATCTTTCTCTGCACTTAAGTTAGCAGCAGCGGAAACAAAGCATACGCAGAGAAACAATCTTAACAGAAATGCAAAAATAAAGAATACAAACCAAGGATCGCTAACAAGGATCGTTTACAAGGTTCGGGGAACACTTGCCCCTACTCCTTGGCGTGCCCGTAAGGTGGGCGATCCCTTGATGGTCGGCAGATCAAGCCTCGGTGAACTCCGGATAGTAGCAGCCTCCTTCTCGGTGGAGAAACCTCTCCACAAGTGATCTCAAGAAGATACAAGTTAAGCACAGAGACACTCGAGAAGACAAGCTCACAATGATGTAGCAACAAAGCTCAAACACAAAGTCACAGAGAGCACAAGCGCAGCCCACAGCAAAAACTTCACTCGTTTTTCTTGTCTCGCCACCGTCGTTCCTCTGCTTCCAATTTGTCTTAAGCTTCTGCTTCATCCCAAGCTCCATCAGCATCCTCTGAGCACAGCCTGAACCTCCTGACCTCCGTGAGCACTCGGTCCACTGAAGACCTCTTCTCCAGCTGAGTCTTCGTCAGTCGCCAGCTGCCCCAGTTGCCGTTGAAACCTGAGAAGAAGAAACAAACAAACCTGCTCCAAGGAAAGCCTCCCATTGACCCTCCTTGAGTGTATTAATCACCTGCTATCACCTGCACACTCCAACAGAGGCTTAGCAATGCATATCAAATGAAATCACAAAGTAGCAGAGAATCGGCAGTGAAAACAGACGCGATCAGAAACTTCTGACAGCGTATTTGAATTAGAGTGATCGGTCACCGGACCAATCAGAGAGCCTCTTGATCGGTCACCAGACCGATCAGGCTGGTTCCAGACCGATCAGGCTTCGTCCTGATCGATCCCCAACGCTCAATCAGAAATCGCGATCTCTTTGAGATTCTCCTGGACCGATCACCAGACCGATCCCAGGTCGTGGATCGTTCACCGGACCAATCCACCCTTATATGGGGCAATTTCTGAGTTTCGCAGGCTAAGCCTTCTGATCGGTCAACTGACCGATCAGGGAGCTTCCTGATCGGTCAGCAGTCCGATCAGGTCATCACCAGACCGATCAGGAACCGTCCTGATCGATCTTAGTGAGGAGCCCGCGAAGCTGGATCGTTCACCAGAACGATCTGCACAGTGATCCTGATCGGTCAGCAGACCGATCAGGAGCAGTTCAGCAAGGGAACTCAACCTCACTGCTCGCTCCCTGATCGGTCACCAGACCGATCAGGAGCCAGTCAATGGGTGAAACGCATACTCCCTGATCGGTCACTAGATCGATCAGGAGCAGCACAGTAGGTTCCCAACCTCACTGTGTGCTCCCTGATCGGTCACCCGACCGATCAGCCATCGCTGGATCAGTCACCAGACCGATCCACGAAGGAGCACCGTGCCAACTTCCCTGATCGGTCACCAGACCGATCCAGGCAAGCCCAAATGCACTCTAAGTCACAAGAACAAGCTTCCAGCCCTTCTCTGACTCGTGCCATGCCCAGCTTCACTCACTGGGACTTCAACCTAGCCCTCCAAGCTAGGACCTGGCTTCACTCACCAGGGTTTCGGTCACCCGGCTTCACTCACCGGGACCCGGCTTCAATCTCCGGGATTTCAACCTAGCTTCACTCACTAGGATTTCGGTCACCCGGCTTCACTCACCGGGACCCGGCTTCACTCACCGGGACCCGACTTCACTCACCGGAATTTCAACCTAGCTTCACTCACTAGGATTTCCATCACCTGGCTTCACTCACCAGGACCCGACTTCACTCACCAGGATTTCCATCACCTGGCTTCACTCACCAGGACCCGGCTTTACTCACCGGGATTTCCATCACCTAGCTTCACTCACCAGGACCCGGCTTCACTCACCGGGATTTCAAACACCTGGCTTCACTCACCAGGACTTTTCACCTAATTCTCCAAGATGGGAATTTGCGCCTAACCCTCCAAGTTAGGACTTTTCACCTAGCTCTCCAAGCTAGGACTTTTCACCCACCTCTTCCGAATTAGGACTTTTCTCACACCCAGCCCTCCAAGCTAGGATTTTCAACACCTAACCCTCCAGGTTAGGATTTTCCCATGCCAGCGTGCGATCTCCCGATCCACCTGGACTTAAACCAAATTCAACCAAACTTGAATCAAACTTTAATCTATGTCAAACACCAAAACAACCACCAGGGACAGACTGCATCAACACGTGTGTGTTTAGATAGTGTATGTATGTGTAAATTGTCCGCCGGACAGGGGAGATGCTGTCCGATTTTATATTGGAACAGCGGCTCCTGGGTCTCGGGGCGTGACAATTTATTTTGGTATCAGAGCAAGGTTGTCGGATACCTTGAGGACTTGTGAATTTTTGGTGTCTATCTTATACCAATTTATTTTGGTATCAGAACGTGGGTTTGCGATGCCTACTTGTTTTACGAGTCTTTCCGGATTTGTTCGGAGTAGTTTTATCGATGTGGTTGTTTGGGACTTGGCGCGATGGGACTTCTTCAGGCGACAGGTATTTCTTCTCATCTCTTGTATCCCTTATCCTGGTTAGGTAGGATTAGGAATTCTCTCATGTTATTGGATCAGGTTATTATTCCTGTAATTAGGTATTGGTAGAAATTCTTTCACGTTATTGGATCATGTTACCATTCCTGCATATTAAGGTATGGTTAGGAAATCTCCCACGTTATTGGATTATGTTACTATCCCTGTATTTAGGTATGGTTAGAAATTATCTCATGTCATTGGATTCTGTTACTGCTCTTGCATATTTCGGTATGGTTAGAGTTTTTCTCATATTATTGGTTCATGTTATTATTCCTATATTAAGGTATGGTTAGTAATTCCCTCATGTTATTGGATTATGTTACTGTTCTTGTACCTGTCCAGGAAGTACCTTCCTAACTTGGTTAAGTCTGATGACTTAAAGTCAATCAGTTTATAGTAATCATAGTCAGGATCGACTATAAAGGAGACTAGTTGGCTTGTCGCGGACTTGTCTAAATGTGGAAAGTGTTGATTCTTGTGTGATACTGATATGCGGATTGGAAGACGAGGGTCAAACTTGTCAACGAGATACTGGAGGTTGAGGATTTTTGATTTTTTTTCCTGGACTTTACTGTTCATAGTACTTGTACTAGCTACTACAGCTAAGTAAGGACTAGGGATGCCTACTGTAATCGGCTTGATCAGAATTGGATCAATTCACTTTAACTCCTGGAGCTGCAATCTTTTTATGTTGTGTATGTGTGTACAGATAATCTAGATGTCATGTTTTGAGTACATGATCTGCATTGGTGCAGTAGGGTAGCATTAGCTACATATGATTACGCTTAGTAAAGGATTGATATATTCTGTTCTTTAGGGGCTTTGACCATGGATCACTTGTACTTTGTTATTGACTTGGAAAGTGCATGTTGATGGGTGATTTGAGCTAATACGGAGAAGTGTGGAGCTAGTTGCTTGACACTTATGGGTTATCGTTTATACTTGGGTTGAATAACCAAGAAGGTACCTACAGACTTATGATTTGCATGGGGGCAAATCGCTTACACAACTAAGCCACCTTTGGTTAAATGATATCAAGGACGACCCGTGGGGATATAGAGGAATTGTTTCATGAGTATGTTGAGATACTCCTGAGAGGTAACATGTCGCTAGCTCCTTATATGGAGTAGGACCCCAGAGGGTTTTGACCATGGAATGGAGAAATTAGACTGTACTGGATTATGAGTCGATGGTCGGTGTGACTCGCTAGTTGCTACGCTAGTCCATGAGGGATTCTGACTCATGGATTGAGTGTATATAGTTGGATAATCTCGATGGTGCATCGGGATATATATAACCCGCTAGGGTGCAAAGGATGGGGAGTTAGCTGTATCCTTATCTTCCGTTGAGATATTGGACATTAATCAGGAGGTCAAAGATGTCCATTGGTTTTCGGTTATTATACCCCCATCGTGGACCTATTAGTTCACCGGATGATAAGGTTGTTATCACCGTGGACTATCTCGTTGTTGTTGAGAGGTGGATCGAGATTGATGAATCTCTATGATGTGTTGGGCTTTGAGGATTCGGTTGGTGGATATTGTGAGACCTAATCTGGTTGGATTTGTGGCTTTTTGATGGATCATTTGGTGGATAAATGATCTTTTGGATTGGTTAGATTACCCTACCATGGTGGAATCATATATTCATACTGGATAGATAGATATATGCAGACTTGGTTTAGTTGGATTGACATGTGGTCAATCTATCTTACTCGTGACCGTTCATGGGAGCGATTCGTTGATACCTTATGGATAAGACCTTGGAGCAGAGAATGTTAATTCTCTAGTAGTACCGGTTGTTCAGTCGGAAAGCCAAGGTCGAATATGTGGACAACTTATTGGAGGTTAAGGATTTTGGTTGTTCTAGAACCTACTATTCATAGTACGTGTTCTAGCTATTATTAGCTGAGCGAGAAATAGGGTTGCCTATCGTAGTTGGCTCAATCAATGTAGGATCGACTTATCCTGGTTCAAGGAGATTTAGACATTTGGGTTGTTCGTGCCTGGTTAGGTGACCTGGAAGGCACGTTTAGGGTACATAACCTATATAGGTGCAGAAGGATAGCATGAGCTATATACTATCATGGATAGCAGAGGAGTGATACACCCTATTCCATGGAGACTTTAACCATGGATCATCTGTACCTGGTTGATGACCTAGAAGGTACAGTTTGATAGGTGATTTGAGTTGATATAGAAAAGTGTGGAGCTAGTCGCTTGACACTTACGGGTTACCGCTTGTACTTGGTTTGGAGAACCAAGAAGATACTTTCGTACTTATGATTTGCGCTGAGGCGAATCACTTACGAGGCTAGACCACCTTTGGGTGGAAGATGTCGAGGATGACTTCCAGGGAACAAAGAATCACTTCGTGATTATGTTTAGATACTCTTGAGAGGTAGCGTGCCTCTAGGTTACGGAGTTGGACCTCCGGGGTTTTTGAACCGTGAGTGGAGGAACCGGAGAATATTGGGTTACGAGGCGATGGTTGGTCGACTCGCGCATTGCTACACGATTCTATGAGGGATTTTGACTCATAGATTGAGTGTTTGTGGTTAGATAATCTCGATGGTATATCGGGATGTACGACCCGTTATAGTGTTGAGAGGTGGATTGAGATTGATGAATCTCTATATTATGTTTTGTTTTGAGGATTCTAGTAGTGGATATGGACCTGTCAGATTTGTAGCTTTTTGATAGATCATTTGGTGGATATATGACCTTTCTGTGATCGGTTATTTGGAAGTTTGTTATTGCTAGTAGCATAGGGTATGATTTATTGGCGGAATATTTAACTATATGTTATCTGTTGACGGTCTAGTGGAAGATATATATATGATTTGTGATATTTGAAGGATGTTATTGGTTTTGGGATACTTGAGTGATACTCATGAAATTGACGTTTTACATTTAAGGATCGGAGTACAGACATGGCGCCCGTGATCTTAGGACGGAGCGCCCTGGGTAGGTGTAATAATTGATGGGTTGTTCGGGTGTACCTGGTTATTGGATGATATTATCTGGATTGATACCTCCAGTTGCCCCGTAGCAGTGTAACCTTAGGGTATCAAACGAAGTGGTTACTCATGATGAGTACAACCATGTTTAGCTGCTAGTGTGTGCCGTATGAGGAATAATGAAATTTGGGGACCAAATTTTTATCAGTGGGGGAGAATGTAAAATACGACAATTCGAAAATCTGGACCAGAAAATTTTTTTTTCAGGATTTTTCTGAATTTGAAGAAATATTAGTAGAGATGATTGGGGTTGGTTTTGAATTATTTAAGGAAAAGTTGGATTTTCGAAATATATATATATATATATATATATATATATATATATATATATATATATATAAAAGGAAAGGTTTTAATTATATATTTAATAACCTCTCTTCTCTCCCGTGCCCTAAACCTCACACCCGATCCTTTTCTTTCCTCCCCTCTCTGCCTGACGCCACAGCCGCCGATTCCACTCCTCGCGCGAACCCTAGCCGCGCCAAGAGACCGTCGAACCACCTCTCCCTCTTCCTCTACTGCCCTCGATCGCCGGTGCCATCTCTTCCTATCAACTCCCCGTCTCAAGCGGTCAATGAATGCAAGGCAGCGGAGCAGGGGGTTGGCGTTTGGGAATAGCTAGAGTTGGAGGTCGGTAAACCTTCATCTAGGTAAACTCTCGGCTCCTAGATCTCGTTCCTGTTTGCTTGGTTCCAGTTTCTGCCAAGGTTGTGAGATCATCATCGGTTTTGGTTTAGAGGTGTTGATTTTTCTTTCCCTATGGTGATTCAGCGCTCGCTCCATTGGGGAGGAGTTGGTGTTCGTGAGGGGCTGTGTTGGGAAGGAGAGCTTTGCCTGTTCAATGACTGATTTGTTGGATGTGATCAGCGGAATTTTTGCCTACCATCAAAGGTAAGAATCGAATTGATTTGTGTTCATTTTGGTCTTCAATCTTGCTTAGATAGAATCTATTTCTGGAGGTTAAGTTGTAGCTCTGTTTCTGATTCTAATATGGATTTAGGGGAAGAATCGAATGAGGAATTGGCTAAGATAGGAGTTATGGCAGATCCTTGTAGATGAAGTGGTGTTCGCCCATTTTTGCATACGAGCTTTGCTATTTTGGTTTGGTTCAGGTTTTGAGTTTTGTAAAACCTGGTAAGGTTTGAATCTGTTCAATGTTGATCTAGGGTTTAGAATCAGAAGTATTGATATGCTATGGTATTGACCAGTGATGTGGAAGCTTGGTTAGAAAAGGTTTCTCTTAGATTTAAATTAGAAGCCATGTTCTGGGTTCTCCTCTTGGTTTTGGATTTGATTTCGTGTGTCTTGGGTCAAAGCTTTTGGGAAAATGCTGTGTGGTGTTGCTTACTAAATCAGTGACTTGGGTTTAGGGCTGATGTTGGTTTCTTTATTTGTTATGTGACTCCCATCACCATGAGTTATTGATTTTGGAATTGATCTAGTGTTGAATTTGTCACAGTTTTAAGTTGTGTTTCGTGTTATGTCGAGACTGGAATCTGCTATGTGTTTTTTGTTGGTTTTCCTTGATAGTATGGTGGAAGTCAATACTAGTAGTAGGGTTTGATTTGATTTGGTTGAGGATTAAGATTAGATTAGTTCTTGGTTGTGCACGTGATGCCATGTATCACTCCTTGTTAGTTGTGAGTTTTGATGAGGTTGGTTTATCTCGAGGAATTGTTCTCATGTGATCGGAGTTGAGTGGATTTGCCTCCGTTAGCGAAATCCATGTCGGATTTGGTAATCACTTGGGTTAGATCAGGATAAAATATAACTTGAGTCAGGATTCGACCTACACAGAAACTAATCACTAATTAGGGTTAATTAGTGACAATTACCTTTAGGATGGTGATAATTGGGTTTGTATCTTGTTTAGCTAGTTATCAGTCGCTTGGTAATTAATGAACTATATCCTTTGATACAGGATGTTGATTGGTTCGGACATATAGACATGGAGGTTTCTTCTTGGACACAGACTTCACGCTGAAGGCGGGTACCCTTTGACTTATCTTTTAGATATTGTCATATTGCTATGCGTGGTTTGTTATAGATAACAGTAAGATTGTATGCCATATCTGCCTTAGTATACCTGTATTTGATACATACTGCTTATCCTTGAGGTTATCTCCCGATTAGATTCATACAGTCTCAATAGTTGCCCTGTATATATTTATATGTGCATAGATGTAGAGACATGTTCCCTCTTGCATTTTGACACTGATAGATCACTGATTACTTTTTCAGTATACCTAGTAGATTACTTGTATCCCATGATATAGAATTCAGACCTGTACCTAGCACACTGAGGTGTTAGTTGAGGACTTGGTGGTTTATTATGCTTGTTCTGGATGCTTGTTGTTTATCCCTGAGTTATTATGCTGTTAGTTCCATACAGTCTCAGGTATTGTCATCTCTATATGTATGCTTAGAGATCGTGATGTATCCCCTACCTTTGACCTTGATGGATCTGTAGTTTCCGGCCAGTATACCTTGTAGGTTACCCGTATTTCCTGTGATAGGATTTAGACTGAGACCTAGTATACTGAGGACTTGGTGAGGGATGTATGTGTTTCTATCATACACCATCCTTGCATTGTTGCATGCCAGCGATCAGCGACTCCCTTGTGGTTGAGCCTATCATCTTCCAGTACATGATATGCGCACACGACCACTCATGGGTTAGTGGATACTGTAGGATGTGCGCATTTGCCCTGTATTGCTTCGTTCGACCACTATTTGGAGGGTGAGTGCGGGCGTGGTAGCAGCCAGGGATCCCTTCTCGTACTGAGCCACGAGGAGAAGAGAGCTTGACTCCCCCATTGCTTGGGGTCGGAGTGGAGTCTCCACCAACATCTTGTCCACCCGGTCACTTAGGAGCAGTGATAGCAGGGTGCGTACAGTTGTCATAGCCCTACCCGTTCAGACGTCCCTATGACAGGTGTACGATGATCTGACTGGTGTCAGGGGTGACACATGTCATTGCACCATATGCATATTTTGCATCGTGCATTGTTTGCTGCACTTGATTTCTGCACTTGTTTGACATTGCATATTCTGGAGACTTGTTATCTGAGATTATATATCTATTGGTATTCCATTGGTATTTATTACCCTTTTTACAGGTTAGATGGATTCAGGTGTGTATCTACCTCAGTATGTTCAGTACTAGTCTTTCCTTACTGTTGATATGAGACTGTATTAGCTGAACTCTTATTGTTAGTATAACTTTCTATGCATATCTGTTGGGTATTCGCTGAGTTATGGACTCACCCCGTTGCCATATATTTTTATTTCAGGTTGAGATACTTGGAGTCGCCAGAAGAGCCCAACAGCCAGTCCCTACCCATCGCAACGATAAAGTTTGTTTTGTACTTAGTAGTGTCTATGTTTTCGTATTCAGTTATTGGATTTGTATATGTCTTGGGAGTGTTATTTTGTACCCTAAGAGGTTTGTGTATTGGTTGTTTCATCGTAAGTCGGACCGGTCCGTAGTTAGGTATGATTTACTTAGTTGTCTGGTGTTTTTATGTTATGTTTATCTATTTTGGAGGCCTGAGGCCAAATTATTATCTGCGTGTGTGTTTGGATAGTGTATGTATGTGTAAATTATCCGTCGGACAGGGAAGATACTGTCCGATTATATATTAAAATAGTGGCTCCTGGGTCTCAGGGCGTGACACTCCCAGTCATTATTCTTTATTAAAACCATGCGCAGAGTTGACAATATAGTAGAGAACGTGCATGGATTCGTGTGCAACAAACATGAGAACGTGCATGGGTTCGGGAGCTAGTCAAATTTATCAATTTTCAATGTAAACTTTCAACTAACACCAACTTTTTCATTATTATTATGTTATACAGCATCAAAAATTAAATGAAATTTCAAAGAGCCAAATGAAAATTTTGACTAACTTTAATTTTTCTAATCAAACCGAAATATTTATTCTCGCTTTCCTTCCTCCAAGATTAGATCCAATTTGCCCCTAAACTCATGCACCGGAATATTTTTCTATATAAACCAAAAGATTTATATAATTTGGAGAACTAGATAAATATATAAAAATTAATTTCATATCATTCTGAGCTCTTTAAATATATCGGTTTTTGACACATTTATTTTATTTTTAACTTTTTGTCATTCTGCGATGAATCCAGAGATTCATCACAGAATTGGCTACGAATCCATGAATTTGTCGTAGATTTGGCTGCATCAACTCCATACAAGTCGCAAGCTTCTACGACGAATTTTGATTTCGTCACGGAGTTTGCAACAAATATCAATTTCATAGCAGATTGTAAGGAATCTAGAATTCATCGTAGTGTTTGCAACGAATATCAAATTTCATCGCTAATTACCAACAAAAAATTTGTGATGAAATATTACCTACTGCTGATTTACAGGGAATCTTTTTCATTACTAATTAGCAACAAATTCTTTTTTTCGCTAAATATGTTGCAGATTTGAGACGAACTAAAATTTTGTCCCTAAATTAAGGTTTTTTTTTGTTGTGTAGAAACACTTGCATCAAGGAATAAACACTTAAATTGAGCGCAACAAATTACCTGACCCCCTTGCTCGACATAGAAACTTGTAATTCCCAAAACAATGCCAATGTCAACTTGATCAAGGGCTAAGTCTAAGAACTCAGGGTTCTAAGTTTATCATAATACATGAATTCCCTAGGGGTTTGATATACAACATTAACCTTATTTTTTTCATGATATCTAAAATTAAAATTATACATGGCCAAATAATTTTCATTATTTCTAACATGCATAGAGGAGTTTAAATTTGAATTACATTTCAAATTAAAGTTAGAGATTACCTCAAATGCTCCAATTTCTTAAAATTTTCTTTTCTTGAGCATTTGGTATGGTAGTGTCCTAGCTCACCACACGTGAAGCATCGAATGTGCCTCTTCTCCTTCTTTTTCCTACAATCCATGTTAGATTTTAAAGAAATTGACTTCGGTTTAGAGTTTACCTCCTTTTTCTTACCCAATGAACACTTGTCCTTGTAATGTCCCTTTTCGTTTTACCCAAAGCAAATAGTATGGTCTTTTGACTTTACTTTGGTGGAGGTGAAAGCTTCTTCTTGCTCCGGTATTGAGGATAGTCTCTCTGTTGGACCTTTAGATGGCTAGAGAGGGGGGAGTGAATAGCCAGACAACTTAAGACTTTCGCCTTCTTTGAATATTTCTTTCTGCAATCAGATTAGCAGCGAAAACAATACAGATAGAAAGAAAAACAGAGAAGGAAGAACAAACCAATCAGATGCTAACACAGCGATGTACAAGGTTCAGGGATAACTTGCCCTACTCCTTGGCTTGCCCGTGAGGTGGGCGGTCCCTTGATCGTCGACAGATCAAGCCCCAGAACTCCGGATATAATAGAGTCTCCTTCTCGATGGAGAAACCTCTCCACAGATCTCACAGATGAATGAACTTGAGTACAAGAGATCACGAGAATAAACCTCACAAAGATCTAATAGGAACGCTCAAGTACGAAGCCTTATAGAGAGCTTAAAACCCAGCCAAAACCTTCACTAGTTTTTCTGTCTGTTCTATCCAGCTCCTCTGCTTCCCAGCTTCTTCTTAAGCTTCCTCTCATCGTTGCCAGGCTTCGTCAGCACCCACTGAGCCACAGCCTGACCCACTGAGCACTCAGTCTACTGAAGACCTCTCCAGCTGAGCTTCCGGTCAGTCGTCAGCCGCGCCAGAAGCCGTTGAAACCTGAGAAGAGAAAACAACCAAACCTGTCGAAGAGAAAGTCTCCAGTTGACCCTCCTCCTTCGTTTGAATCATCCCCTGCCTTACCTGCACACTCAACAGAGGCTTAGCAAAGCATATCAAAAGGAAATCAGTAAGGTAGCAGAGAAAACAGAAGTGATCAGAGTCAAATCAGAAGTCTGACAGTGGATTTAAATTAAAGTTATCAGACACTGATCGGTCCACAGACCGATCAGTGAAGACCCTGATCGATCAGGCCACCTCCTGATCGATCCAGTGCCTCTGTGATCGGTCACACTGACCGATCAGAGATGTGGATCGGTCACACTGACCGATCCAACATCTTACAGGATTCCAAGCCACAACCCGCAGGCCAAAGGTACCTGATCGGTCACCTGACCGATCAGGTTGTGCCTTGATCGGTCATGGTGACCGATCAGGTCACTCCTGGACCGATCAGGACCCCCCTGATCAGTCCAGGAAGCCTTGATCGGTCAAACTGACCGATCAAGGCTTCTCTTCAGAAGCTAAGCCCTCTTCTCTGATCGTTCATCAGAACGATCAGGGAACTAAACAAAAACCTTCTGTTCTCTCCCTGATCATTCACCCGACCGATCAGACTTTCCTGGATCGGTCACCAGACCGATCCACAACAGGGAGTTCGTGCCAACTCCCTGATCGGCCTCCAGAGCGATCCATCTCCGATCAATTCAACCCTAATCCAGAGAACAGACTCCCTAGCCTTCTCTGACTCATGCTCAATCCTCCGGACCAAGACGCCGTGCCCATCTTCACTCACTGGGACTTCATTAAACCTAGCTTCACTCACTAGGACCTGACTTCACTCACCAGGGTTTCGGTCACCTAGCTTCACTCGCTAGGACCCGGCTTCACTCACGGGGATTTCAGTCACCTGGCTTCACTCACCAGGACCCGGTTTCACTCACCGGGGTTTCCATCACCCGGCTTCACTCATCGGGACCGGGCTTCACTCACCAAGGTTTCCATCACCTGGCTTCATTCACCAGGACCCGGCTTCACTCATCGATATTTCCATCACCTGGCTTCACTCACCAAGACTTGGCTTCACTCACCGGGGTTTCGCCACCTGGCTTCACTCACCAAGACCCGACTTCACTCACCGGGATTTCAATCCCTTCGTGCCCAGTCCCCAACCAGGACTTAATACAAAATTATTCAACCACCTAAACTTAAATCGGTGTCAACACCAAAACAACAATCGGGTCAAACTACATCAACACTCTCCTCCCCCTCAATCCTTGAGGTGGAGACTTCTTCTTCACCCTTTGATGAAGTGGATGGTTCTTCTTCATCTTGTGCCACTTCACTTGAGGAGGAGAATTGTTCTTGATCTTCTTTCTTCTCCTCCTCGGATGTTGAGCTCCTCTCCTCATCCGATTGGTCATTTTCTTCCTCTTGGACTATTAAGTCCATCTCCTTGGGTTCTTCTTTTTCTTCTACTCGTGTAGGTTTTTTATGAAGCGTCAATATCTTGCTCCATAGTTCATGCGTATTTTTATATTCACCTACACGGACAGAACCCTCTGCAGCCATGGCCTCGCCGGCCGTCCGGCGACCACCGCCGGCCGGCCAGCGAGGCCATGGCTGCAAGGGTTCTGCCGATAGGTTTCGGGAATAGAGGGTAGGGAATGTAATCGGATTACATGGTTTTAGTTTTGTAATTGAGATTACAAATCTTGAACCACTTTTGTAATTGAGATTTCATTACATTACAATTTTAAAATTATTCCAAACAAAGGAATCCAACTTGTAATGTAATCTTGATTACATTACAGGATGGATTACCCCTCATCAAACGCAACCTAAGTAAAATTGAAATTACCTTATCATTTGTCTTCGATTGTGTTTATTGCTCCTTAGTCCAATAGCGTTGTCGGAGCATTTTCCCATTTTTATCTCTTGGGTCTTTAAATGGTTCTTCGAGCGCAATCATGAGATCTCAATCCATGTCAAACCAAGTCCTTGCCCGTAACCTCCAATAGTCGAAGCTCTCGTGGTTGTAGAAAGGTAGAACGTTGATGTGATCTCCTAATCTTTCTTCGACCGCCATTTCCTCTAGCCTTTTGCTCTCTTGGCGTTTAGTCCATAGACGAGCAACCTCATTCTGATACCACTTGTTGGGGATCGGTGCGCCCGCTAGAGGGGGGGTGAATAGCCCGTTGCCCCAAATGCGTCGACTTCTTCCTATAAGTGTTAGCGTGCGCAAGCGGAAATATCAACTACAAATTAAAACAATGCTAACACCAAACCTTTATGTGGTTCGGAGATGATACTCCTACTCCACGGCAATTCATAAGGTGGATGAGTCCCCGGAAGACCTTCGGCTAGCTCGTGTCGCTCTTTATGGGTGGAGAAACCTCGCCACAACCTTGACAACACTCCTGCGCACAAAGATTACTAATTGGCATTTAACCAAAGCCAATTTCGTCAACTCTAGCCAGCCAAACCGAGCTCCCTTAAAAAGAGCTTGTGGTTGAAATAGTCGTTACCAGTCGACTGGTGCCAACACCAGTCGACTGGTCAACCCGAATTTGAACATTACAACCCAACGTTCGAATTCCAGTCGACACTAGTTGACTGCACAGAAGATCAGTCGACTAATCTTTCTGTGCCCTTCACCAATCGACTACTACAAGCCGAAGTCGACTACCCAAATCCTAAACCTAGGGTTTTCCTTCCCGAGTATAATTCTCTCACCACTCAGACGCTCACGACTCAGATGACTCTTCACCTAGCAGCCTCGACCTGTTGCCTTCAAGTCTTCTTCAACTTTGACTCTCGTCCCTCGGATGCATACGAACCTGCGACTTGTCCTCATGTCATCCATCACGTATGCCTCGAAGTGCGCTTCCCTCGGCTCATCGTTCCTGCTTTGTCCACGGTCCCTCGGATGCATACAAGCCCACGGCTTATCTCCTCATGTCATCCTTCACTGGACCCGAAGTCGTCCAGCTAAGCCTATGTGTATCCTGCAAATCTGCACACTCACATACACATATCAAATATAAGGGTAACCTAACTGAAATCCTTTGCCCAAATATCAAAATACATGGTCACTCCGGATCATAGATTGCTCCAACATAAAGGAGTCCGGCTTAGAAGATACCGAAATCCTTTACACCTAAATCAAGGACGAAATTGGAGTAGAGGAGTCCGGCTTAGAGGATACTAGAATCATTTACACCCAATTTGGTTGAAAAAGAAGTAAAGGAGTCCAACTTAGAAAATATTAGAATCCTTTATGCCCAAATCGAGGTTGAAATTAGAGTAGAAGAGTCTGACTTAGAGGATACCGGAATCCTTTACACTCAGTTCAGTGGAAAAAAGGAGTAAAGGAGTTCGATTTAGAAGATACCAGAATCCTTTACACTCAATTCAGCAAAAAATGGGTCGTGGAATCCGGCTTAGAGGATATCGGTGAACACTACCAAACCTAGTACTAGGGAACATGGTTGGCCAAACGAATCAAGGTTGAGGTAGCCATATTTAATTGAACTGAACCTGTTTACCTAATTAATGTTAACAATTGCGATGAAGCTTAATGTTTAATAATATTTCATTGACGTTTGAAGTTCAAGGTTTATTGTGTTAGTAGTTTCTTATTTTTTCGTTGTTGAAGGAATTTTCCTGAATACACACACGCACACACACTTACCTCTTGAAATAAATATTAAGTTGCTGAGTCTTCCGACTCATTAGGTCTATATGGTGCAGGTAATGCGGATACGAAGGGACTTGATGGATGATCTATCTCGTACCAAGCAGGGCACACCTGGGGGTTCCTTTGCTTTTAGGTTGATATCACTTTTCATTTGAGATGTTGAAATTTCCTTTTCTGAGACATTTACGTAGCTGGATGTAAGATAGTCTGGAGTCTGTTATGTTGGGCGGTGGTATGGATATGAGTTGAGTAAAATAAATCCGGAGTGCTTTGGGTGTTGAGACTACATGTTCTAGTGTTTTCTGTGAACAATATATTTATACTCTAGGCAAGGTATAGAGTGTCAGGGTGTTTTAGATAAGAACCAGGAGAAAATAAACATTGAAATAAATATCAATACTTACTTAAAATGGAGTGGTAAAATAGTTAAACTTAGAAAAATAATTTCTAGGTACCCTCTTTGACAAATTTACTGGATATGAATCAAGATATACCTCCTGCTCCTCACCACAACGCAAATAACATGCAAACACAAGAAAAGTGAGAATCTCAACATACTAAAATATCTTTGAAAGAGATCATGAAGCAAACAACTTGTCGTGACATATCTACAAAGCCAAAAATTTATGAGGAATTTAGATTAGAAAAATCAAGAAAGAATGCATTAGCCAATTCCCTCGATATTGCATGAGACAGCTAGATTAAATAAATTGCATGTTTTGTAAAAAAATCGCATCTAAAATTTTCCAAATAACTAGCCATCAAACTTGCCTGCCCGCTTATTTTACTACCTTGAACATCTAGCACAGCCTTCTTAAACTTCTCAATTCCCTGCGAAAACACAATGACAAAAAAAATTGTGCAGCCATAAATAGAGTAACTGACCTTTTGCAATTCATGTTGATGCCATGCCTAAGTGTTGTTTGTTTGAAGCATATTATGCATTCAGATATTATGTAACAAAGCTTGTTTTTTTCCTTCATCTATAGCTAGTAACTTTCTTCATTTGGTGTGTTCTGGTAACATGTGGATTCTACCAGAGATATCAAGATATATATATATAAGTAGAGAGAAAAAAAGGAGAAAATTGTAGACCATGGCTTATCCAAGAAAATAAAATAAAAATAAAAATAAAAATGGCATGATTAAAAGTGAACAAGTGAGCAAATGCAAGTTTGTAACAACAGGTGGAGACAATGCTTAATGTGAGAATAGAAAGGGAAACCCCATGAGTCAAATAGCATTGAGTTTAAACTAGAGTACATCAGATGTAGATAGAAAGCAATGAATAGAAAGCAAAATATTCAAATATTTAAATTTTAAACTAGAGTATATCAGATGTTGATAGAGAAGCTAATGTGGCATGAATCATAGCATTTGAAAGAAACAAAAGAACATTCCTAAATCTGAATCTTACAATGTTGCAGATAATATTAGAGGTATTGAACCATGAGAATGGAAGCATATGAGGAAAACCAGAATCACCTTCACAAATGTCCTTCCAAAACTTGCTTCCTCTTCTGCAATTATTTCTTGTATCTTAGATTCGTATTGTCTAAAGCTCTGGGAATACATCACCCATCACTCCAACAACAACACCTACAAGACTAGATATTGTAATAGTACTGTGATTAAACAGAAGAGATGTCATAGGAAGCCCAGTAATTAAAGTGTTAGTGAGAGCCCTAGAGCCAATCATGTGATGGTTGTTGTATGGACTCATTGTATTATATTTCATATATATATATAAAGGCATTTGATTATGGTTATTATACTTACTTGTATTGGTGCCAAATAACTAAGTGTAATAACGTCCTTGGTAGTAGGTTCATATCTATATCAATCGATTGGTTGAATCGATAGTGAGATGATATAGAGAACACTACTCTTAATTATTCCTAGTCAAGTATTAACATTCAGGGACAATGTTAATGCATAGAGACTAGCATGTAGGTCAACACGATGACTTGATCTCACAAGTCATGGATATGAGATATCAAGTTGACACATGAGTATGCATTGGAGAATGTATACTGAATGACCCACCATGAGAAAGTATCATGGATCGTTATATGAGTGTCATATACTTTCTCATGTGATTATTAGTATGACTATTAGTTCTTAGACCTGAAGTCACCATAGTTCCCTACATAAGGAGTTATGTACTTTGGTTTCGTCAAACGTCACCCGTAACTGGGTGGACTATAAAGTCGATTACTGGGTATGTAACAAATTATGCGGAGGGATGTGAGTGATGTAGATGGGATCTATCCCTCCTATATGACGGGAGAGATATCATAGTCTTGATAGAGTGAGATCACTAAGTGCATGGCCATGCCCAAATAAGGCAATATGAGATATTGAGCTTATTTGATTATAGTGAGTCTACTTGGAGTTCAAGACACATAGATTGATTGGAGGATGACACGGTCTATGCTTCATAGAAGATCAATCTAGATATCGACGATAGAAGGACATTGTCACATATTATGAAAGTCATAATTAGTAGTCACATTGGTGATGTTGGATCTCAACATTCTTGTAACTTGGGTAGCAATGATGTGTTGCTAGATACCGCTCATTGCTTATGTTTCTAAGAGGTTAGAAGCATTGCCAACGTTACAAGAACCTATAGGGTCACACGCAAAGAACAAATAGATGGAAAAAAAAATGAAGTCAAGTTCGACTTGGCTAAATATGGAAAGTCCATAAAAGGCAAGTTTGACTTGACCCAAATCTAAATCAAGTTTGACTTGACTTGGTTCCACTTCAAGTTAGACTTGACATGGGAGAAGAAATGGAGTCAAGTTTGACTTGACTAAATATGGAAAGTCCATAAAAGGCAAGTTTGACTTGACCCAAATCCAAATCAAGTTTGACTTGACTTGGTTCGACTTCAAGTTAGACTTGACATGGGAGAAGAAATGGAGTCAAGTTTGACTTGACTAAATATGGAAAGTCCATAAAAGGCAAGTTTGACTTGACCAAAAGACCACCTCACCTTGACTTGACCAAGTGATGACTTGGCTTGGTATTTGACCAATGATGATGCTCCACATCATCTCCAAAGGTTGTAACCCCCCATTTGAATTTGAATTCAAATTGAAAGGGGGTTATGGCAGGCCACTTAATGGCCATTAATGGCCATTATGTGGCCGGCCACAATGAGAGAACAAAACAATGTTTTGTTCCATTTTTCTGAGTGTGTGTCTTCTCTTCTTCCTCCTCCAAGTGTTGGAGCTCTTCTTCTTCTTCTCCTCTTGGCCGAACCCTTGAAAGGTGCTAGCACACCTAAAGGGTTTCCTCCATCCACTTTGTTCGCGTGGATACTTCTAGAGGGACGACACTTGACGTCCTAGAGATCCGACATCCAAAAGGAGCGAGCGGGATTAAGCAGGGCACGCACCAAAGGTAAAATGGTTTATCCCTCTTTAGATCTAGGAGTAGATCGAGTTTTGAAAAAAAATGAATACGTGAATTTTTGTTTCGGAATTTTTTCTTCGCACGAGATCCATGGCTTTGGGTTCTCGGGGTTTCCGCGACGCGAAAAGGCGGTTTTCGCGGCCCGAAAAACCCAACATAAAGATAAATGTGTGCATGTATATCCCAAACAATGAAAGAAGAGTAATTGGAAATAAAGACACAAGCTCTGTTGTATCCCAAACTTTTAATTATGATTTGTCTTGAGTTATTTCGATCAGAGTTTAGTGGTCAGGTTTGAGGTTGAATCAATTTAAATAAAGTTAACTTTTTTTAGAGGCTAATTTTGGTGCTATATTGAGTTTCAATTTGAGGTTGTTAGGTTCTCACCTTGCTTTTCCTTACTTGATCTCAATTCTTCCTCTCCAATTAGATCAGCCTGTGGCTCCTCCCTCTGCTCTTTTTGCAAGCCCATTTCTTCTCCCTATGTGCAGCCAGTAGTCAACATTGGGAGCTCTCTCTCATGTGTCAGTGTAAGAGCAGTGGGTCAATTTCTTCTCAATCTAGAGCAGTGAGCTCAAGTCTGGTATGCTACTCCACCTATCAGGCTTATCTCTTGAGATATACAACATCCAAGATGGCATGGGGAGTTAGCTTGGGAGCAACAATGAGGAGTTTCTCCCATCCTAGAGCAAGTAGACCTACCTTTTCTAGGCGAATCTTTAAGATTTCTACCTTATTTTGGTTGGTAGTCTTGGACAGCCTCTTCTAGTTGGTCATCAAGCAGCCCTCTCTTTGTTGTGGAAACCTGATTTTTGTTTGAAGAGTTTTCATAGGTTAGATTATGTTATGCCATTGAGTTAAGCTTTTGTATGGTGTTGTTTGCTCTGACATTACTTCATATCATGTGTGTTGACCAAAGTCTACCTTTTGGTGGACTAAACTCGAACGGATCATGACAAGATCTTCATTGCAACATTAACACGAATATAAAAGGTAAAATGAATTTCATAAGTTCGAAGATAATCAAAGTATTATACTAATTCCCATGACAATATCACATACCCAAGTAATTCATAAGAAAAAACTCGCATATTTGAAGTTTATCAATTCAAAAAAAGCTTATTTAACACATTGTTCATACTAACCAATAACCATCTCTATGCTTCATAATGCTCATTTAGATTTTGGAAGGTAACATAGCTGAACTAATTTGGTTCTAGCAAGGTTTGAAATTTTATCTTAATATTTATAGGCTTGATTTGATCTAACATGATAAATGTAGCATGAATTATATCAAAACATAGTTTACCTATAAAAAAAGATTCACATTTAAGTTTAACAATCATTAGAGAGAGTCCCTTTGTTAGGAAAATAAATGTTGATTATTAACAGATTTGCAATCTCAAACCAAGGTTATTGATAAATGTATTGTATAGGCAGGGCCTCAAGGCATAGGCCATTAGGACCCCGATTTAATTTGACCCCCACATATGTATTGTATTTATTAAATAAAAATATAATTATTAAGTTATTTTAGAAATATGAGTTTGAACGGTAAATATTTAAAAATATTGGCTAAAATAAGTTTTAACTAAGATTTATTTAGCTCGATAATTTTAATTTTTATTAGCTAAATTACAACCGTGGAGAAGCTTGATTCGGGCATACAGATTGGAGGCCACAACGGTCATAAGGTGCATGACTTGTGGCACGCCGGAGCGAGTTGAGTTGGTGTGCCCAAACCAGCAATGCAGGAGAGTGTCTAGCACCGACAACTGAACATGTGGCTGCAAGGTGAAAATCAGAGCTTCTAACGTGACGTGACGTGTACATATACAAAGGCATGAGACGAACTTGTTCAATAATTCTTGAGGGAGTTGATTATGTTGGGATCATTGCTTTGGAATTTTCCTTCTTATGTTGTGAGGGTTTGGCTTTGTAATCGTGGTAGTTCCTTGGGCATAAATCAAAAATTTACCTAAAACCTTAATTATAATAATTAGGTTAAGAAGGAATCAACCATTGTTTAAGAGTT